>CM029550.1:18671990-19014118 GCA_017141385.1 Sogatella furcifera | reverse complement strand
TTTTCAGCTGGGTCCTCCGACTTTTACTTTTTTTGCTCAATTTGACTGGACTACAATATGATTTCAAGATTCTCATGCATGAGAAGAATAAAGAACTATACTCGAAATACAATGGGTCAGGATAGAATATCCACTATAACCAAAATTTACTATTTAACATATTAAAACTATAACACTTTTTTAATTAAAACTATAAATGATTTATAAGATAAGATTTAATAAGTTAGACATATTCATTCTTCAAATGTAATTGACCATTCAGTTTTGTTTCATTCAAACCTGATTTCTGAGTTTGTGGAATTTGTGACATTTTAGATTTAGGCTGTTTATTGACTGAACCCGTTTTATATAAAATTGAATCATCTACAAATTTCACCCACAGAAAAGTAAGTTGAAGCATCAGGTAACCATGTTAAACCTCTTTGAACTTGGAAAATACTGATTATTTTCATATTTTAGCAAATATATCAATAACCACTGCAGATACAAACTTCTAACCAGTTCCAGTCAACCAGGACCAGTGACCAGTTCTCAGTCCTATAGAAAAAGTGTTTTGTATGTTCGTAATCGCTCGACACAAAGCTATCAAATTGTAGACGATTATTCACACTCAACAAAATTAGTCTAGTTTTTAATAAAAAATTCTGACTCAGGGATTTGAGATAGACCCCTGTACTTGGTCTCATTTGGAGATAATGAAAAAGGAAGGTTCTAATCTATGGAAATTTCTCTCACCCTGGAAAAAAATCGCGAAAAATCTGTTTGAGGTTTTAGATAAACTTGAAAATCACTCTTTTTCAACTTAAACCGCCTAAAAATACTGCTCAATAATCGATTATGGCATGTAGAATACCTTAAATTGTAGTCGGCCAATCTAAGTAGACTATTTCCCTCTCCACCCGAAAAATAGCTACGTTGTCAGATTGGGAGAAATTGAAACTTCTTCAAATCCTCGATTAGACCCCATATCTGTATGTAGAATTTCATCCTCGACATGCCAGTAGTATTAAAACGGTTCCTGGGTAAAATGATTCAAAGGAAATTTGATTTTTTTGATATTATTTTCTGTCGTGCCTATATCACTTCTCTCACAATTATTGGTTGTAGTGAAAATCATGTTTTTATGTCAAAATGACAAGGAGAATTTGTGCTTTCTAATGGTTTTTGAATTTTTTATATCCGACCAACAATTCAGTTTCTATTTACGAATATGTTTGTCAATGTCAAGTCTACTCGAACAGAAAACATGAAATTTTCGACGATCTAAAAACTTTTTTTGTTTAAGAAGATAAGTGGGTGGTGAAAGCGAGAAAGTTGTTAAAAAACAATTGTAATTTTTTTGCGTGTCAAAAATAGTCGGAAGATTGTAATTTGCCCTCTGAAGAGTTTCAAAGTAAGGAGAGCGGTATATGCATGAATCATTGTATGTTAAAGATTGGAGTTGTTGAAGCTAATCGACTTGAATTTTCGAGCTGCGAACAGCTGGTTTATCATAAAAAATAGTGAGTTTTACAACACCGCATGATTTTTCCGAAGCTACGCTGTGACTTTTAACATTCAGTAGAATGTGTTTGTATTAGAAGAAAGTTCCAATTTCACACAATCTGACAACGGAGCTATTTCTCGTGTGGAGGGGAAATAGTCAACTTACGTTGCGCCAACTATAATGTGAAATTATTTACTCTTCCCAACAATACCTTTAAAATTCAATTTTGACAAATGATTCTTGTGATATTGACAATTTAATGACTGTAAGTAGGCCTACTTGAAAAATAACTAAAAATTTATGGTTTCTGGATCCGGCTGTTACACCTTTCGTGACACTCTGTATATCATCAATATTTTATGCTAAAAAAAAGGGATTTCGGCATTTGATTGGCTATAGAAAAGCCGTTCTAAAACACAGTTTTGAAGTATACTTTCACAAAATTTGCCGGGGGGAGGCCCCACGCCCGCTTGGCTGAGGAGGTACACCCCCAGGCCCATTAGAGCCCCCAGAATTTGATTCAGTTTGGTATTGAAGTAGATTATGTCTTACATACATAACAGAATTATTATCAGTGATCAGTATACCACTACCCAGAAGCAAATCTTGCCCCCCGCTTGCCCCCCCCCCCAATGAAAATTTTGAATTTACGCCCCTGCCAACGGCGACTGTAGCACCATCAAAACGAGAATTCCTTTGTCTCTAGTGTAACGCTGAGAGAGTGATGTAGTTGATTCCACATATTATAACCGGTTCAGCGGGTCGCATGAATTGGCTAAACTGGACTAATCGAGCGCCTTGCACATCCTACCTGATAAACCAACTTTACTGTACTAATCGAACCTCTAGACTAATTGAAATACACCGCCTCGATTAGTACAGGAAAAACTGGACTAATCGAACCACTCTCATCTTGAATAATAAAACAACTTATATATTTGAAAAACTGGACTAATTGAACCATACCCGGTTTTTCTTATGAGACGTCTGAGAACTCTTGTTCCTCAGGAATATTTGAGAACGTCATACTTTGGGTTTTTTCAGAGCTTGATCCAATATGGTCTTATTCTGTGGGGCGGTGCGGCCAATACTGAAAGGGTGCTGCTGATTCAGAAAAGAGTAGTAAGGCTTATGGCAAATGCTGACTACCTTGCTCATTGTCGTCCAAAATTTGTTTCACAGTGTTTCAGACTGTGTTCAGCCTTTATGTTATACAGCTTCTAGTTAGGGTCAGAAATAAATTGGATGATCTTGAATGTAGGTCTGAGGTACACAGGCATTTCACTAGACAATCATGTCACTTGAATGTTCCTTTTGTCAGGCTGAAAAAGCTGCAACGTCATTACAGAATATTGTCAATTTAGGCCAATTAATAAACTACCTGTTAGTGTGAGGAATTTAAATCAAGCCCGCTTCAAAGCACAAGTTAAAAAATGCTAACAGAAAACCCATTATAGAGCGTAGAAGAATTTTTCGATTTGCCTGAGGATGTGATAAATAATTACTTTGAATAGGGATTGATGTGTGTGTATGAATTCAGCATTTACATCTATTTTTTCTATCCTTGACGACACCTAATGTACATTGCAATGTATTTATCGGTGAGTTAACATTCTATTCTATTCTATATCTATATAAGCGCATGGCACTGACTGATTCATCACCAGAACTAAAAATCCACTGAGCCAAATGCGTTCAAATTTGGCAGGCATGTTCAATTGGACGTTTAGACGCGAGCTAAGAAAGGATTTTCAAAACTTTTCGAGAATACACCAAATATTTTAGTTTTTCTAGAGTTTTTCGGCGTTTTCCTCATTTTTTCGAGAACCAATCGGTTGAAAATGTTGATATTTTGTGGGCAGGTTCAGATGAGGTTTAGAAATTTTGTGTTAAAATATTTTTGCAATCCGTTTGATTGCGCCAGTAAACAGGTTTTCAAAATTGTAGATGAGTTGCGGGTTGCATATCTTCCGCCTTGATACGACTAATCCTAACTGTAAACTGAATGGTACGGCAAGATTATAGATGAATTAATTTGGAAGATATTGAATCAAGTTCCAAACTATGTCCGATATACTTCTCTCAAGGTTACAATTAATATTAGCGTTTTACTATTTTTTTAAATTTTCTTAGAGTTTTTCTTAGATTTTTCTAGAACAAATTGGCAGAAAATGTTGAAATTAGGTTAACAGGTCCAGATTAGGTGTAGAAATGCTGTGCTCAATAAATTTCAAATCTTTACTGAACGGAATTTGCAGGCGAGCGAGGCGAGCCTGTTTGTCTCAGCTGACACTGACAAAGGTTTTGCAGGCGAGCGAAGCGAGATTCACAATTCAATCACACTTCAATTGTACTCACACTAGTACACTTCCACCAAATTTTTCTCCAGTAGCCTAAAAAAAAGCAGAACGAATTCAACATTTCATGCTGATATATTATTGTCTCATTTTTGTTGACAGGCTGGGAACAGTGGTCAGAGTGGGCTGCATGCAGCGCATCGTGCGGTGATGGATCCCAGATACGCAGCCGATATTGTCTGCTGCAAGACGGATGTCGTGGATTCAATCGTGAGAAGAGGAGTTGCAACACTTTCCCCTGTGAAGGTTAGTGCAAGAAACAATAGTTCATAATTGTTTTAATATAGCAACGATGTAACGTACTTGTAATAATTTTGAACCATTTGATTAATACATCCACTAACTATACATACGTCAACGTCTTCGTTATTACTATGTGACCCTATGTGCATCAAGTTTCACTATTATATTATCATACACTCTATTGTTGTAGATAGAAGATAGTTATGGGGAACTAACAAGATATCAATTCAGTTTACTTCATTTTTGCTCTTGAAACATTCTTTAAGTGAAGTGAGCGAAGTTGTGTGAGGGCCACAGTGTTTCGCAAATTCAGCAATATTTTCACATGAAATGGTAGCCATGTTGCAAACACACTACGTAATCATACACTTGCATGATTTTCAAAATTATCTCAACTTATTTTCGATTGTGATTAGACCTATTTGCATACTTCTTAACATCTCGTTCTAAGTTCAAGAACTGAATTTCTAAGTGAGTTTTGCTCTCATACTTTCCAGAGAAGGAAATGATGATGTAAAATAGTGAAGTCATTTGTAGCAGCTCTCATTTTACACCTCGAACAAGAAGCTAGATGAATTGGGTTGATAACGTTATACAAACTATGCTTATTGACAGCGTGCGCCAACTGGATGGAAACTTATCCAATTAGGAGGCTAGAATATCACATTTACTAGGCTAATCAAGCGGAAGGGAGAAGTTAATCGGCTTCACCTTGATATATTCGTGAATGGGTGGGAGTGGGGTGTCAACTTCATTAAGGAGCTTTCTCGCAACTCTATAATTCTCGGGAGCTTTTGCATGTCCTAGAAGTGAACATCAAGCAATGGAACTATTCCATGTCAGCAATAGGCTACATGAATGCAGTATTCAAGAATCCATACTTCCAATATCAAATGAGTCATACCGTATGACAGAGAACGCTGATTGAAGGCTCTGAAGTTGAATATGAATAAGAGAAAAAATATTTATGTAGGAGAGACGGGCGTGAAAATTATTGAAATGTAACTGATAAATGGACAAAAACTACATACAAAACAGGTTCAAAGATGAGATCAAGTTTCTAGAAATAAACTGACCTGAGCTATTCTCTCTGAAAAAAAGCATGAAAATGTGAGAGATGTAAATGAAATGTCGAAGTAAGTTATTGGATGGTAGCCTATTCTTGTGGCTCTCAATGCTTTCTCAAGGAGAATAATGTATTTATTGAAATGATAATCTTAATTTGCCGGCCCGGTCGGCGCAGTGCGCGGGGGCGTCACAACCTTCAGTCCGCTAGCACTGCCGCTGGTCAGGGTTCGAGACCCAGTTGGTATGGCTGTTTTTCACCTCATCAATCACCTTCGCATTCATTATCCATTACCCACGCACAAGCTAAAATGCTTATTTGAGCATCATCCACCAAAAAATTATATAGATGTTGGATAATATGTACTTGATTCTCCAGGTTCCATCTCTATCCCTATTTTTGCGCTCGCTATTGAATTACTCAAATGTAGAACTTTGCAATTGTATTGAAATTCAATTTGAAGCGAATTCGAAATCAAATTCACTAATCGGCTACTCTCCATCAACCTCTGCAAATGCGTTGGCTATTAATAGCATATTAGCTGTAGCATTATGAATAAAATATTGTGAATCCTAAGTTAAGCAGGATGAATCCTATATTGGATTTGCTAATGGTGTTCGCTGCACACATATGCAACGTGAATGAGTTGTCCCTATTCAACTAATCAATCAAACAATCTCCCTATTCAACGGATCATGATCAACTAAATTATTCCAGCAAGAATGGAGCTACCTGTACTCGCGTCTCATATCGATAATGAAGGTTTAATGGCATTGGTTGACAGAATCCATAAAATTCAATGCTTATTACAGTGCAAACACGATTTCAGAGTGAATTCACCGGGAAAATAAGGTCAGTAATAACATACTACGAGCCTAATCACTCGTTGAAATGATTACGATTCAGTAGATTTTCAATAAGGGTGGAGTCGAGAATCGATGAGAATCCACACATTTTCATAATGGCCCGATTGTCACGTTCAGATACCTAAATGTTTTGGATGAAACAATAGAGTTTATGTTGCTGATTTGATTTGGGATTATGTGGTGTCATTCACTTCGCTTGTTTTATGTTTTCGCTACCAAGAGGTATAAGGTAATCCTGTATGTATACAGGAGGTGTATTGACCTGTGTATGGTTCAAATCAATGATACATTACTACTGGAAAATTCAGCCTACCGTGCAGTTTCAATATAATTTACATTGATGTGTTTTGGATTAAGAGAGTTGAGTCATCGGCTCTGGCTGCTTAGAAAGTCATTAATAGCTCATCTCCCATAATCGCACTTCCTATTACTAAGCCCAAGTTCATCCTCATATAGGTCACTCACCTTTAGTTGGTTACTAACCATTACTACCATGCATTGAAATTATCAAGAATTGTTTATTTTGGTGCTCTCACATTTTCAAAATAAAGGCTGGAATTCAAGTGTCATCAAATTAAATCAAAATCGTTACTGCTGAAAACATTGATTCATTTCCTTCAGATGTCATAAGTCACAAGTTCACCTGCTATCTCCACTATCTTTTGAATACAAATTTTGTCTGTATCATACAATTTTGTTTTCAAACAATTATTGTATTCAGCTGAATATGTGTCAGTGTACATATTGAAATGGTAATGTGATAATTAAATTTCATAAAAAAAAGATGAATTGACAATTTCTCAAGTTTCTTCCACCTAGTGAGCTTTGAAAAGTGCGAAGCTCAGTTGTGGACCTACATGCTTCTCTTATGATAATGTATAATTTAGTCTGCTTATAAGCTTGTTTGACAGCTCAAATCTACTTTCTTGGATAGATCTCATGCATTATGCAGCCCTCTCTTTGAAATTAATACCTTCATAATTCAACCTTTAAACATTCAATATAAGAAAAGCAATGAGCCGTTGTAGGCCTATAACAATTGAATGCAATCCAATGTCGGTAGCAGTGACTATTTGAAGTGGTGATGTCTTGGCAGGAAGCGTGTCGCCGTTGGATGTGGACCAGAGCAAGCTGTTGCAGCCGTCACGGGCGCAGTGGACGCGGGTGCCGGGCAGAGAGACCGCCTGGCGGCTGCGCCCCAACTCCTACCTGTGGCTGCCAGCCGCTCAGCTGCCCTTTCCACCCGCCAACTTCCGACGCCACTTCGCTATCCTCGTAACGCTGCGACTCGATCCAAAGGTCAGTGCTAAAATAATTAGGTAGCTTGTATGCAAGGTTAGTACATTAAGAGTTACTTATATGAACCATGGCTTGTATGTTGTATGTACAGTAAGTTATAACAATTTGGACTTACAATCTCATTTTAAATACACGACTTCAAGTCAGGCCTCTTCAAGTCTTTCTCTCATGCCCGCTTTTCCCAATGCGGCTTGAGCAAAGTTACGACTCAGGTAAAATCTGATTCTATACTTATTCAATACCGTACATTATTACTTGAGATATAGCTTTGCTTGAGCCTCATTGGAGAAGTTAGCCTGAACCACATTCAAATACTTTCAAAAACTTATTTTATTCATAGTAACAGCAAGAAAAACTATGTTACAATACATTTTAGTTTTCTGTTACATTATTATAATTATTCAACTAATGCCATACTTAGGCCACGGCGCTTGCTAAAATCACTTATGCTATGTGAAGTACAGATGTTTTGACTTAATATCATAGATCTAGGACCTTCAGGGATCGAGCACACTCTGATAAATCGGCTGGATCAGCGTGATAAATCGGCGTGAATGAAATTTATTTAATCCAATGTTGAGTCGACACTTTGATGAGTCGACTTATGGAGGTGACCATCAGGGGTCGACCCCTGAAGGGTAATCTTAGAATATGAATATGTTCTGTTCATACGGAATAAATTCAAAGCATTATTTTATGTTTCAATTTTATTTCTTTTTATCAGTACCTCTTTTTGCAACTTCCTCCACTCAAACTGGGTTTGCGAGTCATAAAACACTACGAGATGAGGCTGAATATACACTTTCAACTAATTATCTGTGTAAACGTCCAAAATCACATGGATATTTAATTCATTTCTGAGCATTACCAGAATCATTAGCCAATAATAATTGGCCTCTACAATCTACATGTCTGAGACATCGTTTCTGATTATGCAAAGAGCTCGAAACCCATGTTGTTGAAATTTTCTCCTCAGAGTCAAGTTTATCAAGTGCCACACTGTCTCACTGAAAAGTTTTGGAATTTCGATTTTTATAAAATGGAAATTATATTAGAGAGAAAAGCACGAGAAACGAATTTTCAACTTTTTAGAGCAGTTTGTTACTTACCTAACTCGATCAAATTGAACTTAGACTCAGACATTCAAGAACACTTACATTTGAAAAGGTCGAAGGCCTCCGTCAACTTTTCAGAGTGAATGCTTCTGTCAAACCTAGATGGTGAATGTATTCACTTTTCACAGCAGCAATTTTCTACGAAGAGGAAATTCTTTCTTATCGGGAAAAGGGGAAGTAACGAGTCGTCATGTTATTTTAAAAATCTTCCATCTACCTTCCGTCTCACTTTTTTTCTATAATCATCAATAAGAGGAATTTCTCATTTTACTTTAATACATCGCTCTCCTGCTCAGGTTTTTAACTTACTTTCCAAATATTTGTCTCCATCTATCATTATCATATGTCACTTTGTCAGCTTTTTCAACTTTTAATGTTTAATCAAGCTTTTTTCGTTATCCACAATAAGATTCTCTCAAATCTCACCCACCCGCCTTTCCTTGATGTTTTTCATAAAAACATCTTATTTTCCCTCTCCTCATCATTGTATTTTCCTCTCAATTTATTTTTCTTGAACATTCTCCTTCTTAAACTTTGTTCTACTTCCTCGGTTCATTCCAAACAACCATTAGCTCCTCCTCTTGAATTTATTTTCACTTTGTTCTTTCTCTTCTCTAATTATTGTTATTACTTTCCTGTCTCTCTCTCTCCGTATATAGATACTAGACATCTACTCTCCGAGATATCTACTGACTTAATAAATATACCTGGTTATAATTTCTTCAGAAACGACCGTACTTTTAAAGGAGGAGGAGGAGTAGGACTATATGTAAAAGAATGCTTTTTGGTGAAAGAAGTATTCAAGGCAGACGGGGGTTCCCCTGATAAACCAGAATTCATTCTTCTAGAAGTTGGAGTAGGACAAAGAAAAATATTGGTCGGCTGCGTTTATAGACCTCCTAAAAAAGGATTTATGGCGGAAGTTGAATCTATATTATTACAATTTGTGTATGATTACTCAAATATCCTAGTATTAGGAGACTTCAATACCCCCCTAGAATACAATAATTACGATAAAAAACGTTTATTTGATATGGTGGATATATTAAACTGTAAATTATTGCCTTTTAGGCCAACATTTCATACTGCAACATCAGATAATACACTTGACTTAATTTTTACTAATGAGGAAAGTCCTATTTCAAATTTTGGCCAGTTCTCTGTTCCGGATATTTGTCAACACGATCTCATTTTCATTAGATTAGGATTTAAAACTCCTAAATTAAAAAAGAAAAATATAATTTTCCGAGACTTCAAGAACCTGAACAGTGATCAACTCACTAGAGACGCAGATGAAATAAATTGGGACCCGATTTATGATACAGAAAATTTAGATGAAAAAGTAGACTATTTCAATGCTCAACTTATAAACTTGTATAATATCCACGCGCCTGTAAAATCGGTGATCGCTAAATATCCCCCAGCACCTTGGCTCAATGATCAGATAAAAAAGTTAATGAAAACAAGAGATAGAGCTAAACGGAACCACCGAATGTATAGAAGAGAAACTGATTGGAATCGTTATAAACAATTGAGAAATAAAACAAGACAAGAAATACGAAACTCTAAACTAAGATATTTTCATACAATTTTCAATAATCAAAACAATATAAATGAGGTATGGACAAATTGCCGAAGGTTCAAGTTCACCTCACAACGTAAAAATAATAGTTTAGATATTCCTCTCAACTTGGATCAACTAAATAAATATTTCTTAACACGACCGGAATCAATAAATATAAATAACTATGTGGACAATATACTTGATCATTATAATTCCAACCGCAGAGATAACGACCTTCCACTTTTTAATTTCAAACATATTTCTAAAGAAGACGCTTGGAAAGCTTTCAATCATATATCACTGACTGCTAGGGGAACTGACGATCTTTCAGGAAAAATGATAATCAATATTTTCAATGAAATACATCCTATTATCCTACATATTTTCAATTTTTCAGTAACTACTGGTTCTTTTCCATCTGTATGGAAAGATGCAGTTATCAAGCCAATACCAAAGATTTCAAATCCTTTGGAACTGGAAGATTTTCGCCCCATTAGCCTCTTGTGTACCTTGTCCAAAGCATTAGAATATCTCATTCAAAAACAAGTATCTCAATTCATGGATGAAAATGATATTTTTGACAAATATCAGTCGGGTTTCAGACCTGGACACAGCACCTGTACAGCTCTTATTAAAGTTTCTGACGATATAAGGGCAGCTATGGACAAAAAGATGGTCACGATTTTGTGCCTTATCGACTTTTCAAAGGCGTTTGATTCAATAAGGCATGACATTTTTCTTTCTAAATTAAGATATTTGAACTTCTCAGAAGATGCTGTGAAATGGTTTTTGAATTACTTGACTGGTAGAAGACAAAGAATTGTGTTAGAAGGAGGAAGAAGATCTTCCTGGGAAAATGTCATTACAGGTACCCCCCAGGGATCAAGTCTTTCACCTCTCATTTTCACCATCTATCTCCTTGATATTTCAAAGAATCTACATCATACAAGTTATCATTTATATGCAGATGATTTGCAAATTTACCTTCATTCAAAACTAGATAATGTATTAGAATCTGTAAATAAAATTAACTCAGATATTGAGCGTATAGGAGATTGGTGCAAACAACATGGCCTGATTATAAATTCCAAGAAAACACAATGTCTTTTTATTGGTCACCCTAGACTAGTTAAACAGGAAGATAGAGAAATGATTCCAAAAATACGAGTTCAGAACGAAGTGCTTAACTATGTAGAAGTTGCTAGAAACCTGGGAGTACTTTTTAATTACCAACTATTATGGAATGATCATGTAGCACATGTTACAAAAAGGGTAAACTCCATACTTTACCAGCTAAGTCGGCGAAAACATCTAATTCCGCGTACAGTTCGCACTATGCTCATCAAATCTTTAGTTATCCCAATCATTGACTACTGTGCTCCGGTGTATTGTGATTTACCCCAAGTTCTCTCACATAAAATACAGGTAGTTTTTAATAACTGCATAAGATTTATATTTGATTTAAGATACGATGATCATGTTTCTCCATTCATAAAATTAATAAACCTCTTGAAAATCAATCAAAGACGGGAATACTTGATTTGTTGTTTACTCTACAAAATATTGAAATCTGGAACACCTACATATCTAGCAGAATCATTTTTGTTTATGAGAAATATTCACGGTAGAGCGACAAGACAAGGAGATCATACCCTCCAAATCCCTATACACAGAACCACTTTATATAATAATTCATTTTTGATATCTGCAATTAATGCATGGAACCTTCTCCCAATAGAAATTAGAGAGAAAGAAACTCTAGAGTCTTTCAAAACATCCTTGAGATCTCGTTTTCAAGATTAATTTGTATATTAATTCATTTATTTCAATTTCTTTAGCTTTTACATTCTATTGGTTCAGAAAAGTGCATGTCTGTTAATTATATACAATTTCATGACTATTAGCTATTCTATAATATTATTTCATGTAATTCTATTATAATATGAGATACTTTTACAGTATAATCAAATAAGATTAAGTAGAACAATAATTTTTATTTTAATATAAGCTTCTTTCAATTGGTAAGGCTTGACTTGAAAATGTTCTTTTATTATATCTATTACGAAGATGTATTAAGTTATATGTATGATTTCTTGATGTAATTTTTGCTCTAGCTATGTAAAATAGTATGTATTTCTGTGGATGAGAGTGGAAAAAAAGCTTTTCAGCTTTACTCTTATTCGAAAAATAAATCGATTCATTCATTCATTCATTCATTCTCTTCCATTTCAAATCTTTCATTGCAATCTTCCGTTTTCAAAGCTTCAATGTTATTGGAATATCAGAATCATTTTTGAAGCCTAGCATTTCATCAAACTTAGTTGCTCTTCCTGGTTATAATCTATTTCGTAATGATCGCTTAAATAAAGCATGTGGCGGTGTGGCTGTGTATGTAAGAGAAGGCATCAAAACTAAAATATTATCAACATCGGTTCAAGAATACGCTGCTAGGCCTGAGTTTATGCTCCTTGAATTATCATTAACTAGTTCAGATAAATTACTAGTTGGGATCTGCTACCGCCCGCCAAAAATAGGTCACTTTACAGATTTTGAAAATGCATTACTCCAGTTCTTGCCATTCTATAACCGGATCCTAGTTATGGGCGATATGAACACTGATTTTTTAATGACAAATCGGAATTTTGACTTTCACCAACTGACTAAATATTTCAATGTCTCAATAGACTATTCTCCTGCTTGATCCAACTCATCATACAAATGAATCAATCATTTATTGATCTTTTTTGAATTAGCAACCCAAACGAGGTAGTAGAAACAGGTCAAATCTCTGCCCCTGTATCTCCGGACACGTTTTGCCTATTTCTAATAATCTATTTTCCCATAAGCCCCCTAAACCAGATCAGAAACTTATTACTTATAGGGACTTCAAACACTTCTACGAAACAGCTTTCCTGACCAGCTCTGACTCCATGGCATCAAATTGATGGACTTCCCTCAGTTGATAAATGGTTGACACTTTTGAAAACGGGTTTTTTGGGATAAAACAACAAGCACGCACCATTCGTTACCAGGGGGATAAACAGGAAACGAGGGGTCCCTTTGGATGACTGACGAATTTTAAAAATGATGGGAAAAAGGGACAAAGCCCCAAAAATTTAAAAAACGCTCGACCTGAATAGTTTAATTGAATATCGAAGTTTGAAAATAAAGTAAACAGCAATTGAAAATTAAAAAATAAGATATTTAAATTCATTCATGACTGACAATAAACTAGACTCTAAACTATTGTGGCGTGGAATAAAAGAATTTGGTTGGGGAAAAACAAAAACCCGAGACAGAAATCGACCTACCATTGGATGACATAAATGACTATTTTACCTCACACTTGACTCCGTAAAGAAACTACTATTACTGATCGCATAAATTTTTTCTGGAAGATCAAGTAGCTAAACACTCACATACAACCTGCTAATCAATTGTTTTTTAAAACATATTTCTAAAACATCAGGCTCAGAGCTACAACACATGCGAAGGGCTACTGGAGCCGACAAAATTTCTATTAAATTCATATAGAAAATGGTTTTTTGCTTTTCCCCACCAAACACCTACTATTTTCAACAAGCCCCTTTGAAACAGGTCATTTCCCTAAAAATTTGGGAAGTTTGCTCTAGTTCGTCCTTTGAAAAAAAATCCCCCCCTTTAAAAAGGGTTCGAAGATTTTGGCCCAAATTAGTATTCTACCTGCCCTTTTCTAAAGTACAAAGAGACTGGGTTCACGGCCGTTGTAAATTTTCTAAAAACAGAATAAAAATTACATAACTTTCAATCGGGTTTTTGAAACCCAATCAACTGAAAAAATTTTTCTGTAACTGATGATTTTAAAGGCTAGCTATGGACTAAAGGAAATGCAAAATTTTCCCTGTTTGTTTTTTCTAAAGCATTTGACACTGTAGACCAAAATATCCTCCTTAGAAAAGTTAGCTATCCTCGGATTTGGTGCTCAAACACTATCAGGGTTTAACTCCTATCTTGAAATGAAAACAAGTTGAAAATCCATTGGTGATAATAAATCTGAAGGGAAAAAATTTTAAACCCATGGTGTCCCACAGGCCCAACCCCTAGGCCCCCCCCTTTTTACGTTTTATAAAGGGACCCCCCTTATGTCATAAAGCCAAATTTTTATTTTTTTTTTGATGACCTTCAAATTTATCCCCAGTTCCCCATCTCAAAAAAAAGGCAAACAGTGAAAAATCAACTTCCCTTAAATTTTAATTTGAATGGACAGAGAAAAAGGGCCCTCAAACTCAAAATCCTAATAAAACGCAGCCAAAGTAATTGGTTACTCACGTAGTAAAAAAAAATTGATAGGGGCCCCAATCAATAAAATCTCCATTGATGGTATTGAAACCCCCTACTGTAGCCTGTTAAAAACCTGGGAATAACCATGAATAAAAATTTAGATTTGGTCAGAACGGGTTAATAAAACGTGTAAGAAGGTTTTTCAGCCATACTCATTGAAAAAATTTAAAGACTTTTTTCCGGGAATTTTTAGACTGTTTTTTTGGAAAATCCCCAAATTTTTCCCCTCACTTAATGTATTGCAACTCAGTACTCAACGACATGCAAGTTCACTGAAGGGTAAACTACAGCGTTGTCAAAATTATTGTTTAAGGTTTGTTTACTCTCCCCAACCCCATGAACAAATTTCCCCCAAAGCCCAATTTCAAGTTCAACTTTTAAACTCCCCGATCAGGGGAAATTTTTTAGAATAATTAAACTTGTTAGAGATATTTTAAAACATTGTAAACAAGTTTAAAAGATGATTTAAAATTTGTTTCTGAAGGCGGGGAGAATAACGGTCACACACTAGAACTGGGGAGAATACTTTGAGGATTCCAAATCACCGATTACCATTTATACTAAGTCCTTTCTAGTTTCGGGTTTTCCCGTGCATGGAATGCACTACCTGATTCTATAAGATGTATTGAGAGTAAACAAGCTTCATCATGAAATTTAAAGAAAATATCTTTTGAGAAAATGACCAAAAATGTTTAACCCTAAAATTAGCATGAAATTTCACCCTCCATCCATCACCTATTTCAATTAACTTGTAAATATACTTGCAATTTTTGTAGAAATAAGTTCAACCTTCGTTATGGACCCCATGTCCATACATCCATCATTTGTAGTAATTTCAACTAACATAATTCACCCCATCATCAACCTTATTCATTACTTCTAGTAGTTTTTAAATTTTAAAAGTTGAATTTAGATTATTTTTTTAATTTTTTTTTTCCCTGAATCTATTTAAAAAAATTTCCATTAATCTTAATCTTTTTTTTTAAATTCCAATTGAAATTACCAACATTTTTTACATCATTTATAAGCAGTGTAAACATTATGTTTTTGATTTTTAAAATAATTTTTAAGGGAAAAGGTTATTTTTGTTGCCCTTTTTTCCCCCAAGAAGGGACATCTTTATGCCCAAAAACTTCGACTTTTCATCTAGACAATTATTCAGTCGTAATTTAAAAGATTCCAAAAATATTTTTTTATAAAATTTTTTATAATTTTGCGTTCATGTGTATCCGTGTTTTTAATAATGTTACTATTTTTTTCTTTTTCCGTGACTTTTTGTATAGAAGTAATAGCAAATGTTAAATTCATTCCTGTATAATAAAATACACTTACTCCTTCATTTATTACGTACTTTATTTAAGAAATCTAGAATAAAATTGGTGAATGTATTGTTATTGTCTATATGAATAAAGAAACCCTAATCTAATCTAATCTAATCTTCCGGTCATGTTTAGCGAGTGAACGCATTTAACTTCGGCCCTTTAAAAACACATTTCGTGGGGGTTTTTCACAGCTTTTAAAAGAAATCTATTTTCAACGAGTGCAGTTTTTTATCTAGTTTTTTTTACTATCAAATTTAATTACCGTAATCCATTTTTCATTCCAAAAAATTAATTAAATTATTAAACGTTAGAACCACGTGGTGTTCAAGCTTAGTCAAGTGTTTCTTTTTGTGTCTTGTTTTTGTGTCTTGTGCTTTTGTGTTCGTCGTCCTTTCATTCCCCAAACAATGGGTAGGGGTGGCAAAAACCCGTCTACCCCTCGCCAGAAACAGGTAACACGTTCCTGCAATGGGGGTCCCGGAGGTGCATTGCCCCCTCTGCCATCGCTGGGGAGATCCTCCAAAATATTAGGGGGAAGCCCAACATGGCGGTCGCAGAGGCCCCCCAGGACCTTCCAGGCCGAAATCGACGACTTGAAATCTGAGAATACAATTTTCAAAGAAAGACTTCAAAGTCGAAAAGGGAGTGCGAACTAAAAGTGGATGACCTTCAGCAGTACGGGGCGTCGTCTTCTTTTTCGTGTATTGGGCATCCCCAAAAAACCGAAAGAAAAACACTGACGACCCTGGAAAAATTTTTATAAAAAAAACGACACCCTTTTTCACTCGAAGATTTTAAACGGTCAAACCTGGGGACGCCTCCAAGACCCCGCAAAAAAGAAGGAAAACCCCGAACCGACGGCGGATCGACACGTCCAATCATTGTACGGTTCAGGGCTACCGGTACGGCAGGCGTGTTCTCAGCGAAGGGGCCCAACTAAAAAGGTAGCGGCGTCGAAAACGGGGAGGCCCGCCGTCACCGATTGGCCCTGCTGGACCCCTGCCGCCAAATACGGAGCGAGGAATACGTGGACCGTTGAGGGGAGGATTAAATTCGCCTTTGGGAAAGGGTCCATCTCGGCAGATCTGGCCCGGGAACGCAGGGAGCACCTCCGATAAGCCCCGGGCTCTACATCGGTCACAGCTGAATTCTGGGTGAGAAATTAATTAATAGTTCATTTAAATGAATTGAATTTAATAAATTATTTCAACTTAAAACTATAGCGGTCCCCTAATATAAAATAACAAGACAATTCCTATTAAAACCCTTTTGTATTTACATAGCTTTTTAAAACCCTTTGTATAAATTTTTGGCTATATTGAGTAAATAGATTCGCATGGTGTAACAATTTTTTTTTGTTAATATATCTAATTATATTAATTTTGCTATTTTAAAAATTTTTGTTGTATATCAATTTTGGCGATAAAAGAATTTTCATTTGGTTTGATAATATTGTGAATATCCATGAATTTTTTTGTTTTTACAAAAGCTATCAGTATAGCTTCCCAAAAGGGTTTTTTGTCTGTTTTATTATACTATAACTCACAATAACCCCGTGCTTGAAAAGTAATCATTGTATTGAACAGGTTGTCGGTGTAGATAGTTAAAATTTTCCCAGTTATACCAAAACCCCAAAAAATTTTAGATTCAACTCTTTTTATATATACTGTTTAGGATCCTGTTCTAGATAATCCAATATCATGGGTAATTGATGGGAACTTATACAAAAGTTCATTAACCTCAATTTGAATTTTCAGAAATTAATATTCTACTGATTATTGCACTTTTTCCGTTGGGATTGTCCGTTCTGCATGAAAAGATTTCTCGCTTGTTGTCTGTCATTTTTTTGTTGTCTTCATCATCGTCTGACTACATAGTCACCTACCCATAAATTTCCCTTGTAATCATCCATTCTCTCATGCAAATAGCCTAGTCTATTTTTGTCCACTCCCTCTCCCACATCACTAAAGTTCTGTTCATTCTTCCACTACCTGTTTACTTTTCACTTTACTACAATGCGCATTGTCTTCCTCCCACTCTGTAGTCGATACCCTATTCTCTCCTTCCCCTTCTTCATTCCAACACTTTGACTGTCCTTTCTTTTTTTCACCTTCCTTTTTCATTATCGCTGTACATAACTCGCTCCATCCCTCATTTAATTTACCACTCACTTGCTCACTCTTATCTCCATCTTTATTATCATTGAATCTTCTTCTATTATCCCACTATACCCAGTTATTCTTTTCTTAACTTTTGCTTTTTGTTAACAATTCCTGCTTTCATATAGGCCTAAACTAATCCCACATCGACTTATGAATGGAATATCAGTACATTGTACGTATCATATCATATCTACCCCTTCACCGCATCTATCTATTTCCAATAATATATTATTTGTAGCACTTTTGCGCTTCTAGTTTGTTACCCTTCGATCCTAACAGTACAAATAATTATATCTCCCCCTCCATTACATCTACCTATTCCCAATAACATACGTTTTTGCGGTACTAATACGATGGTTGTTTGTTATCTCTGGTAATATAAGATCACTAACCATAATGAAACACTGATAACTTTTTACGAATCCCTCTTTTGTATTATTTTTCCTTCCGCTGTTGTTCTCTGCCGTTCTGCTCTCTCGTTGCAGCCCACATCACGGAGATCTCCATTGGATGCGGCCTGAGAATAGTTCCATCCTTTCCACCCTTTTCCCGGCCCGAGAGACGTCTTCCCCTACCACCCGCATGGCTACAATCAGAAGGAAACTCCTCCTATCACGAATCTGTTATTTCATAGATTAATCCGACACTTAACAAAATTGCGATTCTTTAAAACCCAAGTATGAACCAACAAACTTTGAAAATATGACTTAAGTGAAAGCCCGCCCAGAACACTTTTCACTGTGCTGATTCTCCACTGTGCTGATTCACTGTGCCTGATTTTCCAATCCATGTGAAATAGTGCACTTCATAATGCTGTGATCTCTTGTAAATAATATTATAGGAGCCGAAGTTATCAGCCCGACGCTGATGACCTGTTTCAGAGACTCTAACATTTTAATTAGGTTACGTATCATCATCATCATCATCCTCACTGTCATGTGCTGCTCTATGATTGGTTCTGTGCTTTTTGGCCATTTCAATGATGCCTCGTACTGACGACTTAGCTCGCTCGCTTTCAATAAATATTAATAATAATAATAATAGTAATAATGTTAATGATATGGGATTTCAATTGTATAATGAACTCAAGCCCTTTAACAAGATTTTAAAAGCAGCTCATCTTAATGTACAGTCCCTTAGCTGTCATATAGACGAACTTAGAGCAATCTTTCGTTTTCAAAACTTCCATATTGTTGGTATTTCTGAATCATTTTTAAAGCCCAGTATACCTTCTTCGCAAGTCGCATTACCTGGTTATAATCTTTTCCGTAACGATCGTTTGAATAAAGCTTGTGGGGGAGTTGCATTATTTGTTAAAGATGGAATAAAAACAAAAATATTAACAACATCAAAACAAGAATACTCAGCCAAACCTGAATTCATGTTACTTGAATTGTCTTTCAGTAGTTCAGACAAATTACTCGTTGGTATATGCTATAGACCTCCAAAAATAGGCCATTTCCTACATTGCTCTACTATCCTTCATGCCTTTCTACAGTCGTATTTTAGTTATGGGTGATATGAACACAGATCTCAATATGACAAACCGCAACTTTGACTATTATCAGTTGACAACAACTTTTCGCTGCCTTAATATGACTATCCTACCACTTGACCCAACACATCATACAAACGAATCTGATACTTTTATCGACTTTTTAATAGTTAGTGACCCAAACGAGGTTATTCACTTTGGTCAGGTCTCCGTTCCAGCTATTTCTGGGCATGACTTGATCTATTGTGTACTGTCTCATAAGACACCTAGACCTGATCAGAAATTTATTACTTATAGGAACTTTGAACACTTTGACGAAACAGCTTTTTTGACCGACTTAGCTCGAACTCCTTGGCATCAAATTGAGGCATTGCCCTCAGTTGATGATATGGTTGAATCTTTTGAAAAATTGACTCTTGATTTATATGACAAACATGCACCTTATGTGACTAGAAGAATAAACAGAAAACGACGAGTACCTTGGATGACTGACGACATTTTAAAAATGATGGGACAGAGGGACAAAGCTCATAGAAAATTCAAGAGGACATCTGACTTGAATACCGACGTTTGAGAAATAAAGTTAAGCAGCAATTACGTAATTCAAAAATCAGATATCTTAACTCATTCATGACTGACAATAAACTTGACTCTAAATTATTATGGCGTGGAATAGAAGAATTTGATCTAGGTAAACAAAAATCTGAAACTGATATAGACATACCTTTGGATGACATTAATGACCATTTTATCTCACATTCAACTCAACGTGACGAGACTACCATTGGTGATCACATCAATAATTAAAAAAACCAAGTTACTAATTTAAACATTCCTATTGCCAATAAATTTCATTTCAAACCTATTTCAGAAGAAAATACACTCAAAGCTATTCAACAAATGCACAGCAACGCTACTGGGGCTGACAAAATTTCTATTAACTTAATAAAGAAAATGTTTTCTGTAGTTCTCCCAACTATCACTTTAATTTTCAACAAGTCTCTTGAAAATGGTAAATTTCCTGATAATTGGAAGTTTGCCCTAGTTCGTCCCTTGAACAAAGTTGCCTCACCTATTAAAGTTGATGACTTCAGGCCAATTAGCATTCTGTCCGCCCTTTCTAAAGTACTTGAAAGACTCATTCATGGCCAAGTTGTAGCATTCCTTGAACAAAATAACAAACTTCATGACTTTCAATCTGGTTTTTGTAAATCTCATTCTACTGAAACTCGTAGCTCTTCTACGCGTAACTGACGATATTAGGCTAGCTATGGACCAAAAGAAATGTACTGTACTGACCTTATTTGATTTCTCCAAAGCATTTGACACTGTTGACCATGAAATTCTGCTTAACAAATTAGCTATACTTGGATATAGTAATCTGACGCTGTTATGGTTCAATTCCTACTTGAAAAATAGAAAACAATGTGTAACTGTTGGTGATAAAAAATCAAATTGGAAAAATGTTAAACATGGCGTTCCGCAAGGTTCAATTTTAGGCCCCCTTTTATTTACCCTGTATGCAAATGACCTTCAAACTGTTATCAAGTTTGCCAAATTCCATACCTATGCTGACGACCTTCAAATTTATGCTAGCTGCCCTATCACTAAAATCAATGAAACTATAGATAAAATTAATCAAGATGTAAAATCAATTTTTGAATGGACAAATAAAAATGGTCTTAAACTGAATCCTACTAAAACATAGGCAATAATTATCGGTTACTCACGCCTCATAAACACTATAAACGAAATTCCTTACTGTAGCTCTGTTAAAAACTTGGGTATCACCATGAATAAGAATTTAGATTGGTCAGAACAGGTTAATAAAACGTGTAAAAAAGTATTTTCAGCTATGCATTCATTGAAGAAATTGCAAGACATCCTACCAAGAAATATCAGATTGCTGCTGGTTAAATCACTAATCTTCCCACATTTAATGTATTGTAACTCTGTACTCAATGACATGACAGTAACACTTAATGATAAGCTACAGCGCTGTCAAAATTATTGCTTAAGATTTGTTTACTCTCTCCAACGGCATGAAAGAATCACCCAAGCACATATTTTAAGCTCAACTTTAAAGTTACCCGATCAGAGACTTTTTCGAATTGTCATGCTTGTTAGGGATATTTTAAAATAGGGTAAACCTAATTATTTTTAAAACGATTTTAAATTTGTTTCTGAGGGTAGGAGAATAGACGCATCACGCACGAGAACTGGAGAAAATACTTTAAGGATTCCAATTCACCGAACTACAATCTATACTAAATCCTTCCTAGTCTCAGGCTGTCGTGAATGGAATGCTGTCCCTAAATCTATTAGGTCTATTGAGAGCCGAGCGAGCTTCATCTTGAAGTTGAGGAAATATCTTGTAGACAAAATGATCGAATATGTCCAGACTTAGAGCAACAACATGACAAATTCCATTATCCACCTTATTATTACTCATTGCATTCTTGAATAAATCCAATTCTCATCACACACCATCATAACTGTCTCTTCATACTTTTAATTATAAATCGAACTTCCATTCCACACTATCATCACTTATTCACCATCCAAACAGTTATTATAATATTAATTATACATTATTTTAATATTAACCTAGCTCTTGTCATTATCACATTATCATTTACTAGCATATGCTTGTAAATAATTTCACTTTGAGTTATCTCAATTCATAATAGCCATTTCCATTACAATTTTTTATTTACCATTATCATTTTTATTGTTACTCATATTATGATATAGCTCAAATATCCATTAGTATCAATTTATCTAAATCTAGTCTTTTAATTGCATAAAAATTTCCCTCTCTATCTTTAGTAATATTAACAGCTCGTTATAAATTTTCAATTCAAGGCCAAGTGTTAATGGAAAGGATATCCTTATTATCCTTTCCCAAGAATGGACATATATATGTCTAAACTTCGCCTTTTCACTTAGATAACTTACACTCCTTATTCATTTTGCAGAACCTCGAATTAAAATTTTGTATAAATTTTGCATTCATTACTTCACCGTTTTATTGTATTTTTACTAGAAGTTTCTATTTTGTGAAATTTATAGGATAATTTTGTTTTACTCACATATTATATTACAATGTAGAATCTAAGCCGAATTTTGTTATCTATTTGAATAAAGTAATCTAATCTAATCTAATCTTCTCTATTTTTTTTATTCTCCCTCTCCACCTTCATTGTGTGGACCGATCACGGAATCTGATTGATTGAGTCGAATGATTTATGAATCTCATAAGGAAATCAACAATAACAAAACTTCACTTCTTCGTTCATTTCTTCAAGTTCCCGTTCATTTCTCTTTGTCCTTCATCCTAGGTAGTTGATCGTCTCATTTCAACTCATTTCATTCCCCTACCCTTCCTCCCTTCCTCTCCCAATTTTTTTCCTCGCTCTTTTTCTAAACCAGGTTTGCTCTCCTCTGTACGAGCACGAGCTCTCTTCTTCATAATCCGAGATTCCAGGCTTGCTATTGAAGCTAGGCAGTGATTGAAGAATACGAGACGCCTGCCGTCTCCCGGAGAAGGTAATATGTTTCCAATACATATCTGCACATTGTAGAGGGGGAGCGTAAAGGGAAATATTTCCGAATCTCTTTGAACGAGCGCCCTCTACTCCACAATAAAACAGCTGGAACATCGTTGTTGCGCCTCACTGAATTGCATTTGAAGAGCATCTTACTGAGAACGGAATGCAGACAATATGAACAAGGATGAACACGTTATACGAGGTTCCCTTCACGGATTTTCTCATGAAGATCTTTTCTTCCCATTGGATAAACTGAGTTCCGCTTCAGATTTAGTTATCACTCGCGATTTCTACATTCATTACTTTTGTATGGAAAGGACATATTCATCAGTAAAATTCTGGGATTCGATGATTATTGGGCAATTGAATGATTCCATGTGAGTAATCGGAATTTTTGGGAATATTGCGTTCACTATTTTTTTTCACAAGCTTTCACGGAAAGTTTTCTGAATACTGCTAAGCTGTTGCTCCAGCCAAAATTCAGTCAATTCCATTTCTGAATATTCTTGTTTTGATCACCCACCGGAATATGAATATCAACAGATCTTCGTTATTTAATCATTTTATTTCATCTACTATTAATATTGATCATAAAGGCTCTAAATATCAACGCATGGTTTGAGAGATTTACAATTCCTAATATCAGAAATTTATTGATAAAATCTCCTGGAAATAGCCATAAACAACATTCATCGGAGAAATCTACACAACGCTGAGTTGATTTCGCATTACAGATGAAAATGATGCTATGATTCATTAAACTCTATTGTAGGTGAAATTGGATGGGGAATGTTTGAGAATTATTTTTTGGTGCGAGCTTATCTTGATTGACGCAAAGTTTCATTTGACACGAGCCACTTTTTAAGTAGTTGTGAAGGTGATATTGAGGTAGCTATGCATATTGAATGGAAATACTGAATGTTGTCAAACCAATAGTTCTCAATCAACAAGAGTCAATTATTGTCTGAGGTATTTCGAGATAGAAAAATGTTTTGAACCTATTCGACATGTAACCTTAGTTCGATTGATAGCCTACACCCTACAGCACATCTACTCACGATTTGAACAGGATATACAAGATTATAATATGCGTTTAAATGATGAACAATTCGATTTTTGATTAGATACGTGTATTATGTTGTGTATACTCTACAATATTCTGATATATCAATATTGGTGATATTGGAGATTGATGAACAATTCGATTTTTGATTAGATACGTGTATTATGTTGTGTATACTCTACAATATTCTGATATATCAATATTGGTGATATTGGAGATTGAATGTAAATTGAACTATTTACACATTGTCTAGAGAATCGCTTCTCGGCCTGTTGGCTAAGATCAAAGTGTAGAGCGAAAATCAAACTTGAACGTCAACATGATACTGATAGCTGCTTCATGTCATTTTGCACTAACAGGTTCATCAAATAGACGTAACTTGAGATAGTTTGAGTTGGTTTCAGGTGGGTTGTATGGTAGAAATCCCTGAGTAGTACCTAGTAATCCATCTGCGTCGCTTCTTGCCTTCGCTCTCAAGAGCTTCGACGCCTGTCTAACAAGTTGAACGTACGCTGCCTGCTCTCGTCTCTAAAGAGAGTGCCAACTTTCTGTTTTCGCTTATTCCGCCATTACCAACTCTTGTACCCCTATGAATACATAGGGGTTGGTCGTTGTGTGTTTAGGCTCCGGCCTCTTTGTAGCAATTTCTCGCGGTAGAGTTGAAAAGCACTGATTTAATACGCTTACAACGCTCTCTACATCTTCAACTTTTGGTAAGCAGAGCACGCTATTGAGTTACATCTACGTCGTTCTAGCGTCTAGAGATAATAGGCAAGTAGATTTGCCTGACAAAGACAAGAACATCAGGAGCGTCTCTTATCTTCTACACAATTTCCAACAAAGTAGGCTACATGACATGGAAGTAAATAATCCCTAAATACCTTACCTTACAAAATCGATATTGCATTATTGTTCTTAGCTTTTTGGGTAAGAATCTATTAAATTTGTTGAAAATTAAGTGTCGTTGTACCTTGATTTACGACTAAGTTACGCATGGTAAATTACTCACCAATTGAAATTTTATTGAAAGGCAATTTTATTCATCATATTATTGGATATGTTTCTCGAGAACAAAATGATGAAGAAAAATTTTTCTCTAGAACAGTACTCGATGAATAACATTGCTTGGAGAACAGGAGTTTAGAAAGTGAGCTATAGATCTAGGAAAGCATTCCCCTAAGACGTGAAAGTGAAGAAAAAAGTCGAAAGTCTCCTTAATTGAGATGGATCCTTCTCGCTGTATACTCACTATAAGAGGATATCCCAATTTACCCGGGTAAAACGTCTAGTAATTACACTTTGGAAAGCGTTGGGCAATCTAAACTCTTCTCGTAGCACTGCGGTTTTTTAGATTTCTCCGCCACTTCTTCTTTTAAAGAATATAGAGCCTACCATTGGTTACGTTCAGTTTTAATCGAGATCTTTTCTCTAGCGCGACTGCTCGGTCCGGAATGATTCTTTATCAATTTCTTTGGCATGACTGCCTCAGTCTTCCAGTCTTCCTTAACATACAAGCTCCCTTTTCAGTGCAAACTTGTTTATAAATCACATAGACATTAACGAAACATTCCAGCTTAGATTCTAGATTGCAATCAAATAAAGTAGCCTAATTAATAATAGTAATGATTGATAATATAGTAGGTATACCTCTATACAGTAAAATATCCAT
Organism: Sogatella furcifera; assembly: GCA_017141385.1. Classification (NCBI taxonomy): domain Eukaryota; kingdom Metazoa; phylum Arthropoda; class Insecta; order Hemiptera; family Delphacidae; genus Sogatella; species Sogatella furcifera. Next base: position 18,988,540 of record CM029550.1, on the reverse strand, counting down.
ATAAAGGATAGCTACTGTATATTTATTCCTGTATAGAGGTATACCTACTATATTATCAATTATTACTATTATCAATTAGATTGCTAAATTTGGTTGCAATCTAGAATTAAAGCTGAAATGTTTTGTTATTGTCTATTGGAAAAAAGAGATCTAATCTAATCTGTTTTATGTCAAATATTATAAGTGGCATGTGAATTTGAAACTTTTTTAAATTTAAATCAGATACAGTTATGCTAGATGATGGTATTAGGTTAACCCCTCCATCTAGATTGAGTCTAGGTTAACTTCCAATACAATAACACAAAACGATCAGATAGTAAAAGATTCGAAAGACCTATCAATTTGAAAGGTTCATTCAGAAATTCAAAGATTCATTAAGAGCTTAGAAATATTTGAAAGGGTTGATTCGAGAGTAAAATTCGAATATATTTAGCCAAGATAAGTTGAAGTTGAAATGAATGACTGATGATTTCATTCCTTCAGCAGACGTATTATTTGAACATATTAGCTCCAATTTGCTATTTTATTCAGTTCCACAGATATTAGTTTCATTTTCTTCCCATCAATAGAACATATTTTTTAAAGTAAAGTAATGGTCATGTTCAAAACTTCACTAGATTCAAATGAAATTAGGAATAGCTGATTCTTTGAGGATAATAACAAGACTCATTTCAAACCGTTTACTCTTACCATAACTTTTTTCCTGCTTTCTTTTTTTCAACTTTGGCTGGAGGGTATAGAGTTCTACTGAATGACTCTCAGACAGCTGCTTGATTGATGCACTTTCCTGCGCTGACAAAGCTTCTTCCAACATTACGCAATAAATTCTGAAATAAATTGCTTGGAAAATCTTCTAATTCCCCACAATCTCTCTATTCTTAACTTTGATGACATCTTATTCTGGCGTTATTGTTGATGAGATTGAGAACTAACGTTATGCGTGCGTAAATTGGACTGAATTCATGTACTACGTAATGGCCTTCGTCATCAACAATCCAAAACTTTTCCCATCGGTGAAGATCGTGACTAGTGAGGCTGCAAAATTTAATCAAAATCGATCAATTTAACTTGAAATTTCTTATTCTTCTTATAACTTATCTCATTCTGAAGCGGAAACCATGATTCTATATTTTTATCAATTATTACTTGGAATTGAGGTGGGTTTTGGAGAAAGTAGAACATGTTCAATTGAATCGTAGAATTATTACGTTCACTGAACAGGAATAAGTGCATTATTCCGCGCTAAAATCTGCTCCTTCGATCTAATCTATACTTCAAATTTCGTTTAGGAGAGTTGTAATGTTTGACTATTAGATGGAGAAGTTAGCCTTTAGTACCTAAAACCTACTACTTCAGATATTTATATAATTCTAAAACTGTATAAATTCTAATACACTAAATGTATATTCAACCAGTAATAATAATTATTATTGGCCAAAAGGATAAGCAGGATTTCAAGGCCTTGCGGTAGAAGAATTTCACATTATTTTTTGTATTATTCTCACTCATTTCCACCCTAAATTACTGCGTAGCACTAGCGGCTCGTGCCCACGTAAAATGCTGTACAGTGAAATAAACGGGCACTTCACCTGTTTCGAGGGTACGAGCCGCCATTAGATCAATCCTTCTTTAGAAGTGTTAACTCAATGAACCAATGGTTCAAATCAAATGGTACAGATACCTTATGCCAGCTTTCATTTCTCTCGTGATCAATCACGGTTATCAAAAATATATTTTTTTAGTTTGTCGAGATCTTGTTTGATTTAACAGCCTTGAGCGCTGTATCAAATTCACACACTGTAGCATCTGCAAACCAGAGCTTGCTCGACCTGCAATAAAACAAGAGCAAACGTTCAACCTACTTGGGTAAGGCTGGACCCTTGTGAGACCTACATCCGTTGAAGGAGCTTATCTAAGTAAACAAAATCCCTTTTGCCTGAGCTGGTACCTGCCGGTGGAAACAACAGCCAGTCTTGAACTCAAACCGTCAGCCAAGGGTTATAATCATCGTGCGCTTACACAGTATCTACAGGCCTGCTAAATTTCTGAATGTTATGCTTCTGCTGGATCTGGATAAATTTGAGTAGTATTGTAGCCTACCACGTGTAAGCTGATTCCAAGCTTTCTCAGAAATTTTTCTAAACCAAATTATGATCTGTCTACTTCCATCAATTGAATCAACTTACAATCGGAAGATCATAAATATTAATAGACTAGCCGGCAGGCTCGCTTCGCTCGCCTTCTCTCCCTAGCGAGGGGGCTCCACACCCTGGACCCCCGACAGTATATATCAGCAGTGTCAGTTAGTCAAACAAGCTTGCTTCGCTCGCCTGCATGACCTCTTTTAGTGTTAGCTGGGATAAACAGGCTCGCTTCGCTCGCCTGCAAATTCCGTTCAGAAGCGATTCAAAACTTATTGAACACAGCATTTCTAGACCTAATCTGGACCTGTTCCTCAAATTTTGACATTTTCTACCAATTTATTCTTGAAAAATCCAAGAAAAACTCTGAAAATTCCGAAAAATAGTAAAACGCTGATATTGAGCGTAACCTTGGTAACTACATCGGACATAGTTTGAAACTTGATTCAATATCTTCCAAATTAGTTTATTTATAATCTCGCTGAACCATTGAATTTACAGTAAGGATTGGTCGTATCAAGGCGGAAGATATGCAACCCGCAAAACATCTACAATTTTGAAAAACCTGATTACTGGCATAATCTTGAACGGAATTCGAAAATATCTTAACACAACATTTCTAGACCTTATCTGAATCTACCAACCAAATATCAACATTTTCTACCAATTGGTTCTCGAAAAAATTGAGAAAACGCCGAAAAACAATAGAAAAACTAAAATATTTGGCGTATCCTTGAAAAGTTCCTAAAATCCATTCTTAGCGCGCGTCTAAACGTCCAACTGAACATGCCTGCCAAATTTGAACGCATTTGGTTCAGTGGATTTTCATTTCTGGTGATGAATCAGTCAGTCAGTCAGTCAGTGCCATTTCGCTTTTATAGAATATATAGATTATGTTTTGGAATGGCAGAGCATTATTGTATTATTTCCATGGACATTACCATCCCAATGGTTCAACTTTAATTAGTGAAAATCGGAGAAAATTAAGGTTTTATTATGTAAAATGGCATACCTGAGACATTGGATGTTTTCATCTCCATCAATCCATCTCCAACACTTTTATTTCAGTGAATATGTTTCTCTTTGAAGATGGAAAATCTCATCTTAGCTCAGTATATAACTCTAAATTCATTTATTTTTTATTGAAATAAGCTGTTTCTAAATCGAAGAGACCTGGTTATTTATTAGAAACCTGATTTCGGTCTACATTACTAATCATCCATTATTATTAACAATTGGATGGAATAGTGAATTTTGAAACCATTTTACCGAACTATATTATGATCTGTCTTTCCCATCATTTGAGTCAAATTACAATCGAATGATCATAAATATTAATAGATTATGCTTTGAAATGACAGAGCATTATTATACTATTTTCATGGGCATTACCATCGCAATATAATTTTTGACTGAAATCATAGTAAACTGGCTGATATCTAAAATGACTGTGACTAAGATATCCAATAAATTCATTATTTACGAATTCAATTGAATTCGTATAAGGTCAAGTGAGAGCAAACGACATAGAAACATTTCAGATACTAAAACAAAGAGCTAAATCTTTCTTTATCATACAAGGTTCAAATTACAATACTGGCAATAATCATCCAAATAATAACAATCAGTAATGCATCATAGTTTTCATATAATGAGAGGACTTAAGTTTCAAGATTCCAGAGTTGAGAATGTAGATGTAACCGCCTGGAGTGCAATAATTAAACATTTGATTGCATCGAGCTATATGAAATATTATTCCAATCACAAAGGATAATCTCTTGTGAATACATTATAATTCTATGTGAACAGAATATTGAGTATTCTATGTAAAAGAGAACATTATACACAGAGAATGTTGAATTCGAACTATAGTCACAGGTAAGGAATTTGAACAATTTGACAGAATTCAATATCCAAGATGCAACAAAAAGTGAAGCTTGGAACAAAGCAAACTATGAGAAAATATTGACGAACAATGCCAGGGAGGAGTAGAATTTCTCGACAAGACAATCTGCAGTCTCTCAACTGTATTTTCTGCAGTTGACAGCTTCTAGTGCCTCTGGCATTTCAGGCATGGTGTGGGACGAGAATGATTCCTTGTTCAACACTGTGCAAGAGGTAGTCGATAGGTCATGATTGTATTTGCGAGATGTCATAACAGCTTGAGCTCACTGACAAAACTTGATTGGAAAGCAGTTGAAAGCACAAATGCATTTACCAAAATCCAGTTTTACCTGTTACTCCAATTTAAATTTATTCTGTTAGTTTATTAATTTCATTGATCGCTTATGTAATGGATCAAATCAATCCCATTCAAATTGGATAAATCACTAGAGGTGATTTACATTGAATGTCACTTCACAGAAGAAATGAAGATTGGTATATCTCTTTGCATTCCCAACACAATGAAGTTATTGAATTGAGATTTTGAGGGAATTCGAATTCCCATTATTGATACATAGCCTACTCAATTATAGCTAAGTAAATGTAGCTGTATAGCTGTAGTATGACGAGTAGAGGATTTGGAGGGTGAACATAAATCAATTTGAATGATCTCAAAACAATTGAATCCATTCAAATGTAACTGAATTATCCATTCGCAAGAATTAACCATCAATTCTTATTTTCTTCTCAGCTTGTGCGTTCGACCAAAAAATATATTCCACGTTAGTTGAAACAGAGTTAGATTTACCACAGAGAGAAGACAAACCTGATCCTATAAAATCAATCTATATCTATAAAAGCGAAATGGCACTGACTGACTGATTCATTCATTCACCACAAGAACCAAAAAAATCCACTAAACCGAAAGCGTTAAAAATTTGCAGGCATGCTCGGTTGGACGTTTAGACCGAGAAAGGATATTTGAAACTTTTCAAGGATAGGCCTACGCCCAATATTTGCATTTTTCTAATAGTTGTTCTGCGTTTTCTCAGATTTTCGAGAACCAATCAGCAGGAACTGTTGAAATTTTGTGAAGAGGTTCGCCTTAGGTCTAGAAACGTTGTGCTCGAAAATTTTTGGAATCCGTTCATACGCCAGTAATCAGTTTTTCAAATTGTAGATGTAGATGGGTTGCATATCTTCCGCCTTGATACGACCAATCCTAAGGATTGAATATTGATATAAATCCTTATTGTTAATTCAATGGTTCAGCGAGATGATAGATGAACTAATTTGTAAGATATTGAATCAAGTTTCAAACTATGTCCGATATACTTACCAAGGTTACGCTCAATATTAGCGTATTATTATTTTCGGAATTTTCGGAGTTTTTCTTAGATTTTTCAAGAACCAATTGGCAAAAAATGTTGAAATTTTGTAAACAGGTCCAGATTAGGTCTAGAATAATGCTATCTTCAATAAATTTCGAAAGCCTTCCGAGGTTACTCCTGTAATAAGGTTTTCCAATATTTGGTATTATACAAGGTGGGGCAGGGAAGTATCCCCAGTTTTGAAATGAAAATGGGCTAAAATGACGCAGAAAATTCAAAGGTTTTATTTGGTAGCTCTATAAGTTGTAGATATGGCTTGGGCGGCTAAGTAGCGCGCTTTTGCCGCTGAGGCGTATTTTCACCAAAATTAATATGCTCTTGAACTGCAGCTTGCGATGCGAACTTGTTATCAAACCCCTAGTCACAAAGCTGTTCCTGACCGAAAATCCGCTTTGCTGTGAGTAAATAACTTCTGTGAATATGTTAGTGTATTGCAAAAGAGAGTTGGGGCTTGAAGGACCGCCCGGACTCCTGAAAACATTGGCCGTGTCAGAAGATCAACCTTGCAGTCTCCTCAGTATTCAGCTTGTATGCATGCATCCGTCTTGGTGTTGTCTAGTCGCCCTGTGCGTCGTATTCTCTATGAGTAACTTCAATTCCATCCATAAAGAAATGGGAGTTGTCCAAAAACTAAGCCAACGGGACTGGCAGCAATAAATGCAGGCATGGAAAACTTCAATCACTCACAATGCTCGGGTTTTGTTTAGTGACGAGGCGCACTTTCACATTTCTGGAGCGATAAATAAGAAGGATATGCCTTATTTCCCCACATCAAAATGGATTTACGGTCAGGAACAGCTTTGAGGCAAGGGATCCGACCGGTAGCGAGTTCAAATCGCACGCTGCACTGCAACAACAGACTGATTTTGCAAAAAATACGCCTCGACGGCAATAGTATATTACACCACTAGTTTTGAAAACGTCGTTTTGCGACGTCAAGAATACGGAGCTTTACAGCCGAAGCGATCAGCTGAGGCTGGAAAGGTGAGTATTCGCGACGTCGCGAACGTTTTTGAAACGTATTTGTGTTTTTGGTACACTTTATAGGAATGCTGATTAGAATCAGATGAAAAGTCTTTATAAATACGATATACGAATTCAACTTGCTGAATTCCATATTTGTAATTTCCGTTTTTTTGTTTTAAAATAGATTCAGGAATCTAATTTCTAATTTCCACGTAGGTTATCAGTCACTAAAATCAATTCTCAATCAAAACAAAAAGTTGGGTGTGAATCAATACGGAACAAAAATTATTGCTTGAAGAAAATCATCTGCTAAATCGTCTGATGCAATCTGCTGGAAAATGTTGAAATAGTCGACTTACCTGTTCAGGCGACCAATTTGCATGAAATGCGCTGCTAAGTCAACGAAAAATTTTGTTGACAGCTGATTTTTCCTATCTTGTACGGCTATAAGGCCCAAATATCAGCCGTTTATTCCGCACTAGGGTGGAAAATAAAAGCTTTCAAAGCCTGTCAAGAAGATCGAAACTGGCTATTTTCTATCAAGTGTACCAAAAGAGCGCGTTGCTCTGTCAACCAAGCCATGTCTACGACTTATAAGGGTACCAAATGAAACCTTGTAAACCACACCTTCATTCAAGCCTAATCCCACTCTTATAGCATGCCCCTACCACTCACAGTGCCATCTGAAAACTAGGGATATTTCCTTGCCTCACTCTGTATCTGCACTTTTGTTTATTTCACAGAAACTACTGAACTGAATACGCTCAAATCATGTACCCTGGTTGAATTGAGGTGAGAGAACAATAATTCAAAGGATGAGCTGAAAAGACTCTGTTAAGTGATATGATTATCAAAGTAAATCCATATGTTTGTCTCAGCTGACACTGACTGGATGTGCAGGCGAGCAAAGCGAGCCTGTTTTTCTCACTGACACTGCTGATACTGACGAGGGTGCAGGGGGCGGAGCCTGGCTCGGCGGTCAAGACGAAGTGTAGCGAGTGTAAGTGTTGCAAGTATAGCTAGCCTGCAGGCTAGTAACTACAATAAAACACAAATTTATGTTTACATTTCCGGAGTTATTTAATAATTTTCAACAAGTGGGAATGTTTGTCGATGATTTATAATGACATTGTTTGGGGGGCAGGCAGTGCATCTCGTTGCGTGTTTGGCTGGCGACGAGTCTATGAGTAATTGCAGAGGCCGTGGCTATAGCGGCAGCTGTGCTGTTGGCTGGAAAAGCAGCGCTGATATTGTTTGAATCGCAGCTGTTAAATCTTTCGCAACTCGTAGATTTCAACGCTAAAAACGAGAGAGTAGTTAGTCCATCGTGTACCAGATGCGTTCAAGTGTATACTGGATACACTACCATCGAGATCATACTTTTCCATTAAATTCGTATCAGGTTTTCTTGTTAGCTCTGTGGTAGTCTTTATGGTTAACATTACAAGCCAACTCTGGCTGAACGTTCTACTAGTTTATGCATTGTATTCTGCGTAGTGTATGGTTGTCAATAAACTAGAGATTTCGCTGTAGCAAATTATTTTTAATATTTTTTTCGAGTTCAATAAACATGTCTTCAGTATAATGATCAAAAAATTCAAATTGAACTTAATTATAACTCCTGAGTTCCTTTTTTAGTTCAGCCATTAAAAAAGCTGTGAAACACTGAACTCGGCTATATGCTATGAAACACCAACATCTGGTGAATTCATCTGACATGACGAAACACTGACATCTGGATACAATCATATTTTATAATGTCTCTGAAAAAACATCTTCGCAAATATTTTCTGCTCATTAATGATAAATTACATAGCCTACTCAGATGAGTGAGAACTATATTGACTGCCATTCCACCTCAATTCTGAGTGGATTTTGATACTGAGTTCCTGAAGTATAATTACTGAAGTAGTCCTTAATTATTCAGTATCAAACATTCTATATATTGTTACGGGTTTCCACTATAATAAAAGACTTGAGGCAATTTATACTGATTAACTTTATTAATTACACTACTATAACACACTAGAAAAAAGATAAACTATAACAGATCAGAAGATAGCACAAGAGTTTATAACGTTTCACAATACAAATTTCACTAAAATTAACACTGCACTGAATAAGAAATGATTAACAGTCTTTATCACGTTACACTAGAAGAAATAAGAACTGACAGAATGAATATAAATATAGAGTGTCTATATACAACGTCTGGTTCGTCTATCACACAATACGGCTGACACAATCTTTGAACACTTGAATAGAAACTGACTCGTAAACCCAAACATTCTGAATATATAGGCTTCTAAGAATAAACAAGAGAATGCTAGAAGGTTCTGGCAATATCACTTCAAGAACGTTCTGGATGAGTCTTTTGTTTACACAACAATGCGCTTGTTTGTTGACACAAAGCCTCCCCATCCCCACCTTGTCCATCCTTGTCGTCCTACTGTCTCAAGGTCATCAGACACTGTTGAATTCCATAACACTGCCCTCTTAAAACTGTTCTGTCCCAGAACAGTCCAGATCCATCCTGGAAGTGCAAACAGTAGAAGCCGGCATCAATGGATCAACTTGTGTAACCGCCCATGGGTTGAAGACACAACAGGTGACGTTGATTCCAGTGTCCTTGAAAATTCTTCCAATCATTGGTCTCACAATATTCCAGTCCAATCCGTCATAGCCACAGCCCAGTCTTGGGATTCCAAGCTGCTTCACTCCCAGGAATTGAAGGTGAGTTCGTAGATGCATCAGACTTTGCCACAAAGCCTGATATGTTGACTCCTGCTGGGGTTGGTCTTTTGTCACCAAATAGAACAGATGTTGGTTCTGATCCTGAAGATGAAGTGCTTTCCCCACAGCCGGATTCTGGAGATTCAATTCATCCAATCTTCCAAACTTTGTCCTGAATACTGTAGCAATTCCTCTTGAAGCTCTCACATTCCTAGCAATGCAATGTGCCAAGGCATAGCTCTTTGGTAGGGTGAATAAGTCCTGGTGACTGATGGCGAAATTTCCTTCTTCTAGTGACATCCCTAGGTTGGCCATGAATCTTTCAAAATCAGAGATGGCAGGATGAAGAGCCTTCACCTCTTGAACTCCCCTTGCAGCATTGTCTCCATGATAAGGTGCCAGTCGGTTGAAATGAACAATGCGTGGAGTACCTCTTGGTTTCTTGATCCTGTAGACCACATCGTTGATCCTTGTGACCACCTCATAAGGTCCATCCCAGGAGGTTTGCAACTTGGGAGAGTATCCACGACGTCGTTGAGGATTGTACAACCATACCATGTCACCAGCCTGGTATCCTCCATGGTTGGCCTTAATGTCATAGCGCTGCTTCATCATGTCACTGGTGACCTGGATGTTTGTGCGGACGGTTGCATGAATCTCATCCATCTGCTTCCGGAGCTTGCTGGTGTATTCTTCTTGTTCCAAGTCCTCCCCAGGTTTGCATCCACACTCCAAGTCACAGGGTAGTCGTATATCTCGCCCAAACACTATTCTCGCTGGAGTCATCCTTGTAGTCTCATTAACTGCGCCGGTATGCCATCAGGAAGAAATGCAGGTGTTGGTCCCAGTCCCGTTGATGTCCGGATACCACCTTTGATAGGTATTTTCCCATAGTCCTGTTCATTCGCTCAACCATTCCATCTGATTGGGGGTGCAGTGGTGTTGTCCTGGTCTTGTTGATTCCCAACACTTCACACATCCGAGAAAATACAGCAGATTCGAAGTTTCTTCCTTGGTCTGAATGTAACTCCAATGGTATGCCAAAACGACTGAAGAACTCCTTCACCAATACATCAGCTACAGTAACTGCCTCTTGATTTGGCAAGGCATAGGCTTCTACCCATTTGCTGAAGTAATCCATAGCAACCAGGATATATTTATTCCCACCATCAGTAATTGGGAATGGCCCAGCTATGTCAATGGCTATGCGTTCAAATGGAGCACCTACATTGTATTTCTGCATAGGGGCTCTCTTTCTAGGCATAGGGCCATTGGCAGATGCACATACTGCACAATTCCGGCACCAGTTCTTGACATCCTCTTTTGAGTTTGGCCAGTAGAACCTCTCTCGTACCTTTTCCAGGGTCTTATGCACTCCAAAATGCCCACCAGAGACTCCATCATGTAGCTGTTTTAATGCTTCAGGAACTCTTTTCCTTGGTACAATGATTTGCAGTCTTTTCTGATCACCAGCAGCATTCTCCACCACCCTCTTCAAGATTCCCCCATCTTCCACAATTGACTCCCATTGTGCCCAGAGGGTCTTAACATGTGGTGATAATGGTGCTACTTCCTGCCAGCTAGGTTTTCCTTGAGTAGAACGCTTCCAAGCCCACAGGTGTTTCAAATCAGGATCCTCTTCCTGGTCCTTCAGCATTTCATCTCCTCCCCAGTAGTCTGTAGCTACAGTTATCCTGTTAGCAACTGCTTCCTTCCCTTCCTGGCGTGAGCAGTGCTTGCAGTCCTGGTCACAGGGTCTTCTAGAGAGAGCATCAGCATTCTGATGACTTTTTCCAGCTCGGTGGATTGATTTGAAGTCATATTCTTGCAGGTGTTGAATCCATCTGGCAACTTGTCCTTCTGGAGATTTGAATCGTAGAAGCCATGTCAGGGATGCATGATCAGTTTGTAACAGGAAGTGACGTCCATACAGGTACTTATGGAAATGGCTGATTGACTTCATTACCGCCAACAGTTCTCTCCTTGTGACACAGTAGTTGCGCTCAGGTTTTGACAGGACTTTGCTAAAGTATCCAATAACCTTCTCCTCTCCATCTTGTTCCTGTGAGAGTACTCCACCAATAGCTGTGTTGCTGGCATCAGTATCCAGGATGAACTTGCCTTCTGATTTGGGATAAACCAGAATAGGTGCTTGGCTGAGCACCTCCTTCAGTGTGTCAAATGCCTGCTGGCAGTCTTTATCCCAGATGAAGGTGCGCTCTCCTCTGTCAAATTTGTTAGTGGCTTGGCTATCCCAGAGAAACCCATCACAAATTGCCGATAATATGCACAAAGGCCAAGAAAACTTCGTACTTCTGATTTGTCCTTAGGCACAGGCCAGTTTGTAATAGCTGATACTTTCTCAGGATCCATGGACACTCCCTTGTCAGAAACCACATGTCCCAGGTAATTCACTTGTCTTTTGAACAGGTTGCACTTCTTAGGATTCAGTTTCAAGTTTGCCTGCCTCAGCCTCTGAAATACTTCCTTCAGGTTCTTCATGTGATTTTGGAAAGACTTGCCCAAAACAATAATGTCATCCAGGTAAACCAAACATGTTTCCCATGAGAGTCCCCTCAACACACTTTCCATTAGTCTCTCAAAAGTGGCTGGAGCATTACACAAACCAAAAGGCATCACAGTAAACTGCCAGAGTCCTTCCCCAATTGAAAATGCTGTCTTCTCCTTTGCTTTGTCTTCCAGTCCAACTTGCCAGTATCCACTTTTCAAATCCAGAGTTGAAAACAACTTGCAACCTTCCAGGCTATCCAGTGTGTCATCAATACGGGGTAGAGGGTAACTGTCCTTCTTGGTGACATCATTCAGAAGACGGTAGTCCACGCAAAACCGAAGTGTGTCATCCTTCTTCTTCACAAGCACCACTGGTGATGTCCAAGGGCTATTTGATGGTTCAATGATTCCTTCACTCTCCATCTCCTTGATGATTTTTCTGGCTTCTTCTCGTTTAGCAAATGGAAGTCTTCGGGGGTTCTGGCAAATGGGTTTGGCATCTCCTGTGTCTATTGTGTGTTGGACAATGTTGGTCCTTCCTTTTGTTCCTTCTCCAATGTCAAAGATATCTTGGTAGGAGGTTATTAAATCCTTCACATCCTTTTTCTGGTCCTGGTTCAAATCCTGACAAGATTCCTCTACAAAGTTCTGTAGTTTCTCAGGAAGTTTCTTCTTCTTTAACTGTGTTGATTGTACTTGATGGACCACTGCTGTTACAGGTGAACAATGTCCCAGCACACTGCCCCTTTTCAAGGTGACTCCATAGCTATTCACATTCATCAAGCGGACAGGGAATACTGAGCTGGTGAGAAACAAAGTTCTGGCCACTAGAACACCATGTCCAAGCTCCTCTTCAAGAACTACTGGTTCCAATATTGCATTCATTCCTTCAGTAATGTCTTTTGTTGTCCTTGCCTGGGTCACAATCTGGCTCCTTGCTGGTATGGTGATGTCCTCTAATAGCCGCACCTGCGCTGTACAGTCTTCTGTAGGTAGTAGCACAACTTCTTCTTCACCAATAGTCACTGTATTCTTCTTCTTCTCTAGTTTCAGTCCATGTTCACGTAGGAAATCCAAACCTAGTATGATGTCTTCACTAACTTTTGCCACTAACACTCGATGTCTGAACCTTGATTTACCAATATCAAAAGTGGCAATCATCTCCCGTAGACACTGACAGCCTCCCTGTAGCAGTTCTCAACCTCCAGGTTGTCGGTGATATGCCTTGTTGATCAGTCACTGTGCTATAGTTTATTATTGTCATAGTGGCTCCAGTGTCAATTAGTAGTCTTTGAGTTGATCCATTGACTTTTCCATGTATGTAGAGACTTTTTGGTTTATCTGACAACATTGCAACAACTGCTCCTGAACCTGGGGCCTCTTGCCTACAGGTTGATGGTAGCCCCTTTTCATCAACCCTTTTTAGTTTTCCTGCTTCTTGTCAGACATTGACTTCTTTGGGCATTTGTTTCGTAGATGACCTCTCTCTCCAGCCCCAACACCTTATCTCCTTCTTTGCAGTCTTCAATTTTTCCAAAATCCTCTTCATTATTTCCTCCACCAACTCCTCATGGCTATCTTCCCCTGATACTGAACGAACACGTGCATGGCTCCTCACTGATTGTGTCACAGCTTCAAATTCCAAGGCCTGAGTTAATGCCTCACTGAGTGTTTGAGGACGAGCCAGTTTAACAGCTCGTTGGGTTTCTGGCTCACGTAGACCATCCAGGAATCTATCAACTGCCATACTCTCCTTCATTTCATCATCCCCTGATGCTGGGTAGGCAATCCTCACCAAGCGAGCTATGTCAGCTTCAAATTCCTGAAGCGACTCATTTGGCTTCTGGATTCTGTTCCTCAATTCTGAACGGTGTAGTTGATACATGTGTCGGTGGCCAAATCTCATTTCCATGCGCTTCAACAGTTCACCAATGTTGCGTCTGTCAGACTTTGGAATTGTCTGAAGTACTGACAGTGCATCTCCCCGAAGTGATAGGCACAAATTATCAGCCTTTGCTTCTGGTGTCCATCCATATCTGTCGGCATACACATCTAACAAGGTACAGTAATCTTCCCATGGAGTCTTTCCATCAAATGTTGGTAGTCTACCATGATAATTTGGCATGGTAATAGGCACATTGCATTCATTTACTGAAGTATCCTTCTCAATTTGATAAGCATTATCATCCACTTTCAAGGCTGCCCTTGTCCCACTAGTGTCATTATTTTGCAGCTCTTTAATCTTCTTATCAAATTTATCCTCTATGCTTTTAAGTTTTGTTTCAAATTTATCTTCCAAAATTTTACTATTCTCTTGTAGTTTCCCCTCAAATGTTTCTTTCAAAGATTCAAATTTACACTCCAATGATGTTTTATTTTCTTCTATTTTACTCTCCAAATTTGTCAAAGCTGACTTATTTTCTTCCATTTTACTTTCAACCAATTGAAATTTACTCTCCAATGATGTTTTATTTTCTTCCATTTTACTTTCAACCAATTGAAATTTACTCTCCAAAGATGTTTTATTTTCTTCCATTTTACTCTCCAATGTACTCACCAGAGCTCCCGAATCTGTTTCAAACAAAAAGGTATCTGGGTCCTGACCCTCGGCCAGCAGTGCTTCCCAGAGTCTATCTTGTAGGATAGATTTTACCCCATTTGTTTCCAGTTCTCGCTCCTCAAGCTCTTGCTTCAGTTGGTTTACTTTTAAACTAGTGAGCTTCACACCTTTCCCTGCCATTTCAGTTCACTTTCCACAAATATTACACAGTTCACAAATATGTACAGAAGAGTAACATTCACTCTTAGAGAATAGAGTTCACACACAAGATGTTCACACTTGAATATCACAGTTCACTCACTTGAAGATAAAGTTCACACACGAAAATAAAGTTCACACGCAAAGATAACGGTTTAATCAATTGAAAATAATAGTTCACTTCACAACGGTACAAGTTTATAGAATTGCCTCAATCAATAGCTACATCCGAACTTCTGACACCAATTGTTACGGGTTTCCACTATAATAAAAGACTTGAGGCAATTTATACTGATTAACTTTATTAATTACACTACTATAACACACTAGAAAAAAGATAAACTATAACAGATCAGAAGATAGCACAAGAGTTTATAACGTTTCACAATACAAATTTCACTAAAATTAACACTGCACTGAATAAGAAATGATTAACAGTCTTTATCACGTTACACTAGAAGAAATAAGAACTGACAGAATGAATATAAATATAGAGTGTCTATATACAACGTCTGGTTCGTCTATCACACAATACGGCTGACACAATCTTTGAACACTTGAATAGAAACTGACTCGTAAACCCAAACATTCTGAATATATAGGCTTCTAAGAATAAACAAGAGAATGCTAGAAGGTTCTGGCAATATCACTTCAAGAACGTTCTGGATGAGTCTTTTGTTTACACAACAATGCGCTTGTTTGTTGACACAAAGCCTCCCCATCCCCACCTTGTCCATCCTTGTCGTCCTACTGTCTCAAGGTCATCAGACACTGTTGAATTCCATAACAATATATATATATATATATATATATATATATATATATATATAATATGCCACTGGCGGTTCGTTCCCACGGAACAGGTGAAGTGCTGTACAGTAAAAGATATGGGCACGAGCCGCCAGTGCTATATGCACATCTTGATTGAATAGATATTGATAACAGTATCGCGTACTGTAAACCTTGCATACCCAACAATCTATCTATTTTACTTTAATGAGAACCTAGCTTGAATTATACTGAATAATACAGGGTTCAAAATGGAAGTATGGATGACAGTCTCTGAGTAAAAAATAAAAGAAAATAGAAAAATAAATAAAAAATAGAAGAAAATAAGAAATTCTTGCGGTACCACGTGGAATGCTTCAGTGGATTAATGCACAGGCCTACTAATTGAATAGAGATGCAATACGATAGTGGGCCTTCAGCATAGGTAGATTCGGTTATAGAATTCGCATACTGCTTGATGTGATTAGCTGCTCACTTGTGAGTAACTATGAATGCAAAGCTCAACTTGGTTTCAATGCGGTTTTAAACCCAATCAACTATATTAAATCAATTCGAGCTTCACAAGTTAATTTTGTTCGTCGATCATTAAAATTTTCCAATTTTCCAAGTTTTTTGGATAATTTTAGAAGCTTTATCGTTAAGACTCGATCATTAAACGAATGCAAGATAAAAAAGCGAGTGAAGGGAAAACCACTCATGCTAATTTTTAATCTCTAATTAATTTTATGATAATGTTTTTGGTGATAAAATATTACTTCCATAACTTTTTTAAATAACATTATTCAACCTCAATCACAAGCTCTATATCTAATAGACATAACATCATATTATCAATAATCTTCCAAACAGCATTTTTATCACATTGAGACATGAAAATGATCCCAATTATGATAGTAACTACCCACAAAGAGTCCATGGACGATAAAGAAAGCGATTTCACAGATTTTATTTATTGTATAGAGTTAATATTGTTATTATTGCCTATAAAATGATAATAATAAAGCTACAGATTGTTGAAAGGTTAGCATTTTGTTCTATAATCAGTCTGTGGCTGTTACTTCATAATGATTGCATCCATACCTACTACTCTGCATTTGATGAAGGAGGTACAACCCAGCATAAGGTATTTTTAATTATTTTGTTTCCCTTCATCTTATTTTCCATGATTGCATAATTTTGTATCTCTTTACACCGAATTTTTAATACTCCTAGCATGGAAGCAAGAAATCTGTGTTCATGCCTTTTTCAACTTAGTTGGAAGCTGCGAAAATGTTCTTGTAGTCGTATTTGCAAAGTTCTTCCTCCACCGTGATATGAGCTAGGATAATCCAAGTCTCACCCCAAAGCTGCTATCTTCTTCACCATCGCACCAGCTGCCTGCATCGTTCGGAGAAAAACATGATACCTCTCCCAATCCAACATTGTTACTCCAAACTAAGTAAGCGATTTACCTACTTTCCAGCAAATATCATATTGTTGCTCTCTCTTGTTTCTATACGTTCCAAGGTGGATTCTCAGCAAATTTTCCCTGGTTCAATATACTTCACATCTGTTTTGTAGTACCACAGTCATTTCAAAGGTGGCGCGAGTGGAATCCGATTCATGATTGTCGATTGTTAGTGAAACCCTTCGTTTCCTCAATACTACTGTTATAAAATTTGAAACAGAATACCGTTGTAATCTTTCTTGTGAAGCTCTAATGATATCAGTCTTGTCCAGACAAGGGAAATGAAGCTTATAGAATAGTATAAGCTACTTTTTTCTGTCCAACTTTGCAACTGATCAAAATCAATTCAGGAATGTAGAGTAACAGGCCTAAATGCGATCAATTATTGTAGATGAATCAAAGAATTAATGAAATTATCAATTTTATGTTCTGAAATTTTTAATTTGACGTTTTCCAATGCCCAGTGAATGGAATGAAGTCAGTCAGTATTTAATAAATCATCTGAAATGACTACTTAATAGAAATAGCTGGTTGATTCACCTGTTGATTGTACATGTTGATTATAAAATGAATACAGTATATTTAATTTTTGAATTCTCAATTTGTACTGATACTTCCAGACTATCACCATATTTGTTTGTAACTTGAGAGTTTTCAAACTATCTCATAGATCTCCATTTTCAGTAAGCTATATGTATTTCTTGTGTGCTAAGAAAAGAATATTTCGAATATTTGAGATGAATCTCAGACTTCGAGTGAAAAACAGTGGCGGCTCGTGAATGTTTGGTCAAGCAGGTCAATATGGAAATTCTTTATCAATCCCTATAAATCAATACTTCACCCCAAAAAACATAGGATGCAAAACATATAAAATCGGAAAATAATAAATTATATACATATTTTATTCAATCTTAAGACTCATCTCGAAGTTTTTTGTACAGTAGATCTATACGCCTCTCTTTACTTCCACCAAAGTAATCAATTACTTTCTCTGTGAAATTGTCAATATTTTAGATGAAAGTTTTTTTAATGGGTCTTCCCATTAAAACGCTCTAGGGTTATGGATAAATTCAAATGCAATTATTTTTCAACTTATTTGTTTGGGATTATTTAGGAGGTCATTGACCAATTGACCTTATTGAGAAACCGCCACTGGTGAAAAATCAAAATTGCAGCTTTTCTCCAAAAGGTGGAGGTCAAATCACATCAATTCACGTTTCTCCGGTGGAGAATACTCTATTTAGAAACCCATTATTTCATTACCTCAGAATGTAAGAGCAACATGATTAATAGAATTAGAAAATATTATGAATCTGATCATCTCTGTTATTACTGAAGACCTGAAGTGAGCCTTGAATAGAATCACATTTATCTTGGAATCAAAATAATATGGAAAATACCTCGGTAAACCAGCAGAGGGGCTCACAGGAATAATGTTCGCAAACAATCCGCCGAGTGAACTGCTGAATTACAAGAACGGCATTGGAATTTGTTTCCCACTTGGTATCGACGATGGTAGAAGGAATGATGGGGAGAGATTAATTGAAGACTAGTTTCATACATGTTTTCCGCATACTCGGCTCAAAATACTTGTATCCTTCCACGGTGAATTGCTACATCATCGCTTGTTGACTAGCTGCTTCTCAAAGTCTATTCGAAGTTTTGAGCATTCTGCTTCAAGTTTCAAAGATATACTCTGAATACCATTCATTCATTCAAAATACAATATGCGGCGGCGTAACTGAGTGCTGGCGTTGCAACCCAAAAGGTCCCGGGTTCAATCCCAAGTCAGACCAGAAACTTCTCTCAGGCCACCTCCCGTGTTTCGGATGGACACCTTAAGCTGACGGTCCCGGCTACCTGAAAACCAATCGTTAAGTCATGTCAGAGGCCCTGAAATTGATCAGACGCGACCTGAAAACTCTGACACCAGACCTGAGCCAGCCAGGTTACACAAATATTAGCCTATTATTATTCAGAATACCATAAAATTTCGAAGAAAAATCAT
This sequence comes from Sogatella furcifera, assembly GCA_017141385.1. Lineage (NCBI taxonomy): Eukaryota > Metazoa > Arthropoda > Insecta > Hemiptera > Delphacidae > Sogatella > Sogatella furcifera. The sequence goes on along the minus strand of CM029550.1, from coordinate 18,969,912 downwards.
TTGCAAGAACAGTGAATGTGAAGGTGGCCTACCTGATCTACCTTCAATAAAGAAAAAACGAAAGTAAACAAAATCAAAAAGTCCACCTTCATATATGTAATTGACATATTATAATATACTGTAATACACTGGCAAGATTCTTCACTGTATGCAGTATCCCCTGTAACGTGATTCCGGCTTGAAACCGAGTCACGTATCTTCAAGGGATGATTCACAGTATTTTGTCTGCATCTAACTTAAAGATTCATCAGTTGAAGCATTTTCTGTTTTTCATCTGCCCAGAACAGACTGGTGAAAAGATGCTTGAGACTTATCTTTCGGGTCTCCACATATTCTAGCATGAAAATAAGTCTATATCTATCTTTATTAATGATTTCTGAATAACATTCCTGCAAACGAAACAATGTTGTACGTAGTGATTAAATAGCGTCAGTCATCTTTTGTAGCTATTGATATATATGATATAATAGCTAATAAGTCAACTACAAGATTCTATATCTAAGCAATATTGCAGTGGATTCAAATTTTGAGAACATCCGCTACGTTTTCAAGCTCATTTTAACAGTCCCTGTGAAATAAATAACTGGAGCTCAGCTGGTGTTTATAAGAGCTCACTCAACAATGAATTTAAATTAATTATTGAGATTCTGATATCAAGAAAATTTTTATTTCAATGCCAACTCTCTCTCTCTCTCTCTGTCTTCTTTGGTTAGTTACCGATGCCAATTATGTCTAGTCTTATCATAATAATCCGGTGTCGTGCTGAGATCGTCGATCGTGCTCATTGCTGCAGCGTATTTTCGTGCGGAAGGCAGACACGACAAGGCGTATGTCGTCAAAGCCCTAATCCCCATAACAACGCTAATACCTTTTCCCTTATGGAGTAAGCCTACACTTGGGCTCGGCTGTGGCTCAGCAACGTGATACCCGGTCTTCCTTATCAACAACGACTAAACTCCGCCTATGAGTCGGAGCATAAACTAAACCCACATGAGAGCACCTGGTGCACTCCACATTCTCTCCTGAAGGTATTTATGAAGGAGCTCTGCTCTGCTCTGCTCTGCTCTGCTCTGCTGTAAGCACTACCTCAGAAACAGCTTCAGCTCCGCCTTGCTGCCTGCGTACATATTTGCGAGTGCTCTTATTATAATAATATGATTATGGCAGCTCGAAGTACGGTACTTTTATTCACATTCATTGATTGAATCACTGGCGGCTCGTACCCACAGGTGAAATGCCCGTATCTTTCACTGTACAGCACTTCCTGTTTCGTGGGTACAAGCCGCCAATGGATTGAATAAGTAGGTGAATCGGTTCTTTATGGTGCTTTCTCCTCAACTCGCAGGTTCTATTCCAATTACTTAGATAAAATTCATTCTAACTCAAATGTGACTGGTAAGGTGTGGGCTTATCTCCCAATAGAATTGACGCTACAGAGTTCCTGAATTTTTTTTCTACTTTTACTTTATTTTTTAACTCATTCTTGTTATTCAGAAAAAGTTCAATTTCTATAACAGATTTATTCAGTTTGTTGAATGTTAGATATGGAAAGAAATAATAATAATAATAATAATAATAATAATAATAATAATAATAATAATAATAATAATAATAATAATAATAATAATAATAATAATAATAATAATAATAATAATAATAATAATAATAATAATAATAATAATAATAATAATAATAATAATAATAATAATAACCCCCTCCATATTACTTATACTCTCCACCTGCATTTATTGAAAAGGACCAGATTAAGATATACTGGGATGTCCAAATGATTACTGACAGAAGAGTACCACATAATAAGCCTGATATACTGGTAATGGACATGCTAAAGAAGGAAGCCCTGATAATTGATATTGCTGTGCCAACCGAGGAGAATGCTCAGAAAACAAGGGGAGAGAAGCTGAGAAAGTATCAGGAATTGGCAAAACCCTGAACTTTACAATAATAGTGGAAAAATAATAGTGATTAAATGAAAGAGGTTGCATGTAAATGCCCCTCTTCTCATGTATGACATCCGCATATGCGTGGATGAACAAATGGAGATAGTAATAATAATAATAATAATAATAATAATAATAATAATAATAATAATAATAATAATAAACTTGGGATTCATGCAGTTGAGAGGGATATCTCATACAAAAGTGAAAGATTGTCTAAAATCTAAATTCTTGGGTCGAGTGGCAAAGATACTGAAGACAAAGTTGGATGGGGGAAAAATTGTGAAAGCCATCAATACATGGGCAGCACCCACTATTACTTACTCATTTGGTGTCGTAAAATGGTCAAAGACAGACCTGGAAGAGATAGAGCGGAGGGTGCGAGTATCAATGACAAAGTATAGGTCACACCACCCAAAGTCAGCAGTGGAACGTGTCACATTACCCAGGATCATGGGTGGGAGAGGAATAATTGACATTAAGAGCAGGCACAATAGTGCTGTTCAGAGGTTGAGGCAGTATTTCCTATCCAAGGCAGACTTACTGCTCTACAGAATAATGATGAGTAATGATGTGGAGGGGTGCACTCCTTTGAAGTTGGCTGAGAATGGATATACTCCTCTGTATGAAGTAGTGACAATTGAACAAAAGATTGAGACATGGAAGCAAAAAGAACTACATGGTGCACATGCCCAGATGCTCAGTCAAGAGTACATAGACTGTTGCTCATCCAATTTGTGGTTGCAGTATGGGTCGTTGTTCCCCGAGACAGAGGGGTTTGCCATTGCAATCCAAGATAAAGTTATTGCCACAAAGTCTTATAGAAAACGCATCCTGAAAGAAAATGGCTTAGATGATAGGTGCCGAAGGTGTAGAATAGCACCTGAAACAATTGATCATGTTATTGGTGGGTGCTCTTCCCTTGTAGGGGTGGAGTATACAAAACGCCATAATGATGTGGCAAGGATAATTCACCAAAGAATTGCCCTACAATTTGGTTTTCTTGAGGAGGAGTGCCCCTATTACGAATACCAGCCAGCGCTTGTGCATGACAATGAAAGGGCAAAGTTGTATTGGGACAGGGCAATACGAACAGACCACACCATCACCGCAAATCGTCCTGATATAATGGTCATGGATAAACAGGAGAGAATTGCCTTCCTGGTCGATGTGGCGATCCCCCTCAACCATAATATGAGGACAATGCATGCCCAGAAGATTAACAAGTACGCAGCCCTGGCTGAAGAAATGAGGGAGCTCTATCATCTGCAGAGTGTGAGAGTGGTACCAGTGGTGATTTCGAATACAGGAGTGGTTCCAAAATTCTTGAAAACATGTTTAAAAGAGCTTGGTCTTGAGTATCTCATTGCAAAAATTCAAAAAGCTGTGATTTTAGACACTTGCCATATTGTTAGAAAATTTCTCTCACAGCAATAGCATGTAATATAATTTGAGTAGTTTGAGTAACTTATACCTGGCATTTGCCTGTATCATTGTAACCATGTTGAATGTGAATAAATAAATAATAATAATAATAATAATAATAATAATAATAATAATAATAATATTAATAATAATAATAATAAAGTAATAGTAAAGTTTCTAGAATGTGTTATGCCAAAGTGGGAAGTAGTTGTCCACTGCAATACTCCAACTCAACATATCAGGGCATGCTCCATTAAAATAAGAAAAGGCATTTTCCAAGGAGATTCTTTGAGTCCTCTCTGGTTCTGCCTGTGTTTGAACCCTTTAAGTCGGATTCTCAATGACAGTGAGAGAGGGTTCAAGTTGACTGATGGAAATGGCGTGATTAGAGTGTCACATAGGCTGTACATGGATGATTTGAAATTGTATGCAGGGTCTAGACAACACATGCAATCCTTGCTAGAAAGTACACAGCAATTCAGCAATGATGTGAGAATGAGCTTTGGCCTGGATAAGTGCAAATCAGTAGGACTAGTGAGGGGCGGGCTGGAGCATTCAGATGGTTTTGAGGTTGGAGAAGGAGAAATGATTGAATGTTTAGAGAGTCATGAGACCTATAAGTACTTGGGATTCATGCAGTTGAGAGGGATATCTCATACAAAAGTGAAAGATTGTCTAAAATCTAAATTCTTGGGTCGAGTGGCAAAGATACTGAAGACAAAGTTGGATGGGGGAAAAATTGTGAAAGCCATCAATACATGGGCAGCACCCACTATTACTTACTCATTTGGTGTTGTAAAATGGTCAAAGACAGACCTGGAAGAGATAGAGCGGAGGGTGCGAGTATCAATGACAAAGTATAGGTCACACCACCCAAAGTCAGCAGTGGAACGTGTCACATTACCCAGGATCATGGGTGGGAGAGGAATAATTGACATTAAGAGCAGGCACAATAGTGCTGTTCAGAGGTTGAGGCAGTATTTCCTATCCAAGGCAGACTTACTGCTCTACAGAATAATGATGAGTAATGATGTGGAGGGGTGCACTCCTTTGAAGTTGGCTGAGAATGGATATACTCCTCTGTATGAAGTAGTGACAATTGAACAGAAGATTGAGACATGGAAGCAAAAAGAACTACATGGTGCACATGCCCAGATGCTCAGACAAGAGTACATAGACTGTTGCTCATCCAATTTGTGGTTGCAGTATGGGTCGTTGTACCCTGAGACAGAGGGGTTTGCCATTGCAATCCAAGATAAAGTTATTGCCACAAAGTCATATAGAAAACGCATCCTGAAAGAAAATGGCTTAGATGATAGGTGCCGAAGGTGTAGAATAGCACCTAAAACAATTGATCATGTTATTGGTGGGTGCTCTTCCCTTGTAGGGGTGGAGTATACAAAACGCCATAATGATGTGGCTAGGATAATTCACCAAAGAATTGCCCTACAATTTGGTTTTCTTGAGAAGGAGTGCCCCTATTATGAATACCAGCCAGCGCTTGTGCATGACAATGGAAGGGCAGAGTTGTATTGGGACAGGGCAATACGAACAGACCACACCATCACCGCAAATCTTCCTGATATAATGGTCATGGATAAACACGAGAGAATTGCCTTCCTGGTCGATGTGGCGATCCCCCTCAACCATAATATGAGGACAATGCATGCCCAGAAGATTAACAAGTACGCAGCCCTGGCTGAAGAAATGAGGGAGCTCTATCATCTGCAGAGTGTGAGAGTGGTACCGGTGGTGATTTTGAATACAGGAGTGGTTCCAAAATTCTTGAAAACATGTTTAAAAGAGCTTGGTCTTGAGTATCTCATTGCAAAAATTCAAAAAGCTGTGATTTTAGACACTTGCCATATTGTTAGAAAATTTCTCTCACAGCAATAGCATGTAATATAATTTGAGTAGTTTGAGTAACTTATACCTGGCATTTGCCTGTATCATTGTAACCATGTTGAATGTGAATAAATAAATAATAATAATTATAATAATAATAATAATAATAATAATAATAATAATAATAATAATAATAATAATTAATAAGCTGTGGCCCACCAGGTGAGAGAGCCTATAAGGTCAGTCATATCTTTTATATGGATGACCTCAAGGTGTATGCAGCCAGCAAAAAAGATCTGAAGCTGGCCATTGGTGTAGTGCAGAGGTACTCTAGTGACATTGGTATGTCTTTTGGGATAGACAAGTGTGCAGTGCTCCATCTCCAGAGAGGTTGTATGATTGGTGCAAATGAGGAAGTGCAGCTTATTGATGGTAGCATTATAAAGGCTCTAAATGCTGGAGAGACATACCGGTATCTTGGTATTGAGCAGAGTCAAGTCCAGGACACTAAAAACATAAAAAATGCTCTCTGCAGTGAGTATAAAAGAGTGGTCAGACAAATATGGCAGTCAGAACTATCTGCTAAGAATAAAGTAGTTGCCAGAAATATGCTTGCTGTACCAATACTCACATACTCCTTTGGAGTGATAAAGTGGAATGTGAATGAGCTGCAGGACCTTGATAGAGGTACCAGGAAGAGGATGCATATGGAGAGAAGTTTGCACCCTCGGTCTTCTGTACCAAGAATATACTTACCAAGAAGTATGGGTGGAAGAGGTCTCCTTGGTTTGGCGTGTCTTAATGATAGAGTGGTTCTGGGTTCGGCTTGGCATGTTAGAAAAAGCTCTGATCCCCTCATGCAATTGGTCAACACCCATGAAATTGCTGGAGTTGGAGCATTCCTCTACAGAGCGGCACAGAATGCATCAGAACACCTTAGTCTAGACTTTGAGGCTCTGGGAGATATGGATTCTGCTCCCCTTAAGGCTAGAATAAAGTCTGCAGAAGGTAAGCAGCTTCTCCAAAAGCATAAAGACAAAGTCATGCATGGCTTATTTTATAGACATGTTGATGAATTGGGGCTGTCCAGAGAGCTGACATTTGCCTTTTTGTGCTCTGCAGGTCTGAAGTCTGAAACAGAGGGGTTTATACTGGCATGTCAAGATGGTGTCATCAACACCCTGGTTTATTGTAGCAGGGTATTGCATATGGAGGTTCCTGATGTAAGCTGCCAAGTGTGCCATAAAGCACCTGAAACACTGATGCACATCTTATCATCATGCTCTGTGCATGCAGCTGCAGGTTACATCCATAGGCATAATGCTGCCCTGCAAGTGCTCTACTATCACCTTAGACACTCATACGGTATTGACAGGACACCAGTGCTGCCATATGCTCCAGGGGAGATTGAGTCCGTGGTGGAGAATGAAAAATGTTGCATTTACTGGAACTATGCCTTCTCCACTACAAGGATGTTGTCCACAACTAAGCCTGATGTTGTCCTCCTTGACATTTCTGCAAGGACAATGTTTGTCATAGAGTTCTCTGCACCAGCTGAGGGAAACATAGCAGCCAAAGAGGAGGAAAAGCGGACAAAATATCAAGACCTACTAATAGAGCTACGCAGGCTAAACCCAGGATACACTGTGAGAATGGTAGTTTTGATCATAGGAGTGCTAGGTGGAATTAGGCCATCTCTACTTTCAAATTTAAAATCAATGCCTGCTTGTGAAAGGGCTGCTAATTCACTTGTGGGGCAAATGCAGAAGGCTGTTATAGTTGGGTCACTCCGTCTACTCAGAATGAATGATGTACTGGTCTTGGACCCGGTGTGATTGCTTACCACATGGACATGTGGAGTAGTTATACTGGAAAATTCGCTTGCCATCCTCCCTTAGGAATCGGAGCCTGGGGGAAAGGTGGACAAGCAACTCCTTCAAAAGTTAATAAATATAATAATAATACTTATAATAATAATAATAATAATAATAATAATAATAATAATAATAATAATAATAATAATAATAATAATAATAATAATAGTTATATTAAAATGATTTGAATTTTGAATTGGTAATGTTAATGCATTGTTATTGGTTAATTGCCACTAGATAAGTGAGGTTAAACTAGAAAACATATATTGTAAAGCTATTTTCTATCTGTAACCTACTTGAAACAGTCTCAGGAGAACATATATTCAAATAAAATCAACTCTTACAACAATGTCCACAACTTCCACAAAAATATCTTTACACAACAGATATGGCCACCACAGGATTATTTACGGTTTCTTGCTCTATACTTCGTCCACTGAGTGTTCGGACCTAAGCTCCTCCTCCAAGGTTCTGACGTCATGATCCGACCAGCTCACAAGCGGCCGTAATTGAAAGTAGATATTTCTAATCGATATTGGAACTTCAATATTGAATTTTTGAGTGGTCTTGGAAATATTGATGTTTTATGGTTGTTCGGCAAAATTTACATCCTTCTAACATGAGAATGATCAATATCACTTAATAGAATTATAGTCGATTGAACATAATATTTCATAATAATATTTTTGTTAATATTATTTTGACTGCTCAGTTTAAGCCGGGAATTTCAAACTCACACTACACACTACTGCAAATTCAAGTAGGCCTGTATAACCTTATCTAAATTTTACATTTGCAATAAATTAATCTCATTACTGTATGTACTTCAAATTCAATAAAACCAATATTTTTTAAAAGAACTATGTTATTTGGAGAACTATGTTGTTAAAGAACTTGTTGAAGGTGAAACAAAGAACAAAACATATACGCCAAAAAATCTTCCATGAGAGGTTTGAATTATGTAAATCAGCTGAAAGAGTGCAAAAACATAAATTTTGATACCCTGTAAAGTGAAAGGCTTGCGTTTCCCAGATTTTCACAGCATGACTGTGACCTAAAAAGCAACTGCAGTATGATGACCTTACTTGTAGGGATGTCAATCCCGGGACTGATTTCCAATCCCGGTATTTCGGGATTATTCAATATCAATCCCGGGATCCCGGGACTGATCCCAGGATTGGCAAAAATCAGTTTCATGCATTTTTAACCAATTGTTCCTCCTCAATTACATGTTCAGTAACAGTGTGAAAAAGGGCTCATTATAGAGGGAGAGGATATTATTGAAATGGAAAAATACTTGGGAATAATATCAAATCCACACAGAGTCTTGAGACTGCCTCACACAATTTGCACTGAGCACATTTTCCGTCTTAGGAAGTAAGAAAATGATTCCAAACTGATGACTCATCAGAGTCTTTTCTATGTAGAACAAAAACCTTTCTATCCTCCATCAGGACAAGATGAAGTTCACACTTTTATCACTTCAAATTCTGTGAATTGAAATTATAATAATAAATAGAAGACTTTTTGAAAAACTGTGTAACGTAACGCAATACCGACCGAGCAACGCGAAAGCTGAACCACTACTAAATGAAATTTCGTAGAGCCAACTATATTTACTTCAACTAATTATTCTACTTATGATAGAGAAAGAGAAGAGAAGAGAATTAATTGAACAGAGAGTGAATAATAAGTGCTAGTTTATTTCTTATTTCTGAAGTCTTTTCAAAGTTCTGAGTGCATTTCAAGGAAATGACATCAGCACTATTACAATTATTGCGCCGTCTAGACTAGTAATTGTGGTGCTGTGTAAACAGAAACAATCGTAGAGACATAACAACCGATCAACAACAATTCTGCGAAAAATGCAAATCGATAATGCGAATTCTATTTAGTCAGTACAGAGTCCAATTAGCTATGCACTATTATGTATATGCAACTGTAGGCTGTCCCTGTAGAATAAGTTAGTCAAACACTTAGATTCAGAACAATAAATTATGCAAAATTCATATTCACCACCATAAATGAATTATAGATTGAATTGTTTTTGAAAAATTCTATTTACAATTTCATGATTTCTAATCCCAAAAATCCCGGGATTGACGCTGAAAAATCCCGGAATTGTTGGGTATAGAAAATGGACCGGGATCCCGGGATTGACATCCCTACTTACTTGCCATTGGCTAGGGCTCTATAAAAAGGGGGTAGACGCACGGTCCGCCATTCTGTGGTCAACTTTTAGCGCCAGGTTTGAATTCATTCAATTCGACAGTCAAGCATATGATTAATGATAAAAATCATGGTAGAAAAAATAATACTTCTTCACAGAGCATTGAATTTCCAGTCTGGCAATTTCTGAGTCAAAATTTTAACCTTGATTCATCTTCCTGAATCTGGTAAATTTGTATTTTTTTAATTTCAGTTTTATGATAAAAATGGTTATATTTTTTGCAATTTGATGCTAAGCAATATGAACCATTTTATATGACAAATTAACCTCCAAGAATTCAAAACAATAACTTAATTCATTTGCTCAACTTGATAAACAGCTGTTGATCGTCTCTATCATCAAAAATATTTATATGAATTCAAACCTAGCGCTAAAAGTTGACCACAGAATGGCGGACCGTGCGTCTACCCTCTTTTTATAGAGCCCTACCATTGGCTAAAGCCGCCTGCGACGTCAAAATGGGGGAGGAGCTTAGGTCCGAACACTCGGTGGACAGATTATAGTAGTGGATACAGTGACTATATAAGATATTTTATATAGTCACTATGGTAGTGGCCATTCTTCTTTTACGCCAGAATATCAGCTATATTTGGCTTGAAACCTTCTAAAGATCAGCTGTATTCGGCTTGAAACCCTATAAATATCATCTAGACATTTTAGAAAATGATTATAACACCAGAGATAGCGGAATTTACAAACTTCCTAGTCATAGTACAACAATTTGTATGCATGCCTTCTTACTGAAACGTCTAAAAAAAAACTGAAGGTCTTATTGAAACCACGAGGTCGAGTGAAATAGCGACAATGAATTTCTCTTTAAAATCTCTAAGAGATCTTAATTGAACTATTTAGCCGCAGAATAGCATAAGCTAAGCCTCTAGCAGGTTTAGAACCCATCTGAAGGCATCAAATCCTTATTTTAAAGGAAAATCATTCAAGTGGCCGCTACTGAAACTGTGGCTACTTCCGGTGCTTTTCCGATATTCTCCTTTTTCGTGACAGAGAAATCAAGTAACTCAAATTTCAGGTGTTTATTCGTGAGTGACTGAGTTCATACTAACAGAAATCATTCAATTTATAAGGTAGGCCTACATCATGAAAAATTTAACAAACGATTCTTGCCTTTGCAATACTCGGTCGCTTTAATGATACAAAGGAAATATTTTTCATAATAGGCTGGTTATTGATTTCATGTTGTTGGTTGTATTTTCTATCCTTCTTTTATGTAGGTGAAATGAACATTGGACCTGTACAAGATACTGATAATGATACTGTACGTAAGTATACTTACTTCAAATCAAGCCAAGCGGTATTAAAATAAATGACAGTATTATTCGCAATTGTGTAACGACACAATTTTTCGTGTTATTTCTCGACATAACATTCATTGTTGATATTGTTACATACACTTTATGAATATGAGTAACAAATACGTGTTTTCATATCATAGAAATAGAGAATTCTATGTTGAATAAGCCTTTGTTTTTTCACACAAAATACTTTTTTGTTAGAATTTCACTGTACTCAAAATAGACCTTTGATTTCGAATGGAAACGAAAACAATATTGAAATCATTGATCAGTCATGTTGAACATGAATTTATACATGTCTTCCAGTTTCGGTTCATAAAATACATGATTGCCCATTTCAATGGCCGCAGCAATTTAAATTGTGCGAGGTTGAAGCGAGGGTGCCCCCAGCGATCATATTTCATAACGAACACCAACCTCCACTGTTTTTCGACCGTAAAAAATGACTTTTGAAATTCGCCTTGCACCTTTCATAACAAATCGAGCCATTTCACGTCATTGGTGTATTATTCTCATTCATTTTTCACAATCACTAGGAAAGGTTCAAAGGAGAGGAGATATGGATGAGGGGGAAAAGTTTAGCACTGCAACGATCCAAGAGAGGAAACGGGAATTTAGGTGGAAGAAATTTACTTTTCCGACAGCAGCGGAAGAAATTCTCGGTGAAAAATAGCGAGAGCCGGTGTTGGCTTTCTCAGTGCGCCTCTGGGAACGAGCCACTGTTTGACTGATAGCCCACAATCCCGAAGTCAGAAGGCGCACAGACCCCCGATCTCTTTAGAGCTCGCAGCTGACACGCAACTAAATAGATGACTTCAACGAAAGCTGGAGCGAGGAGATATTTTTGCGAGATGAGGTGTGCGCTCCGGATTCGGCAAGCAGTCGTTTAGAGCAATCGGACAGATGCCATTTGTACAAAGTGAATTAGATTTGAAGAACTTCGTTGACGGAAATAATTAAGTTGAAAAGGTGAATGACAGTTTGATTGAATTTGGCAGTATTCGATAATACCTTTCAGTGGAGAAGCGCATCATTGAGCCATCAAAATGGCTCATTTTATATACGTCATTGGTGTATTATTTTTATTCATTTTTCACAATCACTCGAAAAGGTTTCAAGGAGAGGAGTTGTAGATGAGAGGGGAAAGGTTAGCACTGCAACGACCTAAGACTGAGGCCGCACTGCCGGTGGATAGAGCCTGGAGGGTGGAGGGTAGTTGGTAAATCTATAGAACATACACACCATCCACAGTAATACATTGTATGAATGGTATGTGTTCAGCCGCCATCTTGAAATTCTTAAATATGGATAACATAACCTCAAAAAACAGAATGATATCATACCATTCATGCGATGTATTACTGTGGATGGTGTGTATGTTCTATATATTTACCAACTACCCTCCACCCTCCAGGCTCTATCCACCGGCAGTGCGGCCTTAGCCTTAGAGATGAAACGGGAATTCAGATAATACTCAATTTGTATCCTCTCTTGAATGTCCAATTAACTGAATAGCAAAGAAATATTTGCAAGATGAGGTGTACACTTCAGAAACTCTTCTTCACAGAGAGTGGGTCATGGACTTTTGTCAAAATATGTTGAAAACGAATGTGAGAAGGTGACAAAGAATTATAAGGCCTAGAAGATTGAATTTTCTTCAAACTCTTCTTGAATAAAGTAAAACAAGAATCAAAATAGAGGTCACTGGTCAGCATAATTTTAACCCTTATCTGAAGGGATTCCTTCCCCTGTGAAGACCCAATCCTGTATTTGCCACTGAATGCGGTATTCCTTGACGTTTAGGGAAGAATTGATCAATATTAATTAGGCTATATTCCTTTAGCACAGTTTGGCCAAAAATGCAGTATGAAAGCTGTCTATTTCTAATAATTGTATTCTCTTGGCCATTGTTCATGAAACAATTAGATTAAAATTGAGCTCGTATCATTTAAATAAAATTATATCCAAATTACTTCACTCTTCATTCAACGTTGAATATACTTTTAAATCATTATAGTAGTAGATTACAAAATATTATTGAACTTCATAATCATTGTCGTGATAGGATAGACTTAAGCTTATAATATTAATAGGCTATATAAGTTTTTCAATTTTAAATCTAGAGTTCATTGAGTCTGAATATAAATGAACTTGCTTATACTCGAGTTAATGCCTGGTGTTGATAGCCGAATTGTTTGTACACAAACCATTCTCCAACACAGTCATGATGTTCTCTATTGCTTGAAGCTGATAGCGAGTGAACCACAAAGATTTGTAAGACGCTCGTTGTTTGGAGGGGAGGACAGGGTGAGGCCAGACCAAACTAAACGCACTCTCCGAAGACGCAATCGAATTAATGGCCGGCTTGTCTGGGGCGAAATTTGCAGGGTGAGAGAAAGTAGTTGAAGTTGAAAAGATGAAGGGTAAGAGTGGGGGTGCCAATTACTCCTCTCTTGGTTGCTTGGTCTGTTGATTAGATTTATGTCCGCGTCGCTGGTTGCGGTGGGGTTGGATGGGGAGAGCGAGGCGGAGGGGGCTCTGTTGGCCGTACGTTAGACAAACTCAGCTGTTGATACCTCCCCTGATTAATATCGGGAACTTTCTGGGTGGCTGGCAACCAGGTTCAAGTCCACTGCAAGTTCAAGTTGAACAAGAAAGTTGGCAAAGTCTCCTAACTTTCTCAATGCTTAATTTTAGTCCAACTTATTCTAAAATGTTTTTGAGGTTCACAAAGTTCATATTCGCAAACACAATTTTCCTGGAGCTGTTCAAACTTTTAAAATAAGTGCAATTCCAGATTTAGAGCCATCTTATGAAAAAATTGTTGAGCTTTGTGAAGTTTTACTTTGGTGGGCCTAAAACTCCCTTTGACTAGACCACTTTGTGGTCGAGTCTGAATACACCTGAAAATGTGAGAGTTTCTACAATAAGCTTCTAATTCTAGGCTTCATAAGCAGCTTTCGAAATCTCTTCTCATCAGTGATCGAGCTGAAAATCGATATAAACTTGTTTCAAATCCTTTTAAAGTCTGGTACATCTTCACCTGTCAAAGGATTGCCATCAAGCAATCAATATCCAACCAAAAACATTGGATCGTTCTAATTTTAGTGCATTTCATTCGAAAAAATGCACTATTGGTCTTGCCCTGACAATCGAAAATTTATGATGTAATATATTTTTTACACGTTTCCGAACCCCTAGAACACGAATCTGATGTCCATTCAAATTCATATATCTCTCTATATATATTTATATATGTACAGATTCTTGTTAACACGATAACTACCGAAGGGCTTGTCGGAGAGCGACCAATTTTTGCACAAAAATCATTAGTGTTAATATCTCGGTCAAGTTCGTTAACCAGTCAAATTGGTCCAAGGGAAGGGGGTGAAATTAGGGGATGAAAATTTCAAAGAATCACTACAAATCGACCAATTACTTGATCGTTTTGATTATTATGCACTACAATTTGAGCCATCAACGGACAAAATCCAATAAGAAATGGTGGAGAAAATGGCGAATAATATGCCGAAAATTGTGTTTTTCTAAAACGGCACCTTTGAATTTATACCCTGAATAGCTCATTATGAGTCATATGATTTGAGCCATCATAGAATTGCATTTGAAATGCACTCTTTCCGACCGCCAGCTTCCGGAGCGAATTTTTTTCAACTTGAATGGATTTCATAATAATACAGGGTGTTTCAGGAGGAATGTGCAATACTTCTCAGGCTGATTCCTTACACCAAGTAGACAAAAAAGTTCCATGGGACCAACCCCCAAAAACGCTTTGTTACCGAGATAACAATGGCGGAAAATTGAGATTTTTCAAAACATATTAATTTTTCTAATTTTTTAGAGGCTTTAGTGAGGTTCTAAAATAATCAATTCCTATGTAAAATTAGCTGAGGAATTGAATGAAACCAGTTCCAAGTTTGTAACTTCAGCGGTGATCGAGATAATTGGAAAAATATGCTAAAAAACGCCATTTTTCAACAATAAGGGTTATAACTGGATAAGGAATTATAAAATTGTATTTATTATTAATGGAAGTTGAAGAGAGTCGGATTCTAAACGAAAAGTTAAATGGCAGCGATTGTGTAAATCTTACCCAAATCTCAGAAATGGCGATCAATAATCGCAAAATTGACAAGAGTGATGAATTTGTGTTTAGTAGCGATTTTGCGATTTTTGATCGCTATTTCTGAGATTTGGGTAAGATTTACACAATCGCTGCCATTTAACTTTTTGTTGAGAATCCGACTCTCTTCAACTTCCATTAATAAAAAATACAATTTTAGAATTCCTTATCCAGTTATAAGCCTTATTGTTGAAAAATGGCGTTTTTTAGCATATTTTTCCAATTATCTCGATAACCGCTAAAGTTACAAACTCGGAACTAGTTTCATTCAATTCCTCAGATAATTTTACATAGGAATTGATCATTTAAGACCCTCACTGAAGCCTCTAAAAAATAAGAAAAATTAATATATTTAAAAAAATCTCAATTTTCCGCCATTGTTATCTCAGTAACAAAGCGTTTTTGGGGGTTGGTCCCATGGAACGTTTTTGTCTACTTGGTGTAAGAAATCAGCCTGAGAAGTATTGCACATTCCTCCTGAAACACCCTGTATAATGTCTCACCTGTTTAATAGAATAGGGCGACTATTTATTGAAATATTCAAAACCATAGACTGAACGTGGAACACGTTGTGTCCTCCCTCTGTAGTGACCCGTACTTCCTCTGTAGGAATCCACTACAAACTCCTACAGAGGACATACGTTGAAGAAAGAATATTAAGCGAAGGATGAAACTTATCTTTCCATAATCAACTTACTCATTCTTAGTTGAATAACACGTAATAATTCATGAATTATTTTAAATAAATCTTGTCTTCCTAACTTTACAACTCACTTCGGTCCATCAAATTGAGAGAAAGTATCAACAGAATAAAAAAGCATAATTTTTCTTAAGAACTATGAATTAGAAGATTGATTCGGATTGTTCATCCGAACATTGTTCATGTTAATAGTTTGTAGTTTCCTATGATGATGTAGTCAACTTGGAAATATAGTCTTACCTGTTATGGAGGATCATTGATCGATTTAATTGGCTCAACTCTTTTTAGACCACTTGGAGAAATCGGGGTTTGCGAAAAAAGGTAGAATTTTCGTGGGGGAGAAATAAATCCTAGGGAGAAACAAGGGATTAATTTACTATGAATAAAATGATGTTTTTGTTGAAACCATTGAATGATCATGAGTTTTCATAAGTACAATTACTCTTTGATAATGTAACTTGTTACTTGAGCCTGATTCCCATGGAGTACCTGAAAGAAACAAGTATGCTGAAATTATAAAGGAATACATGGAACGTTCTAGTGTGGAACGATTCAAGCAAGGTGCTTCATCACATTCAATTCCCAAGAGGTTGGTGAGCTAGCAACACTTTATCATAAGTGTGGAGCTCTTGAGCCAGCAGCCACCTATTATTGTTTTCTCAAGAATGAACAGCAAAATTTACTGCTCTCTCCACTGTAGCACGTGTTCAAAGATACTTCCTATGTTACTTGGAAGGTAATAATTGTGGAACAAAACTGTGGATTATTACTCATTTCGATTTGCTGAACTCGATCTTCATAAAACAGTCTTTTTTGGTAATTCACCTTACTAAAAGTCATTATAGGTATTAATGATTTGAATGAATAGGAAATTATATATTTCATAAAATTCTATTCAATCAATAATTGGGAATGTTTAATTTCATGAGCTTCTTATCTCATTCATAACTTGTAACAACAAAGAGTTGTGATGCTTTTTATGTTTCTCTCCATATTTTCTACCAACGCAGGCATGCAGAGAGTGACGAGCTGTTGCGCATCTGGGAAGATCGCATCGCATGAGTAGCACAGCACTGTCCTGGCCCTGCTCTGGATCTATGGCGAGACGAGAATACTAATTGCGATGAAGCAACAACAATGGAGAGGCACTCAGAGGCCTCCCAGTGTTATTCGGGGGACAATAACAAATAACATTAATATTCGCGGCTCGCTTCGGGTCTCTCATTTACACACACATACACACACCCGTGTGTCATCGCCGCAAATAATTATTATTAGTCAACGAATAACGGGGAAAGTCGCTGTCGGCGAGTCGCTGGCCGTGATTGATATACTCTAAATTCAGCACAAATGTAATAAAAGCTCACATGGTCGAAATTGCTTGGCACGGTTGTTCTCATTTTGCTCGGTCCGACCAAATCCATTTGCCCTTCTCTTTTGATGTATTGTTCATCTCCTCACATATCCTTTCATGTAAAAATAATATTGTGAGTCTCATCAATCTCGTATGAAATCTTGTACCGAGAAAATAATATGAGCTCGGCGTAGCACTGCCGAGATGCAGTGAAGAAACTATGTTATCTTTCCCATTGCATAGTATACATTTATTCATTCACAATCGTCGAATTCATGCATCAAGATTCTAGTAAAATAACAGGTGACATGTTAGTGAATATTTATGAGGTATATAATAGTTATCTATTCACTAAGTAGATAGATATCTACTAGAAGATATCTAAGAAGTAGTTATCTAGAAAAGTAGATAGATATTACATCTATTTACTAAGTAATTAGTGTATACTCTAAAAAAAAATCAAAAAAGTATCTCATTTATTGGAAAAGGATTATTCCTTTTTCAAAACACTTTAATCCTCACAACTTCTATATTCAACAATATTCACCATAGAGAAGAGTTCCTCTTTCTCGTCTTTGAGACTTCCTTATCTCGTCCTGAAGTTATTTCTCTATTTCAACCAGAAATCATATTCAATTTAAAGTTCCAAGTCAATTATTCAATCCGCGGAAGCATATCCCAGGTGACCTAATAACGTATTCATTCAACAAATGATAATTGCTTCAGAGGTGGGCCCTACACCTAGTAGCACCTCATGAATTTCTCTGCCCCTGAATAATAATCCGGCGATATTATAATCAGTGAATAATAAATTGAGACAAGCATCCAAGGGACGCAAAAGGAAATTTGAATAACAAATCAAAGCCAAAGAGCGAGCAAATAGTGACAATCCATATTCATTATGAATACTTTTGATCATTCCCAGATAGCACAAAAAGCTAGAGTCCAGCTGGTTTCCTGCTGGAATTTTCAATTTAATATACTGGATTAAAGCTTGGAATTTACAGTCTTCAAGCTGAATTAAAGTTAAGAAGTTTTCACGTTTCAAGCTGTTTTCAAAGCTTGAAAGTTCAAGCTGGAATCAAGTCTAATCATCCGAGCTTGATATATCCAGTTGGAGAAAAGCTGTTGTTATATTAAACACAAAATATTGACCAATTATGGAGAAGGAATGGAATACAAAAGAGAATACAGTGAACAATATGTTAATATATATTGAAAGAAGAATAAAAATAGAATCCACTCACAAATCTGACAAACAATAAAAAATTATTCTATTTCACATCGTTCAACATAAAGGTTATTTGAAAGCTGCACGGTGTATGCCTGTATGTATTTTTTGATGGCAAAATTTCTTTTCTTTGAATATTATCATCGATCATAAAGCACCGCCGCATCCCCCACGTCAACAATGATCACTTGTTACACTAATCGAACTGCCCTGAAAGAAAAAAGAACAAGAATAACAAATAGCAAGAATAGCTGATGGATTGATAGACATGGGCTGAAGAAAATTTAGGGTTAACTGACTTGTATTTGTATAGGTTGAACCATAACCATCTAACATTTCTCAAGAATTGATAGATGGTTATGGTTAAACCCCAATTTGGAATTCATTTACTCTTGGGCAATACTAAAATTATATCCTACATAAAATGAAGTCAAATAGATGTATTCCACTTACCTTTTCGTGTTTATAGATAATTTAAAGATTTTGTATTAGAAAATTCATAAGTTGGTTGATCAAAATAAGATGCAAACGAATTTGGTAAACATATGCTTCAAAAATTGAAAGTTGACCCAGCGTTACTTGTGGTAGTTGAATGGACTTCCCAGATAGCACATAAGCTTATTTCAAGCTAAAAACAGTTTGATCAAACTAGCTTGGTTCAAGCTGTAAGCAATCAAGCTGGAAGTTTCAAACTTGTAACAAGCTAAACTTTGTAATCTTAAATAATCAATATTGAATGATCCAACTACAGTCCAGTTTGTTTCAAGCTGTCTTTTTAGAGACAAAATCCTTCACACTATCACTTGACTAACATAAATAGAAGAAACGCACAACATCTCTCACAAGGTTCAAGTAGAAACTTATCTGAATCTTCATTTTCATGATACTTTTTTCATCATCAGCCTAAGGCTGAGGCCGCACTGCCGGTGGGTAGAGCCTGGAGGGTGGAGGGTAGTTGATAAATCTATAGAACATACACACTATCCACAGTTATACATCCTATGAATGGTATGTGTTCAGCCGCCATCTTGGAATTCTTAAATATGAACAACATAACCTCAAAAAAACAATATGACGTCATACCATTCATACGATGTATTACTGTGGATGGTGTGTATGTTCTATAGATTCACCAACTACCCTCCACCCTCCAGGCTCTACCAATACCTACTAATACATCAGGCACCACAACTGACTTAATGACGTCATAACATGTAGACCAATTTCCAATGGAATTACTGTATAGCTTCCCATCTTTTAGCTGTAAACTCTCCAAGTTTGCTTTCTGCATTGATCTTTTAACGAGTAAAATGCTCTAAATAAAAGACATTGTCTTAACTAGTATTTAATGAGAATTCAAGCACTTTATTCCACAAAAGCATCAATTTATTTGAGGCTATCATATCTTTCCGTTGGCTGGCTATGTGTTTGATTCAATGATGAAGCTATTGATAAATTCAACTCACCTCAACTGAAATTAAGTATATATTAATACAATATCAGAATAATGGCAAGCTGCATAAATATATTATTATTTTTTAATAACTAGCCTTGATGAATGGTACCAATCACTATTTGCTGTGACTCAAATTTTTTGGATATGTTATGTATGTGCAATACAATAAATTAATTAATATGTGATTATTATAAAGTATATATTAATGTGATCGGTGGTTGTGAGTGATAAGCGCTGAGAGAATATCAACCCCACCACAAAATCAGAGGTAACTCTTTTAGAGGGAAGAGGCTTTTAATGACTTGAATAAAAAATAGATCTGTGGTAGAGGTACAGAGAAACCATCAAACAGATAAATTTGTATCCAAATCAGTAAAAACCTTCCACTTTATTCATATTATATAGAAAGTTGAGATTGATATGCATATTGTCTCAAGTAACCAAATCAAATTTCATGATACATAGTTCAAATTCCACCTATTTTTCCAATGCATCGCTTATCAGAAACTATTGTGTAGACACTTTGATACGTTCTTGAACCCGTTTATAAACATTTGAGTTACTGTATTTATACACTTTCAAGTTTCAACACTCTTTCACAACATTCAGTTTTTAACATTTCACACTTTCAACACTTTTTTCTTAACTCACTTTTGAATTTTAAAAATCTTTGTAAACCTCACGGTCTTCAGCATTATGTTTTTCTGGTTTAACCATCATTGTTCACAAATTTTCTGATAAGCATTTAAAATCAACACTTGTCGTCAGTTAGCACAGAAGACTAAAGGCAGTAACCACACCACTATATTATTAATTTTTTCAAACAGCTCTTGTTGATTGTTAGCTTTTGATTAGCGTTGTGATTTTGGGAAAATAATTATTGAAAATTCATAGCCTGAGAATGATCTACACTTGTTCATTCTGAATAAGAATTATTTATTCTAATTGATATAACAGGAATTTCATCAACTCTATTCCTTTCACAGACCTCTGAGTTAATTTTATTAATAACTCTATGAGTTATTTTCATTTTCCAAAATCATACTCCAATGTTGAAAAATGTAATTCGATTATTCAAACGGTTAAACGTTTTCGGCATGAGCTATTCAGAGTTCAATCTTGGAATTATATTATGTTTTAATGCTGGAAGAAATGTTTCCTAAGTTAATTAGAACTCGTTTCCAGAAGCGAGCCGGATTCACTCACTTGAAAAATGACTTCTAAATCTTGTTTGTTAAGGTGGAGCTTGTGGCCATCTTGAATTATATTTCATGTTTTCATGAAAGCTTGACTCGAATTTCCCAGAGTTTTTCGAGATAATTTAATTCTTTTTATTGGTTCATTTGGTTAGAGTTAGTTCTATGATCCGTTTTAAGCAAGATTTGCTAGCATTATATCGAGTAACTCCAAAGATGAATTGACCATTATTTTAATTATCTGATAAATCTCTGAGCTCTTATCTGTTTTTCTGTCATCTGACATTGTAAGGTACTCAAGAAAGAGGTATAAGACAATAAAAACTATGTAGGTTAGAAAATTCATGTGGTGAATCAGTGGATTTATTATTGGTGAATATAAGGTCCAGCTTTGGATCAATGTCTCGTCCAAAATTAATATTGGAGAAAGTGCAATTCGTTACCAGGATTTAAGGACTGGAGACTTGGGAAGAAATTTTAGATGACAGCTTCGATTGAATGTGAAAAGCGCTTTCATTCATAGCATTTGAAAAGAGAGGAAATCGAAGCGAACCTGATGATAGATAATTAGTTCTCATACTGAGATCAAAAAAGGTTTCAACCTCATTCAGACTATTCACTGGAATCGCCTCGAATTCTTATCGTGATTACTTGCCCCTTGCCCCTTTCTCCCAGTCTTTCAATAGATATCGATTATGAGAAGTGATCTGAGGAATTCATTCTCTTTAGAAATATTATTCTTTGAAGCACAAAAATTTAACACGATGCAGAGGGAATTTCCATATTACATTAATAGTCGAATTACATAAATAGAATATTAAACAATTATCATAGAATGGTCGAATTACGTAAGTAGTTCATATTAATTTGTAAACGATCGATTTTCGTTGATACATCCAACCCTTAAGATGTGAATTTTGTAGTGATATGCAGACGAAAATACAATTTTTTACAGTCTTCTATGAACCAACCAACAGTTTTAAAGTCAAAGCAAATTCGTGTTTGACATTAATTCACACTCATGCAGTGGCCATTGGAAAGTGAGCTTCAGAAAAGGAGACACATATCAACATTAAAAATAGGTTGATAGGCCTCAACAAAAATCAATTTATTTTGACTTAGCCTATATTAGTATGAGAACATTCATGGTGTCCTATAAATAATAATAATACTGTGTGGCCTTGCTGGCTAAGGTCTGGTGTCAGAGTTTTCATGTCGCACCTTATCAGTTTAAGGGCCTCTGACATGACCTAACGACTGCTATTTAGGTGTCCTATGCTACAGTATGTCGAAGCGAAGAAGACCCTCTGGCAAAATGGGTAAATGACTCCAGTTGTTCAATATTCGTTCAAGAATTATAAATGTGTTTTTAATAGTAGATCAAATTTTTTCCTACAATTTGAGATCAAATTGATAATTTTTTGACCAAAATTGACCGAGCTTGAGTCATTTTCACATCTTGTCAGAGGGTCTTCTTTGCTTGGACAGACTATATCTGTCACATCCACTGTCAGTACGGACTGACAATTTGATCGTTCACAACTGATCGGATACCGATTTACAACTACTGTATTTTGAGCTGCCTGTTACCCTATCCACTTACTATTTTTGAGTGTCACATACTCACAGTCCAAACTGACAGTGGATCTGAAGTTGAACTTTACAGGTCCACAGGAATAGCAAAGTCGGAAAATTAAAGTTTGTAAAACTCTGATTTCAAAATAAAGAAGTACATTTACCAATTTATCTTGCACACTCACCTGTCTGTCAGTCCTTTATCAGTTTTTTGCCTGTTGAAGATTGCCACACCTTAATTAACGCTCTGTGTGATTTTCTGCAGCTTTCCAGGCGTCACGAGTGTTTGCAGTGTTCATTGATTGCATTGACCTGCATTGCACGTTCCAATGTTATTTCTGTACAGAACCCGAAAATCTAAAAGTTCAGTTGTTAGCTCGGTTTGGATTTCTAATGAGTTCACGTCATTTTGTCTGTTATCTTTCTAATGCTAGAGGACAATGATAATGCATATGACTGGTTAGCTTCCATTTCGAGCTGATTAATCTCTCATTCAATTGGCTCTATTTCAAATAGAACACCACTAAAAATTCGTGAAGAGGATTAACTAAATTTGAATGATGTTTGAGATCTTCGAACTCTTAATGTTGTTTCAATATGACTGAGTTAGGAAAAGTTAATTGTTCTTCAATTTGTTGCACATAGTAACAACATTATTAGCTGGATATATTACAAAATTTCTTTTTGGTATTCATATTTTCTTTCAAGTGGTGCTCCACAATTTCTTAGCTATGGAGACTGTATAGTGTTTAAGGTTGACAATCTTCCTGTTTAATCTCATCAAAATTGGAAAATTTGACAGAAGTATTGTAGCTGGCGGGAAATATTTTATCTTATGAACATGAAGCGATCTACACCGATGGCCATAATGTGAGAATACAGACTCTCTGTAATATAGGGCTCCATAAAGACCCAGGGGCCTCCAAGCTAAACTCCCTGATGAAGAAATAAAAGGCCTTTTCATTGAACCTTATTACTGAAGATGGCTATTTATTGTCAAGATGTACAATTATTGTCAAGCTGTAGTATTCTACTATTTATTACACCTTGCGCTATTGTATCATCTTTTTAGTACATTTCATTTGAAAAAATGCACTATTGGTCTTGCCCTGACAATCGAAAATTTATGATGTGATATATTTTTTACACGTTTCCGAGCCCCTAGAACACGAATCTGATGTCCATTTAAATTCATATATATATATATATATATATATATATATATATATATATATATATATATATATAGCACATCACAGAGTCACTTTAAAATAATGGTAATAATATATACAGAAGACACTTGTAGAATTGGAAAAAACATTTAGAAAGAAGACTTAACTTACATTTTTGAGCCAGGGAATATTTCGGCTGCTGAAGCAAGCCTTCTTCAGCCCAGACTATATATATATATATATATATAATATATATAAGATAACATATATATATGTACAGATTCTTGTTAACACGATAACTCCCGAAGGGCTTGTCGGAGAGCGAACAAATTTTGCACAAGAATCATTAGTGTTAATATCCCGGTCAAGTTCGTTAACCAGCAAAATTGGTCCAAGGGAAGGGGGTGAAATTAGGGGATGAAATTTTTGAAAAATCACTACAAATCAACCAATAACTTGATCGTTTTAAAAATTGGTGTGTATAATACCCTTATTATACCCCACAATTTGAGCCATTAACGGAAAAAATCCAATCAAAAATGGCGGAGAAAATGGCGAATAATATGCCGAAAATTGTGTTTTTCGAAAACAGCACCTTTGAATTCATACCCTGAATAGCTCATTATGAGTCATATGATTTGAGCCATCATAGAATTGCATTTGAAATGCACTCTTTCCGACCGCCAGCTGCCGGAGCGAATGTTTCAATTGGATGAGTAAATTTCAACGTTTTATCATATGGTATGTGTTATCAGGTAATATCATCATGATTATACTATTTATAGTTTGTTTTGATCTCGAATTTAATGGTTAGTTGGTGATTCTAGATAATTTCATCGTGTTCGATCAGTAATACACTAGAATAACTAAAAAAATCAACTGTAAATTGTAGTTACATTGTGATTGATTTTGTACACCCTTTCAATTAGAGGCGAAGATATGGGTATCGACTACTACGGTGTATTGGGTCTCACATGTAATTGTGATGACCTTCAAATCAAGAAAGCTTACCGAAAACGGGCAATAGAAACGAACCCACAAAGAAACGCTGAAGGAGAGCTGAAAGAGCTTTTTGTTCTGATTGGTGAGGCTTACGATGTGCTGAGTCAGCCAAAATGGAGGGCGGTCTACGATCAGTACGGAGAGGAGGGGATGAAGAAGGGGGTGCCCGGTCCTCAAGGATGGATACCGCCCTACGCTTATCATGGAGACCCAGTCAGGACCTATCAAGAATTTTTCGGTACTTCTTCACCCTATGCCGATCTGCTCCAGTTGGAACTCCCCACAATGGATGGTAAGTTCAATAAAATAAAATTAAAATATTAAAAAAGAGAAGTCACAAATTAACTATGAAATATAACAGAATCTTTAGGATCTTATCATACTGTACTTCAGTTTAACTGGTTAGCAATCCACTTTTTCAAGTTTTTTTCTGCATTTTCATTCAATCAAAGATTGATTAGCCTATGATTATTATTTAATAATGAGTGGAAAATCCAATCAATCAGTGGCCGATTAAGCAAAGATTAATTGAACTTAACTGCCGTGGAATATTGTGTAATATGGTGAAGATTCAGTTGTTGTGTTATTGAAGTTTTAATTTTATGTGTGTGTAGTAAATTATATTCTTTTTTAGGTTATTGAACTTAATAGAGTTAAAGAGAATTTTGATTTTCGAAAGAAGAATATGTTGATTAGTTTAAAGAAATTGCGAAGAAGAAGTTGATTAGTTTAAAGAAATTGCTAACTTGCTGCTTAGGTGTCAGAATTAGTGTAATTTTCGTGCATTTACCAAGTATCAGTTTCAATTTCATGTCGAAAAAGCTACTGTATTTGGGAATTGTACGAACATTGACGTTTTCAGAATTTTGGTTGTTCCACTTAAAATAGGCTCAGTGCTCGTGCAGGCGACTGGGTGTCGTTGGAGGGGGAAAATTTTGAGTGGAAAAGCCAGAGTTCGATTTGAAACACGGAGCAGTAAACATCGAAAATGTAGTTGTGTGATTAGGCCTCGGCCCTCTAGATGGGTTGTCCATCTAGAGGGGACAAAAGTAAAGTTTTGCGACCAGTTGTTTTTTGTTTTAAAAAAGTAGATAAAGTCTTAAAGTTTATGTCAAGTTTATATTTAGCACGGCATGTGAAGTAAAATAGGGGTATTAGTTTCAGTTTAAGTGAAGTATGAAAGTGTTTGTGTATCTTGTGATTCAAAAATTATTATGGTGAGTGCTAAACATCGGTTTTCTCTTATCTAGTTCAAATTCAAATATAAATCAGTAGAACTTTGACCAAGGCCTTACTTCTAAGTAACAAGTTAGCAATTATTCTGGAAATTGAAAAGTGAAATTTTTAATAAATTACGTATTAAATAACTTCGTTTTTTCCAAAATTCTGATTTGTTAGATGACTTGATAGTAGATAATTTTATTTCAAATGGAAAGATATCACAATAAATCTGCAAAGTGTAAATATTCACAAACTATCATTTTTATTGGAGTTCCTGGCTCGTAGTATTAGTTGCTGTAATAGGTGTTCAAAATAATAGATAATAATCTAGGCATTTGGATGGACGAATCCACAATCAAGCTCTCAACCAACCAGGGTTCAATTATAGGCAATTGCAGTAAAATTAATTTATAATATTCACAGAAAAATAGTATATCTCTGCCCAGTCGTTACAATTGGTCAAATAAAATAATATAGGCTACTTTAAACTCCCATTATCCAATAAATAAATAAATTCTCATTTCCAGAAAAAAATAGATACATAAAATATAATACAATGATGAAAACAAATAACAATAATGTCAAATATTGAGTCATTATTTGCTTTGTTTTTCTTTGAGAATGGAGAGGACGAGCACTGAAGAAAAAAGATCCTCCTCTGATTCAACCCATTGGAGTTACCCTGCAAGAACTATATACGGGAGCCATTAAAAAAATGAAAATCAAACGACGGGTTTTCGCCGACGATCTGGAAGAAACCACTATTGCGAAATACGAAATTTTGACTATCCCTATCAAGCCTGGCTTGCCGCCTGGTACAGAAATAGTTTTTACAGAAAAAGGTGACTGCGGACATTCTATTATTCCAGGAGATATCATTTTTGTAACTGAAGATCTTCCACACAGCAAATTTAGACGGGAAGGCGTCAACCTTCTGACAACAGTCGACATAGATTTACAGGAGGCATTGACTGGCAAAACAGTTGTCTTGGAAACTCTAGATCAACGTCAAATCCGAGTCCCTATTACACAAGTTGTCTATCAGGATAACGTTAAGGTAACAAATATTTTCTGGTATTTAGAGTATCATCAATTATTGAGAAATGCCACTTTTGAGTAGTAAGTTGAAAAGTTGATTAAACCAACAAAGAATAGTGGATTTAGATCATCATATCATTGCACTGCAATCCAATTCTCGTTGCATTATTAGTTTCGTTTGACAACATCATTCTATGGCATTCCAATTGATTAGATTCGCTTGCATGAAACCGATTAGCATACATTCACTATCCACTTCAACTCATTATTCTATTTTAAACTATCGGCTCACTGTTACAGTAATTTACATTTAGTTCCAAGTCTTAAAATAAACGAGGAAATGAACATCATCATATTCAATATGCAACATACAAGTATGATAAGGTAGCTCCGCACTAGATTTTTTCAACTATACCCTATCAACTTCATTTGTTCTTTGATCAATAATCTTTGATCAAATCTTTATCAATAATTTGTGTCTGTAGTATTTTAGTGGCGACATTTCTGAAGTAATTCGATGGAATAGATCTTTCTAGAGATTTTTCATTTTTCAGATGCAATTTTAAAATGTTTTTAGTTTAATAATAAACAAATTATTGAACCATTATCATGTGTTTTGAAGGTAGTGGATTCAGAAGGCATGCCCTATGTGGATGATCCAGACCGCTTTGGTGATTTGTTGATCGACTTTAGGATAAATTTCCCAATCTATCTACCAGAGGAAAGCAAGAAATTCATTAAGAAAGCTATGGAAACTGCCGGTGCCAATGGTCATCACTTGGCTGATCTTGTTCTCCAATATGTTGACCCTAAACATGGGATAAATAAGATATCCATCAATCAGAAAGTGAAATTATGAGAAGAGAATGTGTATTTGATACAAGAATATAATTTGTTTCAAAATGTACTGATTAGTTGAGATATAAAATTCTGTTCACAGAACTTATGTTCGAAAACGTGATTTTAAAAAACATGTTTGAAAATTGCAAGTAATATCAAGGTTGCATACAGTAAATTATCATTATATTAGCTAATATTGTATCACGGAAGAAATTACATCACAACGAAAGTTTTGTTATTCATAATTATGCGAATAATAGCCTATAAAATAATATGGGCCTACTTGAGAACATGAAACTATGACTCATTTTGCTATAAAACAATTGTTATGTACCTATATGTAAACAGTCATAACTACATTTTTGAAGTTCATTTATTTTTTCAATATTTACTACTCAAATCGCAGGAAATAATTAACTGGTATAGCATACAAATTTGGACTTCTTTACTCGCCGGCTATGTTCATGGATTCGTATTCAACTGGATGCTCACCTCAACAAGCTATATCACTCTTGATATTTTCTGAACTGCAAGGTTGTTAGAGGAAAACTCAGATTAAACATTTTGATGAATGACAATGATACCCGCGCCCAGTAGAGGTACCACGCAAGTAGAGGGACGCGCGTGACCGTCACGCCGTGACGTGAGTGCTGATGCGATCACTGGGCGCATTCCGCGTTGACAGCACATAGAACTCTGAATTCAACTTCAGTAGACCAACAAGCAGGTCGACAGCTAATTATCCAGTAGGGGATGGCTCATTCTTCAAAAGCTTGTTTGGAGCTTGTCTGCGATGACAGAATACGCTCATTCTTGCGCCTAGTCAGATGGTATATTTGTCGACTTCTGGCTCGGATTCTATTCAGTGGTAGCAACTGTCAGTTACCGTGTAAACAGCGTGGTAGCAGCTCGCTCAACAACTCGATTAACGGCGCTTGTTGCACGTTTCCCGGCGGCGTGCCTTTCTACTCATGCTACTGCTACACCATGTTTTGCAGCTTGTGTTTGCTAGCTCTTCTTTACGGTGTGTTTTGTTCCGAATCAGAATCCCCATACAATTCAAATGCATGTGATGTTCAGTATTCTTTATGAGAGTCACATACAAGTTTTTCAGTTTTTACTTGGAGAGACAATGATAATATAAATCAAATGTTGAAAAATCATTACTTTCCACCAAAGAGAGAATCGCAATGCAAAAGATGCTCAAAATTTTCATGAGAATTACAATTCATATCAAATGCAGGTAATACTTGTTAGTCTTTCAAATTAAATTGAAAGTTTTGTTTTCATGAGACATCATGGAATATATGCAAGTGTGCAAGGGATATATGAACGTCTAAACAGTTTGGCATTTCTTTTTGTGTGGATGAGTCACATGAATATTGTTGATGAGTAAATATTGTTTTATAATAATAGTGTAGTCTTGACTGCTCATTTATCCAATTGAGAATGAAATTTGGCTCATAATGACCCGTCATGAAATGGCGGGTGTTGCGTCCACTCTTATAGTCCACTGCGTCAGTTCTTATATGCCATTTTAATGTAAACAGCTCCATTTAATCAATCAGAGGGGTATATGAACGTGATTTGCAACATTTAATTTTTAGCAATGAAGGAGAAATAATAAATTAAAAAACTCATTGTCCATGAGAATGGGCTGAATACATAGAAAACATTGCATGATCACTTGACACAAAAATATTTATGCCGTCTCACCCTCTAAATACTTTAATACCAATAGAGAAGAGATTAAAGAATGGAATCAATCTCCTAATAGGCCTACTTGACATCTTTAAATGTCCTTTGTGGGGAAAGTTAGAAATCTTTTAAACATAAGTATAATATACAGTGATTATGAAAGTCTTCTGTAATAAATTTCTGTTCAGTCACTTGAGAATGTGTCATAACTAGCCAATTATTGATATTTGATGATTATGAATAATTTAATAGTCTGTAAATATAACAATTGTAGATTATTTTAGAACATTTCTTGAATGAATACCAAGAAGCAAATTCAAGAACGGCTTTCAAAGAAGCAGAACCAAGTATTAAGCGTCTGTTCACCGAATGAGCTCTTTGGTTCGGCAAGTATGCCTGGAGAGAAAAACTGTTTTTGGTGATGAATATTTCATGAGGCCATTAAGCACGATGAGCGGCCAGGCCTCGGCGTGGAGACGTGACCGGAGTGGCGGCTCCGACTCGAGGGAGCCCTAGGCGGACGGGGAGCCCAATTTCCCTGGGCTGCTGACCGCGTGTAAACCTGACCTTCCCCATCATTCAACCCCTCACTTAGCTGCTCAATGCTCAGAAGACCTTCTCTGTCCCCAACTCGTGGCCAACTCTCAACAAACACCCTCAACTTCCGTTTGATGAAGTTCATTTCACTGCCTTCAAAGGCTGTTCACGTGCAATAGTCTATAAATAACTCCCTCTTGGCTATATTTGCTATGGGATGTAAAATTCAATATTGGTTTACGTATGAGCGAGATAAGTGAAAAATATTCAGGGACTATTTAATGAATGAGCGATCATTGACAGTTTGAAAATTATTACCCATGTCAATGTATGCACTATGTCTACCTAAATATCATTGATAATTTTGAAATAAGTATGAAAAGACAGATAATATGAGAAAATCTCACTCCCATATTTTTATAATAGAGTCTATTAGAACAATGAAATTCAAGCGGCTAGGAAGTCCTTTCTACCAAACCAATGAGTTTCCATTTCTACATACTTGGAAAATCGTGGACAATTATGAGGAATTTATGAACATTGTACATCGTGGAACATCAGAAAGTGGATATTCCTTTTCTAATAAGTTTATAAACGGCACCTGAACATTGTTCATTATTGTAGCACCTAGCCAGAGACGAATAAGATATTTTATTTTAACCTAAACTACTGATGAAAGTTCTTCTCTCTGAACACTTTTTTATGACAAGCTGAGTTATCTTTGTCGAATAATGCATGGAAGTACATGGAATTCGGGCCGAGTTCTCCAACCTGTGAGAAGTGAATAGGAATGCGAGTTTAAATTGAGTTAATTTGAAATTAAAAAATTTTAATTGAATTCAATGTCTAAAAAACTCATTTAGGTATGAATTATTATTTCAATTATTGATCGATGATTTCCACATACCTGTTAGTCGTTCATATTTACCGGCCATTTTAACAAAATAGAATGTATAGGCTCAACAAGAGTCTCAGCCACCATATGGATTGAATCATGAAAGAATTTCTAATAAGAATCAATTTACTCTGAAAAAGAAGAAAGTAGTTTCATTCGAATACCGGAAACTTATCTAGAATTTCTTTGAAAGGTAAAATGCTTCAAATCGAATTCGATTGGGTCTTCAAATTATTCAAGTAACATTATTAATAAATTTGCAGACTCCATTTTCTGACATCGCAAGTACCGAAGCGATGGTATTTGCAGAATGATGACAATGTCGATTATTATGTCGAATAATTCCCTTTGCGCCCCTTCACGAAATAAAATGCTACAATTGGCGAGTTCCTAAAAAACTTCTCAAGTTGTTTTTTTCACTCGCAACAGTTCAAGCGGCAAAAGTTTATCGTTCTTTTCTCGCGAATTTCGTTTTATCAAGCGATTTAAATGCACGAGTCTCAGCTCCACTGTGTAGTCGAGTTTCCGGGCCGAGTTCTCCGGCCTGAGAGAAGTGAATAGGAATGCGAGTTTGCTGCCGAATAACCTCGTAAAGTCTGCTTTCTCTAAAGATCCGTGAGATAGTGGGTGTCGAATACCTACCTGGCAATAGTAGAAAAAAGCGATATCAAATAACGTAGGAAATCATTGGACGGAATTGGAATCGTTCGTTTTTAAAGCTTTTTTAAATACTTTCTATCAAACATACAAGAAAATTATCCCTCCACTGTAATTTATATTCCTTCATCAAATAGCTTCAACATTCTATTGTTTTCTACTTCATTCTTCTCTTCTCGATTAAAGTACAAGTGGAATTGACTCCATCGAATAGAATTCTGCAATCGTATCAAAAACGTTCAAGAGAATTCCCAGTCAATTTATCGATATAAGATTCGAATAAGATTCTTTACTTGATCTTAAATTCACTGAAGATTAATTATTACGTGAATCAGAGCTTTTCGTTTTTTAAGAAACATTTCCATCATTGGATTGTTCCTGGAGGTTCAATAGGAACAACAATTTTTCATAATTTTGAAATATAGTGTGATAATAATTGAAAACTTTCAATAGGTTAAGAAGCAACTTTTCCTTCTCTTTGTAATAAAATGCATCATGTATAAGATACTCATCAGTCTGATAGACCTATTCTCCGACAAACAGCAAGACATGTTGAATCTCTTAGGCTGAGGCCGCACTGCCGGTGGGTAGAGCCTGGAGGGTAGTTGGTAAATCTGAAATCTATAGAACATTACAAACCATCCACAGTAATACATCGTATGAATGGTATGACGTCATTCTGTTTTTTGAGGTTATGTTGTCCATATTTAAGAATTTCAAGATGGCGGCTAGACACATACCATTCATACGATGTATGACTGTGGATGGTGTGTATGTTCTATAGATTTACCAACTACCCTCCACCCTCCAGGCTCTACCCACCGTCAGTGCGGCCTCAGCCTTATAGTTAGACTGGTGAACGTTTACGTTATAACACACCTATTCCTACCTCAAGATTATTACAAGTAAATAGCCTTGCTTTTACCTTACACCCCACATGGCGTCATACAAATGAGATACGACCATCATTCATCGTGATAAAAGTGCAGACACAATCATGTTTTTTAAGGTAAAACTTCTTATTCACTTTGGTATCAACTATCATTTGGTATTATTGTCCATTTACTAGACTAAAAACTAATTACCTCCATTAAAACTACTAATCAAATGATGTTTTAACACTAACTCAGCTTACATAAATAAGTCATTGAATAAGTAAGAGCCCCTTCAGTTGACTATGTAAGTTCTGAGGATAAGATTTATTCATGGAGAGGGTCCCAACGTCGAATTGCTGACTAGGAATTTAAAGTGAGGAAATAAGGTGAATGCTTCGTTCACTCAAAACCTACGTACAGCTTTTATCAGTAACCGTCTGCCTGGATTTCAATGCATCATCCAAGAGATTGAATCTCGCATGAGCTTTTCAGATGATTGATGAAGTGATTCGTCTCTTCAGGAAAAGCACTAAACCTGGTATTGAAATGCTTATTGGATGTTGAACCAATTTCAAAAGAACTCGTGTGGAGGAAATTCAAAGTCTTATCCAACTATTTCCATTCAGCGAAGTAGTAGTTTAAAACTAATCAGACACACGTAACATGCTGAGAATCTATTTGTCAAACATCAAAGCCGTTTTCGAACAAAGCTGAGCATTTTTAAACTGAAAATACTGAATAGGAAAGTAATCTCCTTGATAATAGAGGAAACTGAATGAACGAAACTGATTGGAGTATTGGAACTTTTAAAGCTTATACAAAGTGTGAGAGCCACAGTACTGCCACAGTGTGCTGTGAATTCAAAAAAGTTTTCTATTTCTGTTAATAATTGAACGGTTTTTTAGAAAGCTTTCAGCTAGTCTGGAGGTTCGGCTCAAAGAAAGCCAATTTGCAGTAAAGTTTAAAAGAATTTCCTTTGGAGGACAATTTGAACGTGTGTCAATACTCTCTGCTCATTTATAATGTTTTTGTGAATAGGACTGAAATTCGAGAGATAAGGTTTGGTAAATGAGACAAAGTAAGTTGGAATTGCGAATTAAATCTATTCTACCTTCTGTAAATCTCATCCTCGAGATAGAAGAGAATTTGGTTGAAATTTAGTAAATAATTATATGGAAGTGAGCCTGATAAATTCCACAATAATTAGAGGAATTCATTGTTCACTTTTCAAATAATCTTAAATGAATTATTTATTATGAGATTCACTGCTCACAGTGTTTCGATACCGTGTATCTGGTAAAGGCCTACACTTATCACAAAATGCTGTGTGACTGTGTTCTATTATTCGTGCTTCCTACATACTACCAGAAGGTTCATTAAAATCGTACTGTATACTGCTTATACTGCATTATTCTTCATTTATCAGGAAAAATCACAATTTTGAAAATTCACGTTTCTATGATTGGAAGAGCATTTAAAACCCCGTGACAAAATTTGAATAAGGAGTTATTCCATCGAAGTTTTCAACTACACAAACCGAGTGTATTCACGTGAACAATCATGGGCGGATTTAGGGGGGGGCATTGGGGGGGGCAGTGCCCCCCCAGATCGTCCCAGAAAAAAAAGAGAGAAAAAAGAAAGGGGGAAAAAGAAAGAAAAAAGAGAGAAAAAAGAAAGGAAAGGAAAGAAAAAAGAAATAAGTGAAAAAATAAAAAATATATTTACTTAAAAAATACGTCTCGAAACTGCTAACATCAAAAACCCCAATCAACTCGGGGTAGCAGTATTTTGCTAAGATTCGACCGTTTCAGTGTCTAGTGGACCAATTTTTCTTCAAATTTCTATCTAAAAGTTATTTATTTTATACTAGCCGGTAGGCTTGCTTCGCTCGCCTTCTCTGCCTAGCCAAGGGGCTCCGCCCCCTGGACCCCCGACAGTATGAGCAGTGTGAGTCAAACAGTCTCGCTTTGCTCGCCTGCAAATTTCATTCAAAAGGATTTTCTTTGATCATCATATCACTTGATAGGGATACTTTAAGAAATTGTTCTGAATCAGTTGTTCTATTAGGCCTACGTAAGCTCAACCTGGGTACCAGTATATGATTTGAACGTATTTAGTTTATTAGTTTCCATGAAATAAACAGAAAAGCAGATTCCAAACATTGAAAAACCTCAACTGGCGTAACCTCAGAAGGAATTAGAAATTTATTAAGCACAGCATTTCTAGACCTAATCTAGAAGTATTTCGCTAAGATTCGACCGTTTCAGTGTCTAAAGAACCAATTTTTTTCAAATTTCTATCTAAAAGTTATTTATTTTATACTAGCCGGCAGGCTCGCTTCGCTCGCCTTCTCCGCCTAGCCTCCTCCGCCTTCTCCTGATGTTTACCAAATTTCAATATTTTCTGTCAATTGGTTCTCGAAAAATCTAAGGAAAACTCTGAAAATAGTAAAAAGCTAATATTGAGCATAACCTTGGGAAGTATATCGGACATAGTTTGAAAATTGATTCAATATCTCCTAAATTAAATCATCTATAACCTTGCTGAACCATTGAATTTACAGTAAGGAATGGTCGTATGAACGCGGAAGATATGCAACATCTTAAATTTTGAAAAACCTTATTACTGGCGTAATCTTGAACAGATTAAAAAAATATTCCAACACAACATTTCTAGACCTAAGACGAACCTCTCCACAAAATTTCAACATTTTCTGCCAATTGGTTCTCGAAAATTTTGAGAAAACGCAGAGAAACTATAGAAAAATGCAAATATTGGGCGTATTGTTGAAAAGTTTTAAAAATCCGTTCTTAGCGCGCCGCGTCTAAACGTTCAACTGAACATGCCTGCCAAATTTGAATGCATTCAATTCAGTGGATTTTTAGTTCTGGTGATGAATGAATCAGTCAGTCAGTCAGTGCCATTTCGCTTTTATAGATAACTTATAGATATTTAAATTTTTGCGCTTGCAACCATCAAGTTAGTTCACCTTATTTGTCCAAAGGCGCGCTGCCATTTCTTGGTTCATGCTTTCACAGTTGCTAAGATAAAATCCTTCAAGAAAGTGATCTAGCCTATTCAATTCATTTGGGTCAATTTGTAGATTTGTTTTCCATATTTTGGAGTATAAATATTTATCAATCTTATTGGCGGAGCTTATATTGAAATTCAAGCTCAACGTTTCAATGCCATTAAATTGAAATTTAATGCAATGACTTGTTCGATTTCTCTCAATTCCACTAACTTCATTCAAGCTTCTTAATATACTAAATATTACCATATTTGTGAATTACAACAATTTTAGAAAAAAAATCAAAACTATCACTATAATATATAAGAAATGTGGACTATATTTTAATAAAAATTGTGTAATAAATTCCAATGTATATGTTTGTTTTTTGTTTGTATAATTTCAACAATATTATGCTAAAATATGAAATAATAAGTTCTATCACAATGCAAATAAGAAATTTCTTGCAACAAGTAAATTAAGTCATTGAAATGTAATGCTATTTCCATTTTTTCTTCAATTCATAAATTAGCTTTCAAGATATCAATGGATTTCCAAGTTTATTCAACCTGTCAACATTGTTTTTATTTATTTTGGACATCAAGGATGTGCTTGAAACTGCGTATATTGTGCAGAAAATTCCAAAAAAAGTAGGTAATTATTTTTTATTTTGAATTACAAGGAAGATGGCGTATAAGGTAATAATTGAAGTTATAAAAAATCTGATGATGTATTGGCTTTCCAATGATGTATGGGAAAAGTTTATGAAATATTTTTTTTTACAATAAATTGAAAAAAAGAGAAAAAGTTAATTTAATAACAGCCGTAATATTTATTTTGGACATCAGGGATTCGTTCAAAACTGCGTTTTTCCAACTAAAAATTCCAAAATTTTCCGGGGGAGGCCCCCGGACCCCCCTCCTCCTGGGGGGTATTCCATACCCCCCGGGTGCCCCCCCAAGCAATATCTTCTAACTCCGCCCATGTGAACAATATTGAACATTTAAGCATTCACCTGTTAATTTACTTATTCCAATTCAATCCTGAAGGCATGAATCACGAAGTCTACATTAGGAGCAGTTATCAAACAATCAATGAATCAGGGATAGCTTCCAATGAGAAAATATTACGGTTACCGTCTGTGTTTATCGAGTTTCAACGAACCCAGCTCTAACAATAATACAAAAGCCTCCCTCCTAACAATCAATATTTGGAGTTCGGGTATGCGCTTCTCCTCAGTTTATTCTGCACCGAATAAACATATAATCTGGATACTAAGCTAACATAAAAACATAAGCGAGACATAATTTTCATTGAACTATGAATTTACATCAATTTCAATATGTTGGGATCAATAGTAGCGTTTTGGGAACGTTGAATAATTTACCAGTTCACGGTAAATTGTCTCAATCCTCAAATCAGTCGAGGTTTGTAACAATCTACCGATTCCCAAAACGCACACAATGTGAGAGTATGAGCATGCTGTGATCATAGCTCCTAATGATAAGTTACAGCTTAGAGGTTTGAGAGAGCAGGTGAACAATATTTCCTTGGATCAATCAGGTTTCACTTAACCCAGAGGAAGCACGAATAATAATCATTTTATTCATTGCTTCTTTGATTTTTTAAATTTTTTTCACAGTATTAGCAATTAAATAGGTATTCCTTGAATATAATCATAGCTTCCTTTAATAGAAGCTATAATATAATACTCTAATACTGTCCTGAAAATTAGGTACAGTGAATAAGATCCTAGAGAAAGCACTGTCTTGTAATAGAAAAATGTCAGTAGAATTGAGTTTGCTGATTGAAATTATTGACCGACACTGGAACAGCAACATAAAAAAATCGAATAATTAGTTTAGCACATCGAGCTTGTGGCAATCAATTCCGTTTGTTCAGTAGAGATGAATCGGCCTTGTCAATTTTTGTCGTTCATTGCACAATGGCATTGGAAATTGTTAAGGGGTGGCAGAGGGGGTGTGTGGAAATCTAATGGCAGATGTGTAACAGGATTAGGACCGTGCGCATTCGGAGATGAAATATCACCTGCAGAAGCGAACGCTGACAATTAATCAGCAGCCTCAGACTTGGAAGGGTGGGGGGCAAACAATGTTACCCCAATCCCGAGGGTGGTGAGGGGGTCTCACGACAGAGCAGGGTTTCGTCGACTGTCAGATGCAACTAAAATAATCGAGACTGACTAAGAATCCCACGCCAATAAACTGTGTGACTCTGCCTTAGCTAATACACAGGTGACTTGTCTGATGGTGATTGATGATGGTGGATTCCGCTCACCAATTCTTTGAATTCTTTGCAGATACACAAATGTACTGCGTATTACAGTACTAGAGTACATACGCGTATAGTAGATAAAAAGCACTAGATTTAATATCTGAATGTTGGCTACTAGAGCTATGTGGATCTATAAATCCACCTATCAAATATCAAATAATCTCATATCAATTCGGTTCAATTCAAATAAAATCAATTATTCTATCTCTTTGTATCCTACAGATTCATAGCTACGAAACAATAGCTACGAAACGACATCCAATTCACAGTCCACCTCATATTTATTGAATCAGTTTGTTATTATGCTTCCACTAATATTCCGTTTACTTGTACAACTTTTTATTTATTCTATCTTCTTTTTATTCCTCCTTCTCTCATTCTCTCCAAACACGATAATCATCAAATCTCAATTAAATTGTTGTCATTGTATAGTCCAAGGAGTATTTTATTCTATTTCCAAGTCATCTAATCACGCTCTCTCTCTCTCACACATGCACACTAGTTGATTACTACACAATTTTCCATTTTCTCTCTCATCAGATCACCCATCTCTCACCTTTTCTCTGGTCAGTAAACTGTTTGCAAGCCTTGGCCGCTAAATACGAAAGTACTTGTCCATAAAAAAATCCTCTATCTCATTGTAGGGTCGTTCTGCTACTGCCCTCTTAAGAGCCAAAAGTAGCTAATCAAGAATGTCTATGTTTAAGATTTCCCAAAACCATGGATACCCGATCCATGTTTATAACACCAGTTCACCTAACTGTGTTATCTCTCTATCCCCCTCCTGAATTTCCCGAATTCAGAGTTTCTCCCTGGGAATACCCGATCCCAGACTCTCTTTCCCTCTCCTCTGTGAATTTCCCTCCCTTGGAATTTCCGATTCCAATACTTCTCAACCCCGTTGAGTCCTTGAAAAAACTATACATCTCGAACTTAATAATTTTGACTTTTACCAATTTCTGCCCAGAATATCCGAATGTCTCGAAAAACCACCTACTCGGTCCAGCAGTCATCAAGTCCTCAGATAAACGGGCGGAAACTGATCATACTTTCAATCATTATCTGTACTCTTCCATATCAATACTCCTTATCGATTTTTCATCTAACACAACTACATTTTCTTCATTTTATCAACTTTATACCTCCTTGGACTCTATTACAAAAAAATCATTGGATACTAATCACACTACAATTTTTTAAAAATTATCAATCAAAATGTAACTCTTGAACTAGCAAAATGAAATCAAAATGAACTCTTTAATTAGCACTGGAAATCATTCCCCCTCCAACCACTCAATGAGTGGTTGGCTCTACGCGTGGAGTCAGGACTAATTCCCAGCAAAAATTCCAAGGGTCATTCTCCTATTGGTACACTTCCAAATAAGGTAGCATTTTTGGTTACAAAATTGAAACCAGTACTTGGGAATGCACCAGCAAACAGCAATAATTTTGACAACTAAGCTTTAGCAAGTTAGCAATTTTCTATACAACGTTACCAATTCTAATTAAAACCAAAGTTCATGTAAAAATGTTGCTTAAATCTATAAGTTCATCAACCTGAAAAATAATTCATTACATGCACACAAAAATAGAACTTCAATAATACAACAACTCAATTTCCACCAGCATATTACACATAGATTATTGTTATTTTTATCACAGTCAATCTTCATTGAAATTCACACGACCTCTTTTCACTTAATCTTTCTTTTCACTGATAAAGTACTCTTTTCTTTCCAGCACACCCTTACCTACCATGAAGCCTGTGTGTGTATATATGTGTGTGTGTGTGTGTGTGTGTGTGTTTTTATTGTACATTGTTTCACCCTTGTTTTTTTTTGTCTTTTAATAAAATTGAAATTGAATAGTCATGATTCTATGATTTTAACAGTTATTACATTTCAATAACAGATTAACGCTTTTCATTTTCTTCACTTCTTTTTCATCCGATTATTATTATTTTTGCTCATTTCCATCACCTCCACAAACTAATGATTTGTAAGCCCTGGGTACATAGAGACGAGCCTGGGCGCTAGCCAAACCCCAGTACAACACGGCAAGAAGTGAGTGGCTCGGAATCCGAGGTGAGGACTTTGATTTATGGCGCA
The DNA here is from genome assembly GCA_017141385.1 of Sogatella furcifera. Classification (NCBI taxonomy): domain Eukaryota; kingdom Metazoa; phylum Arthropoda; class Insecta; order Hemiptera; family Delphacidae; genus Sogatella; species Sogatella furcifera. Next base: position 18,930,269 of record CM029550.1, on the reverse strand, counting down.
ACTGACAGAGGGCGCTTTATCACTGTCGACGTTTCTTATCTGGCGGACGCATCTTATCACCTGGCTGGTCACCTCCTTCCGCCAAACACTGACAGACTCAACCAACGCCAAAGATCTACCTCACCGGTCAGCCCAACTCAACTGGAAAATGTCTGACGTGCACTTCTCGCAATGCGATCGATTGGTCCTACTACCGTTGCCTTGCAATTCGACATCATTAGATCATTACCACTTGTTACTAATTCCCACTGAGATCTTGAATCATCTCACCTTCACTGCTTGATGTCCATTTTCTACGTGGAACTTCATTGGCCCATCAACCCTATATTACAGCTTCAGAACCATTTCAGACAAAGATACATGGCGCGGAAGTGGTGGAGACATAGTTTTTAATTGTAAACAGAAAAATCACACTCAAATTGTATTGTGTTTGTTGATCAATAGCAGCTATTCTATTCTAAATCAACTATTTGATGAGCATATATTATGACTGTTCAATTCCAACTGCCGGGCCTTCTTCAAGATGTACTCGCCACGTTCCTCGTGTTAATTGGACCTTACTATCACCAGTGAATGGAGATGTTTTAAACAGATGGAATTTATAAAAGGGTATGTGGGTGCCCTTACCCCTACCCCAGATAGTAGGGTTCCCAGGCGTCTTTTTTCCTTGGGAAAAATTAAAAATATCATGACAAAGTAAATAATTAGTCTAACTCAATTTGATTATTTTTCGAGCTAGGTTGAAAATCTTGATGCTTTGAAAATCTGGCCTTATTTTATTTTTTAAAAATATAGTCTTGAGGTTCAAGAGTAGGTAATTTGGCAATAATTTCTACAAACTACTATTGAATTAATTCCAATTGGTTCATACTACGGCACACAGAGTGTTTCAGACGGATGCGCAATACTTCTCAGGCTGATTCCTTATACCAAGTAGAGGAAAAAGTACCATGGTACCCTCAAAATTGCTTTGTTATCGAGATAAAAATGGAAAAAAATTGAAAATTTTCATAAAGTATTGATCTTTAGAGGTTTTCATCCAAGTTATAAAATTATTTATTCCCATGTCAAATTACGTGATAAATTCAATCAAATCTTAAAATTGCGACTTCACAGTAATTTTTCACTTGTTCAATGTTTTGTCTATTATTCTGTCTCTTTTTGATCGCGATTTCTTAGATTTTGGTAAAATTCAACGTTTTGGTCACCGCTATTCAACGTTCCCTTCAGAATATCTTCTGATATTATTATTTATTATTATTTCTGATTCTCTTCAACTTCTATCAATATTGAAAATAAAAAATTATGGTAGCATATTTGCTCTATTAACTCAATAACCATTCAAGTTAAAAACTCCTCATAAAACAGTCATTGAATTCCTCAGATAATTTCACATGAGAATTAATAATTTTAGAATCTGAGTAAAGCCAGTAAAAAATAGAAAAATGAATATTTTTTAAGAAATTTGAATTTTTTGCCATTGTTATCCAAGCGGTGCTTTCTCCTCTACTTGGTTTGAAGAAACAGCTTGAGAAGTATTGCACATTCCTACTGGAACACTCTGTGTAGTATGAAAAATTTGAAATTAATTCAATAGTTGGTAAAACTTATTGCCAAACTATCTACTTTTGAACCTCAAGACTATATTTTTAAATAAAATAAGGCCAGGTTTTCAAGGCATTAAGATTTTCAACTTAAAAAAATCATCAAATTGAGTTAGACTGATTGATTACCAGTATTCACTTTGTAATGATATTTTAGATATGATGCAATCATCATAATCCACTTCTTTGTATAGATTGGAGGACTCAATAACCTTAATATTATGAACTTGATTCATGGAAGATATCGGCAAGCTTCTTTGACTGAAGTACCAAACTATAATATATGAATGAGGATTTTCAATTAGGCTTAGAAAGTCCATATGAGCTTGCAATAACAGATATAATCTATTCTATAAACCATTAAATGATTTTTGTCTACACTAAATTAATTATTTTAGAAATAATTATATTATGCGCGTCTAACAAGAAAAACAATTGAAAAAATTCCCATGAAAAGGGGGGGGGGCAGCTGACCACCCAACCCACCCCTGGAACCGCCACTGGTTTTAAAGAAAATCTCTCTATTTTCACTGCTATCACTAATATGTTAGAATTGAAGGTTGAAAATAATATATTCAACAATCTACATCAATAATTCAATTTTTTTGTTGAACGCCAATGTAATTTTAGGGGATTTTAGGGATGTAAGGGTTTTTTAAAATCTCTGTAGCACATGAAACACTAAACATAGAAGTGTAAATTTGGTCTCAAATTGCAGAGAAGTGAATTTCGCCGAGAGGGATTTTGAAATACGGATGCAAGTGTTTCCAATTCAAAGTTACAAACTTTCAAAGTAACGGAATAATTCCTGTGAAAAAAATATGGAGTTTTCAAAAAATTGTAACTTGGAAACGGTTGATGGTTGAGCTGTGATTGGTCTCAATCTCTTCCAAATTTTGTTTTCTCGGAAAAACATGTTGAAATTTTTTCGTCCGACACTTGGTTCGGCTACAATTCACGAAAAACTTAAATTTTGCACCTTTCACCCCTCCTCCCCCAAAAACCCGACGCTCATAAGGGTGTAACTTTAAAGGGTGTACCAAACAATAAAGGGGTTGAAAAATAAATAAAACTCAAACACCCTTTTTTTGAAAACTTTAAAAATTATAAAACACACATACATGTTTCGGGATCTAAGCCCATTTTCAATGTGGATAAAAATAGTTATGAAATAAATAAACAAAATTAAAATATAAGTAAAATAAAATAAATCATATGGTTACAATTGAAAGTATATGTACACATCAAAATCTAGGCTTTTAAAATTTTCTCAAAAATTGGGTTATTATTCAAATTTTCCTCATTTAATATTTTATCACCATTCAATTTTCTCCCTTTATAAATTTGGAATTCTTCTTTCACATTCAATTTAGTATTTTTGCTTCCAAAATTCAATATTACCAAATTTGTTTTTATATCTTTGTAGCAATGACTTGAATCCAAAAGATGTTCAGCAAAGGCTGATTTTTGTGTGGTATTTCTGGCTTTTAAAGCTTGAACATGTTCCCGAAATCTAGTATGAAAACTTCTTCCCGTTTGACCCACATTAAATTTATCACAATCACTACATATCAACTTATACACTCCAGATTTTTTGAAACAATCATGCTGTGTTTTTATTTCTGACTTCTTTTTTATTAAATCAAATGAATTGTTTGTTGTCTTGAACATTAAATTGAATTTATTTTTTGTAAAAGTTTTTCTAATGGCTCTATTGAGCGTTGTGCTATATGGAACACAAATATATTCCTTGTTATAATTTTTGTTATAATTTTGCTTACTTTTTTGCTTTATTGGAATACCTATTAGGCCAGTAGTAAATTATCGCAGTGCTCCAGCTTATAATATTTGTAAATTTTTGAACAAAATCTTCCCCCAAAAAGTGATACTGAATCAAAATTATAGTGTAACAAATTCATACCAGCTAGTTCAAAAAATCAAAGACATAAAAATTCCTGATAAAACAATCTTTGTATCGTTTGATGTTACTAATATGTACACAACTATACCTAAAATTAAGACAATAACTATTTTAAAACAAAATTTGATAGATAATAAAGTCAACAATAACGAAATTGAAGATTTGATAGAATTAACAAAAGCATGTGTGGATCAAAATTATTTTAGTTTTAATAATAACATTTATAAACAAGAGGAGGGATTGGCAATGGGGTCACCTCTATCAGGCTATTTAGCAAATGTATACATGAATAATTTAGAAAATTTTAAAATTTTGAATAATATCAATCTGTTAAAAGATAATATTATTTACTGGTACAGATATGTAGATGATGTAATATGCTTGTATAATAACAAAGATGGAACAATAAAGGACTTAGAAACATATTTGAATTCTATCTCACCATCAATAAAATTTACCATGGAAATTCAACAAGAAAAGATCAATTTTTTAGACTTAATAATTAGCAAAAAAGACAGCAAACATGATTTTAGTATTTATAGGAAACCCACACACACAGATGCATTAATTCCTAAAGATTCAAACCATCCTTGGCAACAAAAAATGGCAGCCTTTAGATCAATGATATATAGATTAACAAACATTCCCATGACCAAACAAAATTATGATAGAGAGATAAAGATAATAAAATTTTTAGCGGTAAAAAATGGGTACAACACCAAAATTATTAATAAAATGGTGTATAAACAGCAAGAAAAGCAAAAAAGTAAGCAAAATTATAACAAAAATGAAAAAAAAATGAAAATAACAAGGAATATATTTGTGTTCCATATAGCACAACGCTCAATAGAGCCATTAGAAAAACTTTTACAAAAAATAAATTCAATTTAACGTTCAAGACAACAAACAATTCATTTGATTTAATAAAAAAGAAGTCAGAAATAAAAACACAGCATGATTGTTTCAAAAAATCTGGAGTGTATAAGTTGATATGTAGTGATTGTGATAAATTTAATGTGGGTCAAACGGGAAGAAGTTTTCATACTAGATTTCGGGAACATGTTCAAGCTTTAAAAGCCAGAAATACCACACAAAAATCAGCCTTTGCTGAACATCTTTTGGATTCAAGTCATTGCTACAAAGATATAAAAACAAATTTGGTAATATTGAATTTTGGAAGCAAAAATACTAAATTGAATGTGAAAGAAGAATTCCAAATTTATAAAGGGAGAAAATTGAATGGTGATAAAATATTAAATGAGGAAAATTTGAATAATAACCCAATTTTTGAGAAAATTTTAAAAGCCTAGATTTTGATGTGTACATATACTTTCAATTGTAACCATATGATTTATTTTATTTTACTTATATTTTAATTTTGTTTATTTATTTCATAACTATTTTTATCCACATTGAAAATGGGCTTAGATCCCGAAACATGTATGTGTGTTTTATAATTTTTAAAGTTTTCAAAAAAAAGGGTGTTTGAGTTTTATTTATTTTTCAATTATTTTAAACAGCCCTGTTTTAAAGTTCTTTATTCAAATAAAGGGGTTGTATAGAACAAGTTGGCGTAGGAATCGTCCTTTCTCTTTGGATGTTGAGGTTCGAGTCTAATTGCACCGTACTAATATCTCCCTACTTGCTTAGGCTATAACAAGAAGCATTACAATATTGAAAACGCTTATGAATTATTACTTGAAAAATTAGCACTTTTCAATAAACAAGAAAAATTATAAAATAAAGAACTTTAAAACTTAGGGCTGTTTAAAATAATTGAAAAATAAATAAAAATCAAACACCCTTTTTTTGAAAACTTTAAAATTATAATTTTAAAGTTTTCAAAAAAAGGGTGTTTGATTTTTATTTATTTTTCAAGAAAAATTATTTATGTTGCATCGAATTTTCGAGCATTATCCCATGCATTGAACTGGTTACGTAAATTCATTATGTAATATAGATTAATTCGCTATGGGTAGAATACAAAGCAGATCAGAAACCCTCTTTTTGATTAATTATGGGGTATTACACACACCACTAAAGCGAAAACTGAACACAGATTAATATGAAATCTTGAAACTTGTATCTTGTTCAAGATACAAGACAGGAGAAACATGATTAAACTATCAAGTCAATCATAGTCTTCCACGTATCATGGATACACAATCCAACCTCCAAGAACCAACTCCCTGGTAGTCTGTCGAAGCAAAGAAGACATTCCGGCATGATGGAAAAATGACTCCAACTCGGTCGATATTGATTTCAAAATTATAAAATTTATAATAAATTATAAATTTGTTTATGAATTATAAATTTATAGTTTTTGAACACGTATAAACTGAGCTGGAGTCATTTTCCCACTTTGCCAGAATTTGCTTTGACACACTACTATACAGCAGGCTGACGAGGTTTTTTCATCAGGAGAGAAATGTATCCGTTCCACAATGCCCAAAAGTGAATAATTGGAAATATCCAATGTGAAATACAAGTCGCCATTTATCATAGAATGTATTCTGTCATGAAGAAAAGCATTGGACCGAAATTGATTATTTGTGTTGTGTTGACAGGCGAAAGCAGAAGGAACCGTGTTCAGTCTGCGCAGCCGAAGACAACAGGACAGCTATCTGTCAGTGGAGCTGGGAGGCACGGAAGCCATCAAGGTGGTACACTCGGGACGCAACGGCACACAGACCATTCTCGTGCCGGCCAGTCTCGCCGATGGAAACTGGCACTATCTCGCACTCGGGTCAGTTCACATTGATCTCTAAATTCAGTTTCTCCTTACATTATTATTCAAATACCATTTCCGGAAGCGGTATTCATAAAAGTTGTAACCGAAGTACTAATAGAAGTAGTAGAAGCAGTAGCCGTAGTGTAGTTGATTTGGTAATCTCCAGGGGCGAACCCAGGAATTAATTTCGGGGGATATGAAATCAGGGTTGAACCCAGGAGCCAGTTTCTGGTGGAGGGGAAAGGGGGTGGTGCTTGCATGATTATTTTCTTCATTATTATATTGTAGGCTATTTGCTTTCTACCGACAAACATTATCATAATATATATTTTTTCCTAGATCGTAGATCCTAGAATATAAAATAAAATTTCTCATGATAGGAATGTAATAATGAAAAAATTCACTCACCAATTGAAGATTAACATTGATTGTAGGTAGCTTGAGTTCAACAAGAGCTATTGAGTTATTGGTCCGTTTTTGTGGTTGCTGTTGATGTAGTTGATTCTACTGGCAATTGTAGAGTTGAAGTAGGTTTACTCTAAACTGTACTGGAATGTTTTCAAGTTTAAAGTTTCTTTCAGTCATGAATCCAAACTGGAAAATATTTGATTTCTGGATACCGAGTCTTACGATTTTATTGGTTAATATGCACTGTATTATTTAAAGTTTCTTTCAGTCATGAATCTAAACTGGAGAATATTTGATTTCTGGATACTGAGTCTTACGATGTTATTGGTTAATATGCACTGTATTATTTGAAGATTATACCTTATTTTTGTAAATCTATCAAAATTCGGGAAGAATAAGTTTGGACTTGATTGTTTATGTTTTCATTGTATGAGTAACTTATCTTGTATTTTATCAAACAAATAAAATGAAATTATTTGAATTTTATAGAATAATGAAGAAAATTTAATCACAAGATGAAATCTAGACGTCGAGATTTATTTTGAGCAAGTTTTTTTTTTTGCTGTGGATGATGCCCATATAAGTATTCAAATTCACTTGTGCATGGGTAGGTAATGGAGTGTGCGAGGGTGATTTATGAGGTGCATAAACGACCATGCTCTGGTGGGATTCGAACCCACGACCGGCGGGTAGCGCTAGCGAACTGAAGGTTGTAACGCCCCAGACCACTCGGCCAACCCGGCCGGCCAATACAACACATAGTTTATCCAATACATCCTCAGGGGTCATGGAAATGTCTCTATGAATTGATAGCAGGGCTAAGCCATTCAAACGAATCTGACCTGTAGTACTTCTTGTATAAGATTTTACTCTCCGAAGTGTTGAAAAGGAGCGCTCACAAGTTGCTGTTGTTACAGGAATCGTTGCACCAATTTTCAAAATTCTATGGTTTGAAGGGAATAGGTTCTTATCGCATTCATTCAAGCATGAAATGAAATATTTGGGCTTGGAATGGTTTGTTTCTGATTCAATCCATTTTCTTCTCCACATCACCAGTTCTGCTTGAAAACGTTCCTTCCCAATACAACACTCATCAAAATTGTTTAGCCAAAACTCAGTAACTGTGTCAGATAACTCCAATTGTCTATTGATATCAAGGGAGCAACAGTGCTGTGGAAGGAGTAATTGGAGAGACTCCAGTAACTTTCTGTGTTTAAGAAAACGAATATCAAGTTGTTGTAGGAAATAATCTAAAAATGGTATGAAAACTGTACATCGATAATATGACTCAGGTTCCTCTATATTATGATTATCTCTATTAATTTGTTTTGGAGCCCTCCTTGGGATTTCAATGGGGACTTCAGCATCTTTACAAAGATTAATTACATCTTCGTGGATATGTTTATAATGGATTTCGCTTTCGGCTCTCAGATCTGAAATTTCCTTTTTTAAATGATCGGCATGTTTTAGGAAATACAGGAAGGAGGTCAATTGTTTCTGACTGGAGAGATGTTGACATATTGTGGGATAGACTGAAAATTTTACTAACAGTTGTCATTGCTGCAATAAAACTGCATTTTTCGATTGCAGATAACAAATAGTAAGATTTGCTTGAGCTCTCTGAATCAGAATCAGAACTTTCTTGTATTTCCCTCAAACCTCAAAGCCTTACATATGATTACAAACATTTCTCTAAAGAGGATAATGGCATCTAGATGCTCCACCCACCTAGTTTCGCAGAATTTAATTAGCCTTGTCTTTTTACTAGCTGCACTACCTAACGTATTAAATTCAGGAACATGTCGTTTAAAAACAGCCGATCGTTTTGGAGAGACTCTGAAGAAATTAATTACTTCCTTCATTGTGCCGAGACAATTCCTTATAACAGGGACACTACAAGAATGACACAAAGCTAAGTTAAATGAGTGACTTGCACAATGAACATAAACTGCTATTGGGAAACTTTCACGTACAATAGCAGCACATCCTTGGAGCTGACCACTCATCGATGAAGCGCCATCGTATCCTTGGCCACAAAGATATTTCAAATTTATTCCCATTTCGCTAACTGTTTGTATAAGCGTACTAGCCAGAGTAGCCCCTTTAGTATTTGTTACAGGGACAAACGTCAAAAAATCCTCGCGTAAAACGTAATCGTTATTATTATTACCTTCTCCCTTACACGTGTACCTGGCACCCAAAGCAAACTGCTCTATACCAGCAATATCTGAAGTTTCATCAGCTAGAATACTGAAGCATTCGGCTTTGTTTATTTTCTCTACGATCTTATCAATAATTAAGGAACCACATACTTCTATTATTTCATTTTGTATTTTGAAGCTTAAATATGAAGCATTCAACGCACAACTGTTGACATGTTCCTTTAATATTTCATCCCCCCATCTATACGGGCTCGGAAATTTCCGTCATTTGCAATGGGCTCTTCTAAATCCAGAGACCCTGTATCCCTATGTCCTCTTAGAGAAAGTTCCTGCCTGCCACATAGAATAACTGTTTTAATTATTGGGACTAGTTTTTTACGATTTTCGAGTATCTGTAGTTTTCTTCCTGAATCTATTTTCGTAGCTACATCTGACGTTTTGTTTTCATGAACTGACATGAAGTTTTGAGCTCTTATAAAAAAATTCTTGTGATATTCAGTTGATTCATGAGATCGAAAATAATCTTTCGCTTTTTTCCAATTAGCAAATGGTTCTCTAACAAGGTATCCAAGTTTCGTATGGCTTCCCTTTCCTACCTCACTACTTTCATGGCATAAAATAGAGCAGTATTTGCAGTATGCCCCCTGTTTATACTCTGAATAGCAGAGCCAAGGAAATTCTAAGAGCCATTGTCTCTGAAATTTCAAATTTCGGTGTCCTGACGGAAACTTGTAGAGCTCAGGAGGAACCCAGACATTCTTCAAGATATTAAATTTTGTTCCATCTTGTATAACTTTACCAGTATGAAGTCCTATATCATTATTATTAGTAAGTGAGTGTTGTGAATCTGTTGTTGTTGAAGGCTGAGAATTGATGTTACTATTACAATCAATTTTAGCTAAGTAAGTGTTGTGAATCTGTTGTTGTTGAAGGCTGAGAATTGATGTTACTATTACAATCAATTTTATTATCAACTAAGCTGACTAATTGTGAATTTGAAGGTGAAGGTGTAGATTCAGAGCTGTCGCTAACCCTATCAACTTCCACTATACTTGATTGCTTTGGCTTAAAAAAGTGTTCTATGGTGATTTTTCGTTTAGACATGTTGTTCACTATTATTAATTCTGTCACTTAAAAAAACATTTGCATTGACCGCGACACAGACACTGAGACACACAACTGATAAACACAAGAAATATCAATAAAAATGAATAGTTTCAATTTTAGAGCATTTCATAATCATAACCAAGCTGATCACAATATAAAACACTTCACGGTCAAGGTTTCACGGATATAAGGCAAGAAATTGACGGAAAGGAGTGCAACCGACCACTCCCAACAACAGTCAAGTGAAAACTGAAGTAATTCTGACTATGCGCATAATGTCCATTATATTTTGTTGATGTAGAATTCGTATTATTAGTACATGTTTAAAAAAAGAAAATTAACCTGGAAAGCTATGAATAAAATAAACAAAGTTTGGAATGAATGAAAGGATTTCTTGAAAAATGTTGATGACTCGGCGATAACGATCTGAGCCCAGGCGCCTAGCTTGGCGTTGGCAATGCAAATAATAAACAATCGAATAACGAGACTTCTAATCATCTAATTTTATGGTTTGTGGACTTTCAAAATAGACAATATATACCAGTATTTCAACAGTTCACTATAATAATACAGTACAGATTTGTAAAAAATAGCTAGACAGCACAGGTTCATTGTTTCGTATAGCCCAATTGGTTCTATTTTGGTGAATCTGGTAGTGCTTTTTAATTCATGATTTGGCTCAATATGCATTCTTAGTATACATTGTCTAGAAATTTCGGGGGGGGGATATATCCCCTATATCCCCCCCCTGGGTTCGCCCCTGGTAATCTCATTGTACAGTTCATGTGTACTCGGGTTTATTCAAGGCAACCGTTCCACGATGACTAAGGATGATACAGTATCATGAGCGGATACTGAATAGTGTGCGGTCAGGATCGTCTCCCTATAAAGTCAGACGTGCCAGTATGAAATTGTTTGTTATTTATTTTTGTATTTTGCACAGGCGGCTCGTGCCCACGAAACAGGTGAAGTGCCCATATCTTTTACTGTACAGTACTTCACCTGTTTCGTGGGTACGAGCCGCCAGTGGTCTTATGTGTGTTTATACATTGAAATCGTTTGAATTGAAACAAGAGTATGCAAGAGTATGGGAAAATATTCACATCTTATATTTATATTATACACATAGTCAACAACACAAATTTCAGATGTTGAACCATTGTAGAGTTACATTCATATTATTATTTATATAATATGATTTGAGTCCATTTTCAACTAGCAGTTTCGACGTTGAATATTCAGAGGCATCTCGTTCACATCATATCAACATCGTAATTCACAAATTAATCATAAGTGCCATATCATAGGCCTCCTTCTTCAATCCTTTAAATCAAGTTTTTCTTATGAATACCAAAGCAAATATCAATATTCAATCATTACGTCAGTGACGTAACACAATATTTTTATTCTCATCATCTGATTTCCATCTAGATTTCGTTGGTTGTTTCGCCTTTTTCTATCGGAGCTTGAAAACCCTCACGACTGCAGTTCAGTGACTATATAAGTAGACTGCAGTGACTCACTCATATATTCACTGTACTCACGACGATTCTCACTGTATCAATATTGCACTCTGGAGGAGCTGTTATTTCGAGTTGCAACCATACCAATTCCTCAATTACACAACCAGGACAATCTTCAACGTCAGGCATTTTTCGTCCCGTGGACAATTAAATTCTATAAAGAGCATAGTATAAATTAGCTAAATCCCGTCAGAGATTAGCTAAGGTAGCCTAGAGTATAGAGACTGATTATACAGTCTCTATAGGATAGAGTAGTCTGCATAGTTATCATGGGCCCTGATAATAGATTATCTGATAGCTTGTCATTCATAAATATTTAAAAAATATTGAAATGTACAATGATTTGCTGTTTTAAACCGCATCACCTCGGTTTCTCACAAATACCAAGCCTTGGTGTTATAAAAAAACCATGAATAATGTTTGCTCGTAAATAAATGCTCGAGGCAGTTGACGCTACAAATTATAATTAGCACAGTACTAATTGTCTCTGGATGGGCCACAACAATATAACAAAACGCGCGTTCGTGATGCCAGTTCAGTTCAGTTCGTCCCTGTCCAGTTTTGAGTGTGAGGTTGAGGCTTTCAATTTATTCGCAGGTTACAGTGTGTGTCCGCGTCTGACTAATCCCCTGTGAGACCTTTCTAGTCTAATTAGTTAGCTGTAATTTGGCTAATTGATTGAGCCGACGTGGCATGGAACAACAGCTAACCGAAGCTGTTGCCTATTGCTGATACCATTGGTGTATTTGGATGGTGCAAGAGCGCTTGTATAAGTCACTAGATGTTACAGCGCGAATCAAACTAAGTAAGAAATTCAATTTTCCTGTTGAGATGTGGATGTGGAGTGTCAATTATTAATAATACTGTTTGATAAAGATGTATTTCGATGGAGAGAGTGCAGGAGTTCAATACCAGAAGGTAGTTTTAAAAGTTTTGAGGCTGTACAGATTTTCAATAATGATTTTGAACTAGACATTGGATTTGGAATCTCTTATTTTCTCTTAATTATGTTGATTGAATTTCTTTTCCCATTACCCTGAGTAAACTTTGATTTTTTCATCAAGCAAGCATTGTCGAACATAACTGCAAGCTATTATAATGACAAATATTTTTAAGCTGAGTTGTTTGTATTCCGTTCTCATTGCTCACATTGTATTGTTGATGCTGATTGCTTATTGTGTAACTTATTAAGAATAATCATTCTAATTCATAATTCAATTTCTCTCAAGATAAGTTTTTATTCCACGCAAGCATTCATAACTGCACCTTACAAATTTTTTGTTAGCGGTAATTTTTTTAAAAGAAACCTTAATTATTCTCTCAATAGTCTAACGAATCCATGAAATAACAGTATTCAAAACTAATCAACCAATTGTGAAAAAGTATGGCAATATATTATTTACGAAGAATTGCGAGATGCAGGTGCTCGTGAAATTTTACAGTTCACTCATGAACAATAATAGATTTGCAAAAAATATTTATTAATTTGTCTGCTGCAATTGCCAACTTCCAACTACCACTAAATATTGTCGAATATTCCTCGATTTCTTTTTTTGGCAGCCTTCTGGGCGTTATTGTGGAAGCGACGGCATAATTCAACCCTTTTCGCTTCAACAACGAGCTCAGAATAAAAAATACGGAGTATTTTAAAGGGTATTGGCGCGAAATTGTAACGTACGCTTAAAGGCTTTCGAACAAATTAGAATAGGATTTTCGGCCATCTTCCCCCATTTGCATGGTCGAAAATTGCGGATCGACCTTTTTTCATGTTTGGGCTCACTTTTTCACCCGCTGCAGCAGCAGAAGCATTAATGCCATCCGAAAAACGAGCACCGACCGGCTGTGGCTATTGTTATGGAATATCCTCCCATTATATTGGAGGGTGGATTTATTTTGCGTTCATTGTAGAATTTTCTCAAATATATTACAATATGTACCCAGGAAAAGGAATGGGAACCAATTATGTTATTATTGCATTCAAGCTCCGGTTTCTAGATATAGAGTTAGTTTTTTAATTGCTTTTTCGCGTGTAATGGAGTTTGCATGTACCTTTAAATCATTATTGTAAGTTATCTTCCGGGATGAGCTACATTAAAATTTATTCATGTTTGTAGAATACCAAAATGCAACAGATATTCAATTTTATTATTGAACCAATATTATTGAACATTGTACATGATCACGTCATCCAAATCTCATTGATTTACGCGTTCATGTGAGTGCTGTTTTGATCAATTCTGTAAATTTATAAATATATTGCACGAATATTATCTAATGCTGGAAACAAAATAAATTTGAAAAATCAAATCATTTATTTGCCATACAATGAATACATATTCAAAACAAATAAAAAGAAATACATAATTTTATAATCAAAATGTATAAAATAATACCAAAAACATAATTATATACTTTTCATGTGTAATTTGGCATTACCAGCAAAAGGAATTAAACCTTGCCCGCTGGTGAGAGTTGCAATCAATTAGTTATACTTGAATAAATTTGTTACATTGGTTGTTTCCTGGTTTTATACAATAATAGAAAAAATATATAATAATCCACGTTTTAAAAATTAGATAATGCTTTCAATTGAAAAGAAATAGTTTTGTATAATCCAATTATTTAGTATTTTGCAATTAATTCTTGCATCTAGATCAAAAGGGAATTTATTTATGAATCTTGAACATATATAAATGAGCTGTCTTCTAACTACAGTTAGTTTTGTTTTATAAATTTTGTATTTACAGGTTGTATTTGGTCTAAAATCATATTGAACCATATCATTCAGTAAAAAATTGTTTTTGTACTTAAGCCCCGTTTCCATTAGCACGAAAATGTTTTGCAACAGTGTTAAGCAACAGTGTTGCATGAAATTGAACGAATGGATACGGCCTAAAAATGTTTCAAAACTCGTTGCGCCGGGAAACATGTTGGAGACCAATGTGTTTTGCAACTCGTTCTCACAACATTGTATCCTGGGGAATGGAAACGGCAAGAAATGTTGCCGCAGCACAAATTAGAATTATATAAATTCTAAAACGCGTAATAATAGAGATAGAACAATTTGGATTTCAGATTTGAATTCAGCGTTCTAAAATTAGTAGGAATCCCCGCAATTGCTCAGAAATAATCAAAATTGAGGAAATTATTTTTATCGGATATTCAAGTCATCTTATTTCTTGCATTCGACCTATTCAAATTCTAATAATACTTCTACTTGGTTTTACTTCTGTTACTACAGAGCAAGTTTACTAAAGCCCCGTTTCCATTCATACATTTCGTGCAACAGTGTTGCACAACACATTGGCAACATGTTTTTACGCGTTTTTCACCGTGCCTGGTGTACCGTTTCCATTCCGTCAAATGTTTTGAGCAACATCAGCATCTAGACTACTTGGACTCGAATTCACTGGTCATCAGAGCTCAGTTTGTTGTGAGCAATTGAAGAAGATGGACGATAGGCTTGCTCTAGCAAGTTTTGTTGTTATGTAGCAGGGGGTTATCAAATTCTTAAAAATAGGCGAAAAAGACCACGGTGGTGGATTAGAAGCATCCTCAAAAATTGGCCGTATGAGGGTGCTTATTATAGTTCAATGAGGCACCTTACATTACAAAGTGGTTCTGAAAACTACGAGAGAATGAGTGCTTCCGATTTTGAATTCCTACTAAATCTAATTGCGCCTAGAATTTCCAAAAGTACTCACTGCTGACAAGATATCCTTTTAGGGGCGTCAATTCTGCAATTTGAGTTCTTATGGTTCATGCTAGATACATTCTACAGCACTGTTTCTGTTTCAAATTGTTCAATTAATTTAATTATATTATTCTTCGACCACTCCATTTTCAATGTATCAAGAGTACGTATCAATGTATCAATACGAAACACACAACACACTGAAAGTCACCAACAGTGAACTGAAAGTATTTCTCGTTTGCATCACATCATGGTCTGGAAACTATTTCTTCAAATCGCAAAAAATGCAAAATAAACAGAAGTCGCGACTACATCCTTTTTCTCTCCAGCTAATAGAGAAGACAAATGCATTGTTCAGCAAAACCATTTATTCAGCTCAAGTACCTACAGTTCCTCTTTTATTATTATTTTTTGTCACATTGCTCAAATTCAATTATTTTTTCAAACAACTGACATAAACATAAACTAAATATATAAATTCATCATAATTACATTGTAGTCACGTACAGCCAGCAAGAATAGCGAATATAGAAATATTCTATTATCATATATTTTATATATTCTATATAAATAGGTATTTCATATTCTATTCTCTATGCGTACTGCAGGAAAAGAGACATTTCAATGTATCACGGACAAGTATTACGTACTATATTATTTTTTCATTTTTTGAAAACAATTCTTGCCTTGCTGAATTGTGAACTCCTATCACATAAGTTACTCTCATAATATAATATTATGATAGTATCCACTGTGGTAACAGTAATTTAACAAAGTAAAACCGAGTAAGTTTAGTCTTACTTACACTGTAGCAAGGTTATTAACAATTTTTTAGTCTTAAAGAAAAAGAAAAAGATTGAAGACTTTTTAGTAACCTTGCTCTGTAGTAACAGAAGTAAAACCAAGAAGAAGTATTATTAGAATTGGAATAGGTCGAATGCAAGAAATAAAATGACTTGAATATCCGATAAAAATAACTTCCTCAATTTTTATTATTTCTGAGAAATTGCGGGGATTCCTACTAATTTTTGAACGCTGAATTCAAATCTGGAATCCAAATTGTTCTATCTCTATTGTTGCGCGTTTTAGAATTTGTATAATTCTAATTTGTGCTGCGGCAACATTTCTTGCCGTTTCCATTCCCCAGGATACAATGTTGTGAGAACGAGTTGCAAAACACATTGGTCTCCAACATGTTGCCCGGCGCAACGAGTTTTGAAACATTTTCAGACCGTTTCCATTCGTACAATTTCATGCAACACTGTTGCTTAACACTATTGCAAAACATTTTTGTGCTAATGGAAATGGGGCTTGAAATGTCTTTAATCTTTTTCTTTTTCTTTAAGACTAAAAAATCTTTAATAACCTTGCTACAGTGTAAACTATGGACATTCATTACATAAAAATTGAAAAAAGTTAAATCTTTATTTCCACTAGAAGGTATAAGTAACTTAAATAATCATCAATTTCATTTGTTGGATTATTTTGACTATCATACAAATTAGATAATATCATGTGATCAATTTATAATATTATTATATTATACGATACTGCAGATACTCTATTTGTCACTGATTGAATATCACCATTATATAATCTTGCTATGAATAGTTGAATACTTTGTGACTATAAGGCAGTAGAACTACTGGAAATTCGACTCTAATTTGTAATAATTTCTGTCCAATATGGAGTTGGACTTTCACTCAGTGTTTACATGACAGAGTTACCGAATATTGTAATTATAACAAAAAATCCAATGTTCATTTGTGGTTGAAAAGTAAGCAAATTAAAATATATCAGTAGCAATATCAAATTATTATTTCGACATTCCAACTATTCTAATAAAAAATTTATTTTTTTACACTTGATAGAAAGTTATCAGTTTTGATCAACTTGCCATACATTGAAAACCTCTATTTTCCGGAATAAACAACAACTGATAATAAAATTTGAGCCTTATAGAATTACAAGATGGTATTTTTCATCATTGCCAGAGGGTCTTCTTTGCTTGGACAGACTATACCTATTTCACTTTTCTCTGCATCCGATTTTTCCGCGAATAACCTCCTCACATACTGCCTCCCAAGCTGCTCTCTTCCTATTCCCATCGTGATAGGACTCGGAAGCAGTATCCCAAATAGCTGATTGCACGTGAATGGCGCTAATAAATAACTCAGTTTCTAAGTGCCTAGCATAAACTGACTACAAAGTGTACGTGCATGCGCAAACAGATGCGCAGGAAATTTCTGATATAGACCAAAGTCCTAGAAATAATTATAGAAAAAATACTTATTCTATAACAATAATAATGTTGGACCTTGGACGACACATCCAGAGGAATTCATTTATAAATTCAGAACACTGCATATTTTCAATATCAACTTTTATTCTCAAAATTAAACCTCATTACCTCTCTCTGGTCCATTCCCTGAACTTCTGATCATGACAGTTTTTTTGACCATCCTCAATGTTTTTTTTAGCTTAGCCAATACTAGGAATTCTATTTTAACTAACATACTGTCCCAGGGAATCAAGATACTGTAAAGTCAAAACAGTTTGCAGTTTTGTGTAAAATAATAGTGATGACACATAGGCCTACATCTTTGAATTTCTGATATTGCATTGAAATGATGATTTCCTATTGAACTGCTGATCTCGAGGTTATTATTTCTCTAGTTTCATTTTCCAATTGATTGAAAATTCATAGGTCTAAATACGCAGTCACGTATTGCGTTTAATTATAATAATGTTACTGTTTCCAAGATGTTCAGCGACTTCTGTGAATAAACTATACAGTACTATGTAGTCTACTTGATCCGGTCTCACACGCAAAATCCATTGACATAAAACTTTTTCCACTATTAAATCTCACAAAAGATAAAACTTCGAATCATAGAGTTATTGGATAAAAACTCGGGCAAAGTTTACCACCCGTGTGGGAGCAGGGCCGGATTTAAGAGTATGCCGCCTATAGGCTAAATGTAAATTTGCCGCCTACTTGAGGCTTATACTTTGCTTATTCCAAGTCGTTATGGGTTAAGGGGGATACGTGGGTAAGCGGCAGTCAGAGTCAAATCAGTAGTAAGATAGTAGACACTGGCGGATTCAGGGCATAATTTCAGGGGGGACAAGAAGGATTATGTGGAAACCTTCCGGGGGTCTGGGGGTATGGAATATCCACACGCGAAGGGGGGTTTACAGGGTACACCCCCGGAAAATTTTGGAAAAATGTAAGTTAACTGGAAATTCGTGTTTTTATGCAATCTAGTTTTTAATTGGATTTATTCATTAAATATAGCTACAGTGTTTTAGGAGAAATGAGCAATACTACTCAGGGAGATTGCTTACACAAAGTAGAGAAAATAGTTCCATGAGAATCACCCCCAAAAACGCTTTGTTAACGAGATAACAATGGCGGAAAATTCACATTTTTCAAAAAATATTAATTTTCATAATTTTTAGAGGCTTTTATGGGGTTTACAATTATTAAATCCTATTAGAATTATCAAATCCTATATTCATTATGTAGAATTAGCTGTGGAATTCAATGAAACCTGTTAGAAGTTTATAACTCCAATGGTTGTTGAAATAGTTGGAAAAAATGCTTAAAATACAATTTTTAAACAATTAAGAATATAACTGGGTATGAAATCATAAATTTGTATCTATATCTATAAAAGCGAAATGGCACTGACTGACTGATTGATTCATTCATTCATTCATCACCAGAACTAAAAATCCACTGAACCGAATGTGTTCAAATTTGGCAGGCATGTTCAGTTGGACGTTTAGACGCGCGCTAAGAACGGATTTCAGGAACTTTTCAAGAATACGCCAAATATTCAAGTTTTTCTATAGTTTTACGGCGTTTTCTCAATTTTTTCGAGAACCAATTGGTAGAAAATGTTGATATTTGGTAGGTAGGTTCAGATAAGGTCTAGAAATGTTGTGTTGAGATATTTTTGAATTCCGTTCCAGATTACGCCAGTAATCAGGTTTTTAAAAATTGTAGATGTATTGCGGGTTGCATATCTTCCGCCTTGATGCGACCAATCCTTACTGTGAATTCAATGGTTCAGCAAGATTATAGATAAACTAATTTGGAAGATATTGAATCAAGTTTCAAACTATGTCCGATATAGTTCCTAAGGTTACACTCAATATTAGCGTTTCACTATTTTTCGGAATTTTCTTGGATTTTTCCAGAATAAATTGGTAGAAAATGTCGAAATTTGGTGAACAGGTCCAGATTAGGTCTAGAAATGCTGTGTTCAATAAGTTTTGAATCCCTTCTGAACGGAATTTGCAGGCGAGCGAAGCGAGCCTGTTTGTCTCACCTTACACTGACAAAGGTTATGCAGGCGAGCGAAGCGACACTTTTTTACTCACTGACACTGCTGATATTGTCGGGGGTCCAGGGGGCGGAGCCCCCTGACTAGGCGGAGAAGGCGAGCGAAGCGAGCCTGCCGGCTAGTTTTTAATAGATGGAAGTTAAAGAGAACTCAATTCTAAAGCAAAAGTTGAAAGGTGGTGATTGTGTAAATCCCAAATCTCAGAAATCGCGATCAAAAATTAGATAAAATAGACAAGGGAAAATCGGTGTTTAGTGGCGATTTTTCGATTTGAATCAAAACCTAAAGGGGGACCCTTTTTAAAAATTTATATTATAATAAAAACATTGTTATCTTGGTAACGAAGCTTTTTTAAAGGGTGAGTCTCAGGAACTTTTTTCCCATTTGGGTTAAATTAAAGGGGAAAAGTATTGCACATTTTGTATAAACTTCTTTCTATGGGGCCGGCCACTTGTTACCCTTCAATTTAGAAATAAATACGCAATTTTTTTGCCCTTTTGGATTTCCGGGGGGGGGGGGGGTAGTGAAATTTTTTTCCCTCTTGGACCCCCACTGCTTTATACCTGTAACCCTTCGGGGGCACCCAGAGTCCTCCCCCTTACTTGGGGGGGTGGACTGTACCAGAGGCGGGGTAAACCCAGTGAGACGACAAGGGTTTTTTTTCACCATTTTTATTCCAACTTTTTCGTTTTTAAAATATGGTTTTTAAATTATTTTTTATTACCGGGCGCAACAAAGAGGAGATTAAACAAAAGTAAAAAGGGCTACAAAACAACAAAAAGTACCGGCCACATTAAGAAAAAAAGATTTTAACAACGAAAGATAAGACAAAAAGATATAGATAACAAAAATACAGAAAAAACCCAAATTTTAAATAAAACAACCCCTTTTGATGCAGATAAGGATTTAATCAATAAACCCTTTCATGGGTCCTAAATCTTAGTAGTAAAATTTAACATTTTCAACAAAATAAATAGGGGCCCAAAATATAAAGGAAGTAAAGCTATCTACCCCCACTCCCCCACTACAGAATTATATTTTAAAAGAGTTTATTTGGTGAAAAAGAAATTTTTTGAGGAGAATTTGGAAAAACTATTTCTCCATGCAGTTTTGGGACAGGCTTTTCCCTTATTCACATTTTTGAATTTTAGTTATCTTTAATTTAATTTAATAAAAGAAATAAAAAAAAAGAACAATCAGAAAATACTACACTAGCCCAACTTTAAATTTAAAATTTAAATTTCAAAATTAATCCCTAAATCAATCAACAAGTCGATAGGGTCAACAATCAGAGAAAAAATTAAACAAAAAAGTTAAATAAGTAAATTTAAATTAATGCAAAAAATCAACAAAAATAATAAGAATAAAACCTCAGATAAAATAAACTCAAACAAAAATTAAATAAGTCAATTATTACGGATAAATTAATCAAAAAAAAAGAACAATATTTTGATACATAACTCAAACAAAAATTTAAAAAAGGGCCAATTATTATGCAAAAAAATCAATTATAAATAATCAAAAATCAAACCAGAACAAAACCCAAAACAGCAAAAAACAATTAAACATGAAAAAAATTTGGGTGAATTAACCCTTTTTAAATCTTTTGATTAAAGAAAAATTTTTATAATACAGTATTTCTTCTGGACTAGGGCCCTTAATACCAATTTAAAAACAATAATTAATTAAAAAAATAGGGAAATATTAAAAGCCGGGTTTTAAACCTTTATTATTCCCAAATTTGTATGAAGATTTTTTGGACAGAAGTCTGTTTTTCAAACAATAAATTTATTTTTTCACCCCCAATTGAAAGGCAATAGTCTATTTTTTGAATGGTTGGAATGATTATTCAAATTAAAATAAAAAATGAGTCAGAAAATAATAAATAAATTAATTCACCATTAAATTTTAATATCCTTAAAATTTAAAAGATAAAAAAGAATAGACAATAGAAATTGGGGAACAGGATTCCATATCACAAACTTGACCTCTTTCTATCAACCTAGTGCAGCGTGTTTGGGAAGTCAAACTTACAAAAACGGAATTTAATTTTTTTTTAAAAAAACCCCAAAGAAAAAGAAAAACCTATTAAAATAAAGGGATTTTTTAAGTGCTTTGACTAGGATTTGGACAATCAAATCGGTTTTTAAAATTTAATAATTATAACGGATTACAGCAAACTTTTTTTGAAACTAAATTAAAATTTTTTAAAGACCAAAGGTTTTAAGTTTTATATGGGACAATTTGATCTTTTATTTTTATGGGTATATTTAATTTATCTCTTTTATTTATTTGTTATGATTTTTTTGTTGTGAAAATTACTACAGATTTTAAAAATAGAGTTTTTTTAAAGCTTTTAAAATTATAATAATAAAAATTTTGGGGAATTTTTTCAATCAAATTTTATCAATAAAAATATTTTTCTTTAACATTAATAATTATTTATTAGTTTAATTTCCATTTTCAGAGTTCAAATTTCTGTTGGATAATTACCCGAATTAGAAAAATTCAAGTTCTAGAAAATTTACAAAACCCATATTTTTGGGCAAGGTTTTCCCAAACCACTTTATCAATATTTAATTAACAAAATAGAAAAAAAGGGGATCCAAACCCCTTTTAATGACCTTGAGGAGGATGGATGGGCAGACTATCGAGCAAACAGTTACAAATGTTTGAGACAGCACCAATTTTCAATCCTGAATAATAAAAAAGTTGAAATTTTTTTTAACCCA
Source organism: Sogatella furcifera (assembly GCA_017141385.1). NCBI lineage: Eukaryota > Metazoa > Arthropoda > Insecta > Hemiptera > Delphacidae > Sogatella > Sogatella furcifera. The sequence continues at coordinate 18,908,035 of CM029550.1, read as the reverse complement.
TTCCCCCTTGGGAAATTATTTTGTTTTGGGGTTTTGTTTGGGGAGAAAAAAGGCCTTATCCAAAAGGAATTTCAAAAAATTTGGAACTTTTTAAAAAAAAACAAATTAAATTTTTTACAAAAAATTAATACAAAAAAAGAAAGTACAAAATGGGTGGCTTGAGTTTTTTTAAAAAAAAAGGGAAATTTGGGACTCACCGGTTTCAAAAATGGGATTTAAACCCCCCTTTTTTTCCTCCGGTCCCCTTCCTGGTCTATCTCGGGGGGCGGGCTGGGTTAGAATGATTTTCTGGGGGTGGCCGGGAACCCAAACCCAAAAGTCTCGGGTTTTACGCCCTCACCCAACTACCCAAAACATATATTTCCCAAAATCGAGATGTCCACGATTTTGGAAATTTCCAGGTCAAGAGCCGTGAATTTTGGGAAAGGTCATAGGATTCGCAAGAAATTTCCCTAATTAAGGTTCGGGGTAAAAAAAATTTGTCATAACTATGACTTATTCCAATAATATGATTAAATAGCCGTTTTTAACTTTTCATTCATGGAGAGCAGCCAAAGTCAAAAAAGGGTTTAGTTGCACAATACTGCTTGCCTCAGGGTATCATGCCAAAATTGTATTGTTTAATTGTTTTGATTGCGTAATAATTGGCTTTAGGGGTAACAAATGGATTTCCCGTGGACCAAATTTGGGCACATTTGTTAATACCAAAATATAACAAAGGGGAAAAGAAAATGGTTAAGTTTTAATTTCCGAATATATTGGTAATAAATTTAATTTTCACTTAATCTAATATATTATAAACTTAATAAACTTAACCTAAATTGTACCCACATTTATTACAGTACGATGAAATTATTTAAAAAAAAGCCCAAACCCCAAAACCCAAAAGGGGGATTACGATTCCTCCCAAAAGCATACAACCCCTTAATTGTTTTGAAGTTACCCCTTTTTTAGGCGTCTTTTTTTGGGGGGGGGGTGAAAGGTGAAAAATTTCCGTTTTTCGTGAATTGTAACCGAATAAAAAGTCGGAGAAATAATTCCACGCTTTTTTTTTCTAGAGAAAAAAATTTGGAAGAATTGAGCCCAATTCATCCTGTATCTTTAACTGTTTCAAGTTAAAATTTTTTTGAAAACTCCTTTTTTTTTTCACAAAAATTTATTTTGTTACTTTGAAAGTTAGTAACTTTAATTGGATCAGTATTTTAAAATACCTCTCGGCAAAATCATTCCTCTTAATTTGAGACCAAATTCACACTTCTATATTCAGTAGTGGTTCATGTGGTACGAATTAAAAACCTTACCCCCCAAAAAACCCAAAAATTGCTGTATAGAACAAGTTGGCATAGGAATCGTCTTTTCATTTGGATTTGGGGTTTCAATTAATTGCACCGTACTATTAGTGTATTCAGAGATCAAACCGATTTTGTAATGCACTAAAATACGAGTAATAGGCAACTACGTTCAAAGAATTACTAGTAGGTCATGTTTTCAGAGAAAAGGGAATTGTGAAAAATGTAATTTTTTTTTTGGAAATCTTTTTATAGATTTATAATTTTTTTTTTTTGCCACCTTGAAAATTTCCCCTTAGGCTGCAGCCTACTAAGCCTATTTAAAAATACGGCCCCTGTGTGGGAGTCTAGTCCCCCTTTTCAACACCTCAAATTTGGGGGACCCTGTTTACTAGTTTTCCCAAACTTATTATGGAAAATGTCGCTGTTTATAAAAATTTTGGGGGTCCCAACGTTGAGGGGTTTTGGGAAAAAAACCGGGCATCAGAATCTTGGGGTATGATAGTAAATATGATATACAGCAAATATTTTTAACAAGGCCAGGCCCCCCAGTGACACCGCCTAGGATGGAATGAATCTATTTCGCATTGAAGTACACACAATTTTCAAGAATCCAATCCGCACAATACTGTACTTACTTGACAAAATTATTAAACCAGACAAAAGATAAGATGTCGGGGAAGAGAAGACTGAGGTTTGTATTAAGTGGCTGAACTAAGAAAAAAATTTTATTACTCCTTGTTCAACTCAGGGAAAATAATCTTGTTGAAACTTTTATTATAAACCGGAATTTTAAAATTATTATATTATATCAATATAATACATAGAAACTACCGTATATAATATTTTCCATAGTAATAGTTGTTATGATGATAGCTCATAGTTTAAATAATAGGCCAACATGATAATGTAATATTTTTAAGATGACTATGATATTGATGAGAAATAACCCAAGTAGATTATTTAAAAAATTGAAAAAATAACTTCCTTGGTTTTCATTTTTTTTGAGCAATTAGTGATTTCACAAGATGGCGCTGAATCCAAATCTGAAATCAAAATTTTCCATTCTATTTTTACCATTTCAAATTTTTGTAGGGAAGTGAATTTCTTGGAGAAAACCGGGACCAAAATGTGGTGAGGCAGTCTTGGGACATTTTTGGGCCCCGCCGCGATCCAGCCTGCTAAAGTGCACAAACTGTGCACCACTCCATTTGATTACTAGACTGCCAAACCGCTGAGGGGGTTTCAGACCCCCGTGCGTCAAGTGAGCGTTTCGCATATGTGCACCGAGCCTTGGGTTGGGTGCACACATGCATAGGGCTCACTTGGTCCTCTGGTTTAAAAAAAAATCAAGATTCAGCATTGTTTGTTCAGGGGCCTGATTGCGAGTTCTGGGGTCCAATGGATAAATCTCTACGGGTTAAATCTAAAAAATGGGAGTAGAAGAATTTTGATTTCAGATTCGGAATCAGCGCCCCCGAATTAGTAATATTCCCTACGATTTTAGAAATAATAATAATTTAGTAATTGTTTTCATTATGAAAGTCTTTTTATAATAGCAGTCTACTCTTTCCCCCCCTTTTTTTATTAAATGAAATTCAATTTATTTTTCTTAAAAGAATATTTGGAAGTTCTGTATTCTTTAAAAAATAATAGTTTCAAGCAGAAATGTTTTTTTGATTGATTGAATCAGACATCAAAGTCCCAAATTTCAACTTGGGGACTCATTGGTGTAAAATTGAGAATGCCTGGTCTTATAATCAGGGGTTCTGAATTCAATTCAGTTGTTTTTCAAAAGAAACGTTCCAGTAAGATAAACAATAGTAGGGTGGAAATTTGTGAACTCAATTGAATACAATCATAAAAAGTTAGGCATCAAATTAAGGATTTGAACCGTGCATTGATGTGTATTGATGAGTAAGAATATTGTGTCTGTCCAGAAAGTCTTTTTTTTAAAATTGAAGGAAATAATAATAATAATTCTTTGAATTTCATTAAAGGGAAATCTATTTAATTTAAAGTGTGTATATCATTTTATTTTATTTGTGTTAATATTACTTTGATCTTTAGGTCGCCTATATTTTCTTTGTTCGGTCCCCCAACAGATTAAAGCCAACATTTTTGAGACTCAATGCATATTAAATTAAGTCTATGCTGATCATTCAAAAAGGACTGGGAAAGAGACTTCGTAATTATTTTCCCAACAAGCTCAACTTTTGCTAACAACAACAACAAAAAAAAATAAACAACAACTGATAATAAAATTTTGTTATAAAATTTACAAGATGGTGTCGATTGTTGTCCAAGCAAAGAAGATTGAAAAGAGAAAGATTTAGTGAATATTTTCAAAAATTATTGATTTGGTCTCAGATTGTAGAAACATTCTGATCTACCAAAATTTGATAATTCTTGAACCAACATTTACCGAACTGGAGTCATTTTTCATCAATGACAGAGGTTCTCTTGTTTGGACAATTATACCTATTTCACTTTTCTCTGCATCCGATTTTTCCAAGTAATAACCTCCTCACATTCTGCCTCCAATGTTGCTCTCTTCCTATTCCTATCGATAGGACCTGAAGCAGTATCCCAAATAGCTAATTGCACGTGAATGGCGCTAATAAATAAATTAGTTTCAAACGTTTCCATCACGAACTGACAATGTTTCTTTTCTAAGTGCCTAGCATAACCGACTATTGTAAGTAATGCAGTACAGCAAACAGATGCGCAGTGTCCCTGATATAGACCAAAACTCTAGAAATAATTATATAAAATACTTATTCTATAACAATAATAATGTTGAATCTTAGACGACACATCCAGAGGAGTTTATTTAAGAATTCAAAACACTGCATATTTTCAATATCAACTTTATTCCTCAAAATTAAACCTCATTACCTCTCTCTGTCCATTCCCTGAACTTCTGATCATGACAGTTTCTTTGACAATCCTCACGTTTTTTTTAGCTTAGCCAATACTAGGAATTCCTATTTTAACTAACCTACTGTCCCAGGGAATCAAGATACTGTAAAGTCAAAACAGTTTGCAGTTTTGTGTAAAAATAATAGTGATGACACATAGGCCTACATCTTTTAATTTCTGATATTGCATTGAAATGATGATTTCCTATTGAACTGCTGATCTCGAGGTTATTATTTCTCTAGTTTCATTTTCCAATTGATTGAAAATTCATAGGTTCAAATAATGCAGTCATCAGACATGCTTTTAATTATAATAATGTTGCAATACTCCCAAGATGTTCAGCGACTTCTAGGGAATAAACTATACAGTACTATGTAGTCTACTTGATCCCGGTCTCACACGCAAAATCCATTGACATAAAACTTTTTCCACTATTGAATCTTTTTAAAAGATAAAACTTCGAATCATAGAGTTACAGCCAAAAACCCGGCAGAGTTTACCACCCATGTGGAGTCTAGTTCGGTTTTTTCCAAGACACTCAAAATTGAGGGACCCTGCTTACTAGATTTCCTATACTTAAATGTCATCTGTTTATCAAAATTTGAGGGTCCCCAACGTTCAGTGTGCTTGGAAAAAAATAAAAGAAATAAAATTTATTATTCCTTGTTCAACTCAGGGGAAAATAATCTTGTTGAAACTTTTATTATAAAACTGGAATATTAAACTATTATATTATATCAATATAATACATAGAAACATAATGTATATAATATTTTTCATAGTAATAGTTGTTGTAATGATAGCTCATAGTTTAAATAATAGGCCAACATGATAATGTAATATATGTTAATGATGACTATGATATTGATTAGAAATAAACTCAAGTAGATTACTGCGTATAAAATTGAAAAAAATAAAACTTCCTTATTTTTCATTATTTTTGAGCCATTCACGATGATTTCTTACTAATTAGATGGCGCTGAATCCAAATCTGGAATCAAAATTTTTCCTATCTCGTTTTTAACATTTCAAATTCTTGTGAGAAGAAGTGAATTTCTTGAAAACAACGGGCGATCTGAAATGCGGTGAGGCAGTACTGGTGTCAGTTTGGCCCCCGCCGCGATCCAGCCATCGCTCGATGATCGCACCACCGAATTGTGCACCGCTCCATTTGATTGCTAGTACTGCTAAACCGCTGGTTGTGAGCCAGAGCCTCTCTGGCGTCAAGTTGAGCCGCTATCGCATATGTGCACCGAGTCTACAGTTCTTAGTTGCGTCTGTAGATCGCTTCCATTCCTCAATTTCTTTCATTCATTTTTGCTTTATCCTTTATCTTTTAAGATATTTTCTAAATAATAATAATAATAATAAGCGTCTTTATTATTTTCTACAAAACAAAACATCATCATGAAGACATCATATTATAAATATTATTACAAAATACAAAACAAATTTTAATTCAAATATGATTTTTAAAATTAAATATTTCAAAAGAACTTTAATTTTGACATAACCTGGGAAGGTCGTCTGTCAGGAGCCGCTTTTCTAAGGGTATTTAAAATACATAATTCAATACGGTATAATGTGATCGCTCAATAGGCAACTTCTTTTCCTAATCAATTGTTGATTAACGCTTACTGATAACTTGAAATAATAACCAACGATCATTTTAGAACATCTCAACAACAAGCAAGTGGGATATAGATAGACGAGATAAAAACGAGCGGATAAATAAAAATGATAATAAAAACTCAAAAATATTTTCATTGGCTATAAGAAAGATGAGGAGATAACTTCTGAAATAAACAAACTTTCCTAATCGTCTCATGCCTCTTCAATAATTGAATTCTCTTATATTGTGTCTCTCAGCTTTATAGCATCTTGCACATAGCGTGCCAGTTTCACCAATCTTTCCCGTTTAGCCATTCAATTATCTCATTGTCACTTTAATTCACGCTCTCCTAAGAAGACAGTTCATTTCTGCTTGCCTTAGAATAGGACATACTCCCAATAAAATGTTTAATATCTTTCTCTGTCTCGTATTTGCACATGGAGCAAGTCCACTGCCCTTCCTCTCTTCCGTAGTCCGAAATTCAAATTCAGCAGAGCACCTCTTGCCTTCACTATGCAACTCATCATGTTTCTGTCTAATCGTGACTCTGAGATAGCTCTTTCCTTCATTAAGGTCTAATTGGCGGTAAATTCCATGGAATCGCGCAGATAGCAGTTGCACTGAGCAAACAATTCTCCTTCTTTTCCAATTGCATTACCTTCTCTGCATATGCCTGAGTTCACTCTTTGTATTCGTATCGATTCACCAAACATTGTGCCAAGCTGCATCCATACTCTTCATCCCAACGCATCCATTCACTATACCATGACATTTTTTTCGTTCAATAATTTTTCAGCCAACTGTTTTGCAATCGATGTGCCTACCTAGTCTCACAATCCTGGCTACATAATCAACATTACGAATTTTCACAACATATAAACTCATTGATTCTATATATCCAGTTCAAGCTTTAAATGTAATTAGGTGTAGATCTTGGTAGCATTAACAGTTTTTTTAAATAAAAATCTTGGCAGCATCTTCAATAATCTCTCACAGTTCTTGAAACCCCAAACTTGCGCTCCATATAATGTCACCGATCTCATAACAGCATGGCATACTTTCCAATTTTCTAGCTTCCATTCGTACGTCAGCTCCTTGCTGCTGCAATTCTTCCACATTCCATTAATAGCGTATTTAGCCACTGATAGAGATGCTTCATGCCCATATGTTGCAAATGCAAGCCGGGGTGTGAGTAATTACTCCTAAATATTTATATTTGTTTACGACTACAATAGCATCATCACCCAGAGTCCAATTTTCATGTGTTGCTAAATGACCTCCTCTCCTAAATACCATGGATTTTGGATTTATCCTTGTTAATCTCCAATCCACATCTATTACAATATTCATTTGAACCATTTATCATTCTTTGCAGTTCCCTCTTGGAGTTGAAGCCAAACAAGACCAAATCATCAGCATATAGTAGCAACTTGATATTCAGTTCACAATCCCACACCCTCCACCAAGTTATCGTGCAAACGGCTTATAAATAAAGAGAATAAAATTGGCGATAATAGGCAGCCTTGTTTTAATCCGCTGACAGTTTGAAAGTCTGCACCTCATTGTTATGCCAAATACCAGCCTTGTATCTCTGTATAATTCGCGAATGACTCTGATAAACTTATTTGAAAGACCTAAATCATATAATTTATTTACAAGCGCATTCCCTATCAACCTGATCGAACGCGGATTTCAGGTCAACAAAGAAACAATATACTCCTCTTCCGTCTTCCTCGAAGATATTTTCTATAATTCTGAATCAAACTATTTCTTACTGCAACACTAGTGAAACTTACTATGATCGGTTGAAATTTCTGCCCTGGTGGCAGTCTATGCGCAATGTTTGGGGTGGCTCGTTGGAGAAGGATAAAGCGCTGTCTGGATAATCTGACAGGTGGACCCTCGTTCAAGTCCCAAGCGGGGAAACAATTTTTGACCACAGCACAATCACATAAATGTACACCCTGTCTTTTGGAGAGGACGATAGGCTGTCGGTCCCGACTACATTAAAAGTAGTCGTCATCTATCATCCATTTCATTACCCACGCACAAGCCTATGAGCTCATGTGAGCTTTACCTCCATAAACAAAAATAAACAAACAAAAAAATGTCAATTTTCTCTTCTCTTCTGATATTTATATTCAGACATTTTGCAACATCTTTCACAATCAAATTGACATCCTCACCTTTTGTAAAAGGCAAGCCGTGAAGTTCCAAGTTATTTGCTCTCGTATATCGTTGCAGCTCATTCAGTTGTAATTCCATATCGGTCATTTTGTTCTTTAAGCAAGTTGTTTTCTTTAATAATAGATTCGTAATCGGATTTATATTTCTCGATTTTTATTTTTGTATTCATCCATCATTGACGAGAAAAACTAACCAACTGACGAAGCTCCCCTATTTCATCCCTGATTGGATTTCATTTTCTTGATGAAATCGTTTTTCTGATCACCTGAAGATAGTTCATCTTTTGAAAGTGGGGGGAATAGTATTACTATCCATTTCAAATGATACTTCAGATTTACAAATTCTGACACTTCCACTGTTTCTTTCTTTGCTTTGGAAGCTTCTTAAAGTTAAATTCGTCAAATGCAACACACTTGAAGTAGAAGTGCAATGAACAAATGCTACAAGTGATTATTTCTTTTTCCGTGAATTTTTTATCACAACTGCAGCTGCATTTTAACATAATTAAGGAGTTTTTCATCTCAGTATTTTTTAAAATTTTATAAATAGTCAGCAAGGTAAACACGAAAAATTTTATAAATTACTCTCTTAAAAAATCGGATAGGTTATTGAAAGGAAATTATTAGGAAGAGCCTAGAGAGCGATCAAGCGCACTAGTTTGAGAGATAGGAAGCTCCTGGTCAATGAATTTTAGTTTTCAAAAGGAAAAGAGAGATTAAAAATCTAATTTGTTGTTTACCTTAGATAACTGAAGGATAGGCTGTCTTTATCGCTTACAGAAAATACTACGTACCGGCCTCTGGTTCATGTAGATCACTGTTCGAATGAAAACTAAAAAAGTGGAATTATCTTTTTATCCCATGATAATTGAAACACAAATGTCGTGTGAATGAATTCTTATAGAGCAGAATTTTATCTTCACAACAACAAAAACACAAGCACTAATTTCACTAGAAAATCTCCACGAAAATAAAAAAAATTTTATAGGAAAAACAAAACAAACAATGCTCTCACTCGACCAATTTTGACTCGCAACAAAATACTTTTTGCAGTCACTATAAGTAATGTAAAACTATTTCTGAAATATTGTTTAAATATAATATTTTTAATCAAGAATACTTATTTGGTAGAGCTCTGTAAAGATCAAACAATGATATATATAACTGAGAATAACGTGAATTAACTTTACTTGTATCTTATTTCAAGTAGCGTGAAGTTTATTCAGTATCAAGATGTTCAATAATTTAGCAGAGATTCCCTTCAAGGGAAGCGAGAGGGATCTAGGAATACTGAACCCAATCTATGTATGAGAAATATTGAGTAATAATTTTTTTAATCTAAATCACCAAATTCTAGTCCAGAAACTACACTTTCTGTGTAACCAGATTTTTCAAATTGGCGCCATATTTTTCAAGTATTCAAAATTGAAAATTGTATTCAGAATTGTTTTTTTAATTTACTTGATTTCTCTCATTTTTCTGTGTACCCAGATTTTTCAAATTGACGCCATATTTTTCAAGTATTCAAAATTGTTTTTTTAATTTACTTGATTTCTTTCATTAACCTTTAGAATTTGAAACTTGAAATATAATTCCTGGATTGAAAATTATGTATTAAAGCAAAAGCAGTACGGTAATATTATATCCTCATTTCAGACAAGATTGACTCAATTAAAATTTATTCGGACGTGAGAAATAGTACAGGCTTTGCCAAGTTTCCCTCCTGATTCGAGTGTTTTGTATAAATGATAGTTTTGAACAATTTGGGTTGGTGCTTATCACTATGCATAACTGAGCAATAGCAATATTAGTTATTTCATCTCATTAGTTTCAATAATATTCTTGGAAAACACCAGTGCACGAGAAATATGAAGAGCACAAATAAAGCAAAAATTTAATCATAATTATCTATTTTGCAAATATTATTTTATTTGTCGAGATGATAATATAATAATTCAATATCACAAAGCATCGGTGGATACAACTTCAAAATCATACATTCATGTAAAGAGTGCTCTTAGCAAAATTGGATATATTCTATTGATTGCTATAATTGCCATATTCCATAAATTCATCAAAATGAAATAAAACCATTCACATATATTAGATTTGTGATATTGAAAATCCAACGTTACTCTTAGAGGGTATACTCTTTCTCAAATTCTCTTCTTCCTCTACCCTCTCATTTTCCACTACTTACTTTGTGTTTCTTTGATACTTTCTCTCACTCGAGTTTCTCCAGAAGCAAAGTTATTCCAAGACGTTAAAGAAAATTGCAATAGTAATAGTCATGATGTGACAACATTGTACCCAACGCAGTTTAAGAATTCGCGCCTTCTATTACATTCTACTCCTCTTTTTGGCTTATTTTCGTCTACAATCCTACCTTCTATTTCCATTGGTCATAATACTTCTTGCTTTTTTTCCGATCCTGCTCTTCTCTTGAATACGCAGCAAACCTGCCATTTTGACATTCGCTGACAAACAGTTAGAACCATTTCAAACAGGCATATGAAACAGTACGAAATGTAGGTAGTAAAAAGAGAAAGTACTTACCTGATACTAAAAGAAGGTACTATAATAATAAAGTATGAAAAGGTTGACGAAAAAGCTCTAAACCTATCAGTTGAAAATTCTAGTAAGAGTTCATGTCTCATTGTTCCAATACAGGTATAAGTCCGTTTGAAATGAATATGATCTAAGCCAGAAAAATTGCATTTAGCGAGAAACTTCCATGTTTCTGATCTACATAAATAAAACACAGCCTGAAACTGAAAATACAACAGATACAAACATTTAACTTAAATACAAAAAAATTAATAAAAAAAACTTAAATTACAAGAGTTTGAAAACTATTAGGCCTATTATTAATCAATAAACTTATATAGATGGAAATACAAAATTTAATTATCAATTCTTATGAAATTATGAGTATCAAAAATAATTGAGTAATGGAAGGATGATTTTTTATGGATGGAAGGGGAATCAACATCAATAAAACAACTAAAAAATTCCAATCCGAACAATAATATAAAAATGAATATAATGCTGACTGCTGCTACAGACATTTTCTCCATGATATGTCATGGAGTACCTGTATGCCTGTAACTCATTTCAATGTTATGAATAATTATTGGTTTTCTCATATTTTCAAAATTAATAATACAACAATTCAATGGAATTCGAAAAGACGGTTAAGGTATTTATATAAAACAGTGAATTAAGACAGCAAGAGTGGTTTTTAAATTTTTATTAATCTATTAGATGGTGGAATTTTATAGCTGAATTTCAGGTTCAAATAAAATTCCTATATAGTAACGCTTGTGAATAGAGAGCCAGAATCGGCGTTTCCTCTCTTTCTATTATTGCATAAATTCCTTCTTTCGTGCGCGTTTTTATGTGCCACCGTTTTCCATATTCATAAACCGTCGAGAGATCTCCCAACGAAGATAAAAATAAACTCGATTTGTACAAAGGTTTTCGAGAAGAAGTATGTTCGGGGATTAATATTTCATTCGAAATCGCTGTCATTAGATAAGCCTTTTCCTCCCGATGGCATAACAGCGCAATACTCCAATTCAACGCTTTTGTAAAACACTGTTGCTCTGCTGAACCGCATATCGATCAGTAAGGAATTAGTTATGGTACTAATCAAGTCAATGCTGCTGTTGAAATATCATCCACAACAGATTCAATCGATCAAGTTGAAGTTTACTAATCTTTGCTGAATGGTTGATTGATTTCATCTGAATTAAGTACTATATGATATGATTAACTTTTATAAATAATTACTGTAGGCATGATTTGTGTTTGGAAGAGAATGACCATTGCTATACATTTTACGGTAGATGAAAAGTCAATATCATGCGAGATTTCATCCTGGTGGAGACCTTGGTTATTGTTATCAGTAAATAATAAATTGAAAAGATTATTTGATTTTCATTTACTTTATTATTATATTTATATTCGACCTGATATACAAGTGTTATTTAGAATTCTTTGCTCTGGAAAAGCTGCAAAATTACCAAGACAGTAATAGTCATGGAAATGATGGAAAGTGCTTAATATCACATTTTGTCAATAAACAGTGAAAATCAAAATTCAACTAACTCAATACTGATTCCTTCAGGGGTGATATTGCAGTAATTATCCTCAATGGATAGATCAATATATTTTATTGAATTCAAATACAGTATTGTATGTTTTGTACAATTTTATGTATAAAGAAATTATGGAATGAAATGAAATACTGAAATGGCTCCATCGTATACTATACACTATATTTAATATTGTGGTATATTGCAGTGTTTACATTCCTTAATCCATGATTTGGGATTCAATTGAGACCCTTCGATTCGAAATTGCTCCCATTAGCAATTGGGAAGCTCCGATTTGTTATTAGATACTATTAGGAGGTTCGCTCACTATTATTTATAGGTGTGAACTAACTAACCGTTATCGCAGCTATTAGGGCGGCAAGTGTCACGTGATCGGCCATGTAGAAGGGAAAAGGGAGAGGGACAGTGAAGGATGAGAGAAAGAGAGAAAGTGGATAATGAGAAGAGAGGGAGGGTCACTCGAATAGGACTCTGCAAATTAACATTTGACGTAATAGATTTCGTCGCTTTGTTCGGTGATCCTTTGAAGTGGTCAGTACACTCACTCGAGTCAGGAAGCTCTATCCTGTATCAAAACACACAGGCATAACATATTAGGCTTTCTGTCAACCTCCACTATCAGTCATGCATGCAAGTACTCCTCCCTTCTTCACCCTTCTTACTGCGTGGTAGGTGCAGGTGACATTCTCTCTCCAATTGAACATTTTCGCTCACTCCTGAACTCTCCATAGTCCATAAGTCATTAACTCACCATAATAATTATTCGCCTATCCATTCTCATTTCTGTTTCATTTATCTGGTACCTATACTTTTATTCTTGAGTACTACTCTTATTTATTTTACAGTACTTAACTACCTCCCCAACTATTTAATTTCTTTGTTTCTGTTTTTTATATCTGCGAATCATTTTATATATATTTTGAACATCAGATCATTTATTCTCTAATGTATTTCTGAATATTCTCGCAGCTCACATAGTCCTTTTATTGTAGGCCTGTTCCAACATTTCCTTTTTTTGACATACATTTCATGAATAAATGCAATACGGGAATATGGTATTTCCCATTTAAATCGATGCCCATTTTCATGCCCACTAAACAATGCGTAATGATTCCTAAGATTTCCCTCACTCTCTATCACCCTGTTTTAATCTCACTCTCAAACCACTCCATATCACACCAACATTAAGTTGGCTCCCCACTAAAATATTTCGGAATTTTCTTAACGCCATCGTTTTGAGCACGTTTTGAGCTGATTTGAGCCATTTTTATTTCGTTTTGAGCTATCACCGTTTTCAAGATATGACGTTTGAAAATTGGAGAGCCAACTTAATGCTAGTTTCCCACTAGTTAAAAATCGACAAAATGAACACGCCATCGTTTTGAGCTCGTTTTGAGCTGATTTGAGCCACTTTTATTTCGTTTTGAGCCCTCACCGTTTTCGAGATATGACGTCTTGAAAATTGGAGAGCCAACTTAATGCTAGTTTCCCACTAGTTGGAAATCAACAAAATGAACACGCCATCGTTTGAGCTCGTTTTGAGCTGATTTGAGCCACTTTTATTTCGTATTGAGCCCTCACCGTTTTCGAGATATGACGTCTTGAAAAGGGAGAGCCAACTTAATGCTAGTTTCCCACTAGTTGGAAAATCACAAAATGAACACGTCATCGTTTTGAGCTCATTTTGAGCTGATTTTGAGCCACTTTTATTTCGTTTTGAGCCCTCTCACTTTTTTCGAGATATGACGTCTTGAAAAATTGGAGAGCCAACTTAATGCTAGTTTCCCACTAGTTGAAAATCGACAAAATGAACACGCCATCGTTTTGAGCTCGTTTTGAGCTGATTTGAGCCACTTTTGTTTCGTTTTGAGCCCTCTTTTTTGGTGATATGGACGTCTTGAAAATTGGAGAGCCAACTTAATGCTTTTTTAAATTTACAAAAATCAACAAAATAATCACGCCATCGTTTTGAGCTCGTTTTGAGCTGATATGAGCCACTTTTATTTCGTTTTGAGCTCCCCACACCATTTTCCAGATATGACATCTTGAAAATTGGAGAGCCAACTTTAATGCTTTTTTGAATTTACAAAAATCAACAAAATAACCACGCCATCGTTTTGAGCTCATGTTGAGCTGATTTGAGCCACTTTTATTTCGTTTTAAGCCCCCACTGTTTTCGAGGTATGAGAACTTGAAAATTGGAGAGCCAACTTAATGCTATTTTTGAATTCACAAAAATTCAACAAAATAAACATGCCATTGTTTCAAGTATGTTTTGAGCTGATTTGAGCCACTTTCATTTTGTTTGAGCCCCCACCATTTTCGAGGTATGAGAACTTGAAAATTGGAGAGCCAACTTCGATGCTATTTTGAATTCACAAAAATTCAACAAAATAAACATGCCATTGTTTTGAGCTTGTTTCAAGCTGATTTGAGCCACTTTCATTCCTTTTTGAGCCCCCACCGTTTTCGAGATATGACATCTTGAAAATTGGAGCCAACTTAATGCTTTTTTAATTTTACAAAAATCAACAAAATAACCACGCCATCGTTTTCAGCTGATTTGAGCCATTTTTGCCATTTTGAGCCTTGAGCCTATTCTTACTATAATCCATTTCCATTACCATTTTGTTTCATTCAGGTAACCCCAGAAGAAAGGAGTTTAATATAAATAACAAAGAAATACACTGGCTGAACAATAAATCATCATAAATAATATTCAATCAAATTCAATTAGAGCAGAAGATACATAATAGTTGAATACCGACATATATTAGAAACTTCATTCACAACAAGGAAAAAGTTCACACTGAATGAAATTAATTTTTTCCAAAACCTCTCTAAAATAATAATAATCATTTCTATTATTATTATACTAACAATGATAATAATAATATGATTGTGATGCATCCACATAAAATGGCGAGTTTGGACACAGATGTCCATTCTTGAAGAGGGATGTTCACGGAGAAAGGGAGAGAGAGAGGACATTTGTGCGTGCATGTGTTTATGTTTTTTTTTTGTTTTATCGGGGTGAAGCCCTCATGAGGCTTTTGCGTGGGTAATGATATGGATGATGGATACTTTTTAGGTAGTCTGGACCGACGGCTTACTCGAACCAGCGTCCAACTGGTTATCAGAAAAAATCAACACCACCTCTTATTTTCACTGTTACCAAACAATTTCAAATGACTGTGATGCGTCGACATGATTCGATTTCTATTTTTCTCAACAATAATAATTAGTATAATGATTATTATTGTTTCCCCAATTCCATACACATTTGTTAGTAGTATATTTCAAAATGATTCCAATTGGATCAAATACAAGGATATTTATTATTGATATATAAAAATTTATAAATGCTTTTAGGATAGGTGAGGTATTACCCAGGTCACAGGTGTGGTGACGTATGAAACAATAGACAGAAACAGGATTCTGAAAAGAATCCATTCTCAGAATTGTATTGTTTGGAAACGTTGCTGAAACAGCAATCGCCAGTGTGAACACCAAAAGCGATGGCCGTAATTCACGGTCATTAGCAAACATTTTCGGGCAAAATCGGGCGAAGAAAAATCTCCAATGTGAACATACCCTAGAGTAAAAACTTATACTGGCCATTATTCTGTTTTTATTCTTTGCGACAACACTTGGTAGTTTCACTTGGTTCCACCTCCGGGTAACAAAGCGTTGTAATACTATTTTCTGTTCCATTTTAGTAATAGGCCTAAATCTTATTTAAAAATCTGTAGGTCTGAAGTTCGATGGGATCTCCACCTCCCGCTATTCATCAAATCAAAGCAATGTATTTCATGATGTTGTGGGCAATATAAAGCCTCTTTGGCTCTATTAATACATCACGTATAATATTTTTCTCTCATGTTTCCTTTATCTTGAGGCTACTTTATTACTGTTCTTTTTTAAATTTAAATGTGAATCGCAGTCTTTTCAATTATTTTTATCCATGCATAAATGTTTCGACTATTCATAGTCATTTTCAAATGCAATAAAACATACCAATTGCATTTGAAAATTACTATGAATAGCCGGAACATGTTATGCATGAATTAAAATAATTAAAAATGTACTGCAATTCACATTTGATTCTCTCAATATGATGCAAATAGCATAATACAATCATACATGAGGCATCAACCAACCACGAAGCTGATAGAGTTGCGAATGATAGGGAATGATAGAGATGATTGCTGATAGAGAACAGAATGTTAGATCTCCAGTTTTCAAGACTTCATATCTCAAAAACGGTGAGGGCTCAAAACAGGATAAAAGTGGCTCAAATCAGCTCAAAACTAGCTCAAAACAATGGCGTGTTTATTTTGTTGATTTTTGTAAATTTAAAAAGAATTGAGTTGACTCTCCAATTTTCAAGATGTCATATCTCGAAACGGAGGGCTCAAAACGGAATAAATGTGGCTCAGATCTGCTCAGAACGCGCTCAATACGATGGCATGTTTATTTTGTTGATTTTCAAAGATTTAAAAAAGCATTAAGTTGGCTCTCCAATTTTCAAGTTGTCATATCTCGAAAACGGTGGGGGCTCAAAACCAAAAAAAAGTGGCTCAAATCAGCTCAAAACAATGGCGTGTTCATTTTGTTGATTTTCAAATTTGGGAAACTAGCATTAAGTTGGCTCTCCAATTTTCAAGATGTCATATCTCAAAAACGGTGGGGGCTCAAAACGAAAAAAGTGGCTCAAATCAGCTCAAACAAGCTCAAAACGATGTGTTCATTTTTCAATTTTCAACTAGTGGGAAACTAGCATTAAGTTGGCTCTCCAATTTTCAGACGTCATATCTCAAAAATGGTGGGGGCTCAAAACAAAATAAAGTGGCTCAAATCAGCTCAAAACAAGCTCAAAACGATGGCGTGTTTATTTTGTTGATTTTCAAAAATTTAAAAAAGCATTAAGTTGGCTCTCCAATTTTCAAGACGTCATATCTCAAAAACGGCGAGGGCTCGAAACGAAATAAAAGTGGCTCAAATCAGCTCAAAACAAGCTCAAAAGGATGGCGTGTTTATTTTGTTGATTTTCGAAAATTTAAAAAAGCATCAAGTTTGCTCTCCAATTTTCAAGATGCCATATCTCGAAAACGGTGGGGGCTCAAAACGATAAAAGTGGCTCAAATCAGCTCAAAACGAGCTCAAAGCAATGACGTGTTCATTTTGTTGATTTTCAACTATTTAAACTAGCATTAAGTTGGCTCTCCAATTTTCAAGACGTCATATCTCAAAACGGTGAGGGCTCAAAACAGAATAAATGTGGCTCAGATCTGCTCAGAACAAGCTCAAAAAGATGGCGTATTTATTTTGTTGATTTTCAAAAATTTAAAAAAGCATTAAGTTGGCTCTCCAATTTTCAAGACGTTATATTTAAAAAACGGTGAGGGCTCAAAACGAAATAAAAGTGGCTCAAATCAGCTCAAAACAAGCTCAAAACGATAACGTGTTCATTTTGTCAATTTTCAACTAGTGGGAAACTAGCATTAAGTTGGCTCTCCAATTTTCAAGACGTCATATCTCAAAAACGGTGAGGGCTCAAAACGGAATAAAAGTGGCTCAAATCAGCTCAAAACAAGCTCAAAACGAATGGCGTGTTCATTTTGTTGATTTTCGAAAATTTAAAAACATTAAGTTGGCTCTCCAATTTTCAAGTTGTCATATCTCAAAAACGGTGGGGCTCAATACAGAATAAAAGTGGCTCAAATCAGCTCAAAACGAGCTCAAAACGATGGCGTGTTCATTTTGTTGATTTTCAACTAGTGGGAAACTAGCATTAAGTTGGCTCTCCAATTTTCAAGACGTCATCTTTAAAAAATGGTGAGGGTTCAAAACGAAATAAAAGTGGCTCAAATCAGCTCAAAACAAGCTCAAAACGATGGCGTGTTCATTTTGTCGATTTTCAACTAGTGGGAAACTAGCATTAAGTTGGCTCTCCAATTTTCAAGACGTCATATCTCAAAAACGGTGAGGGCTCAAAACGGAATAAAAGTGGCTCAAATCAGCTCAAAACAAGCTCAAAACGATGGCGTGTTCATTTTGTTGATTTTCGAAAATTTAAAAAAGCATTAAGTTGGCTCTCCAATTTTCAAGTTGTCATATCTCGAAAACGGTGGGGGCTCAAAACAGAATAAAAGTGGCTCAAATCAGCTCAAAACGAGCTCAAAACGATGGCGTGTTCATTTTGTCGATTTTCAACTAGTGGGAAACTAGCATTAAGTTGGCTCTCCAATTTTCAAGACGTCATCTCTCGAAAATGGTGAGGGTTCAAAACGAAATAAAAGTGGCTCAAATCAGCTCAAAACAAGCTCAAAACGATGGCGTGTTCATTTTGTCGATTTTCAACTAGTGGGAAACTAGCATTAAGTTGGCTCTCCAATTTTGAAGACGTCATATCTCGAAAACGGTGAGGGCTCAAAACGAAATAAAAGTGTCTCTAATCAGCTCAAATCGAGCTCAAAACGATGGCGGTTTTATTTTGTTGATTTTCGAAAATTTAAAAAAGCATTAAGTTGGCTATCCAATTTTCAAGTTGTCATATCTCGAAACAGTGGGGGCTCAAAACAAAATAAAAGTGGCTCAAATCAGCTCAAAACGAGCTCAAAACGATGGCGTGTTCATTTTGTCGATTTTCAACTAGTGGGAAACTAGCATTAAGTTGGCTCTCCAATTTTCAAGACGTCATATCTCGAAAACGGTGATGGCTCAAAACGAAATAAAAATGGCTCAAATCAGCTCAAAACGAGCTCAAAACGATGGCGTTAAGAAAATTCCGAAATATTTTAGTGGGGATCCAACTTAATGTTGGTCCATAACACAATATCAGTACCTTCACTGTACCTTCAGTACCTTCTATTTTCCAGTACATTATTGATGACATATACAATATCTTCACAATAACAGTACATGTTCTGCATTTTTCTCTCTCCTCGTCCATTCGCTCCGCAATTTTCACTGTTCACGGTTTGTCTCTGCAGTTTTCTCTCTGCACATTCTTTCTCCAAGCAGCTTTGTCCTCCCTCGTTCTTTCTCTCTTCAATTCTCTCCCTTTCCGTTTTCCTTTTCCGCAGTTTTCTCTCTCTTCGTCCCTCACCCTTCACTTTTCTCTCTTCTGCCCTTTCTCTATATCCAGCGTGAGCCTCTCATTTTAACTAACGGAAATTATCGTGATAATTAAAACGGGATTTCCGAGACAAAGCTTCCACTGCGGTGACCAGGGAAATTACTTTGCCTGTTTGGTAAACTATGTGCCTTTGCCACCTGAGCCCTGTTCGGATTAGAGGTGGACTGCTGCGACTTTGTGACTTGCCTTTAATCTGTTTATCACTTTGCTGTCAAGTGGAATATTTTATTTGTGGAGTAGTTAGTTGATCATTTGTTGGGCCTGTTGAAGTACAGAGAATTGTCATTAGAGGTTCTCTGAAACTCTAGGAATAAAATCAAGCCTTTTGACGGCGTACAACATTGATTTCAACTCACTTTTGAAACCCTTTCTCTGAAGGCTCATTCAGGGCCGTCAACTCATAAAAAATATGCGTAATCATGATTCAGTCAAGATCAAAATCAATTACCTTAAGGCTGACTGTCTAGAAAAGAGACGTTCAGTAGAATGGTTCTATGGCCATTCTGAAATCATTTCCACCAATCTGAAATAATGGTAAGAGTGTCATTATTCTAGTCAAATTTGAGGTAAGAAAAAAGCGTTGGCAACCTAACCTATTTTTCATATGAGAAAATTACTTTTGTTTGAATCGTATCCCAGTGGACAGTGAACAATTTGTCCACGTCATACTGAACTGAATGTTTCAATGGTATCGTATTGTACATCTATTCTATATTTCATTGCTAGTATTGTATACTGCATGGCAAGGGACAAGTAGAGGGCGACAAGTTTAGTAGACATGTGCTCGCGTTGCAAGATGACAGCCAGGCAACTCCAGCACGCCATTGTTGTGTCATGTAATTTATGGTCTCCAAGAAAATTGGGTTTCAAATTGGAAAATATTTTCGCCGCGGAATGTTTATACGGCACAAGTTCAACACAATAGCATCTGTCAACCTTTCACATCTTGGTCATATACAGAGAGCACAACATAACAGTTCTGTTTCTCACTTTTCCATTATGTATACGAATAAGGAGCTTATGCATTTCTCTCCAACTTTTATTCCTTTAATGAATCCATCAATGTTTCCGATTATGTAATTATCAGTAGCCTAATTAACAGAGCATGCATACTGTTTGTAATAACAGTATTATACACTCATCTGTGATGTAGTTTAATTCAATCATCGTGTTTTAGATTGGAAAAAGTATAAAAAGATCACTGAATTATATAAAAGTAACAGAAAACAGTAACATAAACAGTGATTAAAATCAACTTGGTTGATTGGATAATGTATTGATGAATCAGGAATATACTTACAAATCACTTATTCAGTTATTCGGTCTTGAAGAAATACTATCAAAATAAAGATCCTGGAACAAAGAAATTGAATAAATTTTGAAAAATGAGTAATGGTTCTCTGGCTTTATTTCCTTCGCACACCTGCTAACAAGATCTCTTCGCTACCACCTGATTCAGAAATCCATAAAAATGAAAGATACCCTGGTCCGGAAACATTAAAGCCTGGCGACAATCAATTTTCAGCGGAGGCAATCTAGAAACGTCCATACAGAATTTACGTTCTTAGTTGGCGGTTATTCAATGTTTGAATTAGTTTCCTGGAGAGATTAATGATCATCAATGCCTTGAATGCGGCGAGGAGTTTTATAGAAGTGGAAAAATTGTTCCCCTTGAAGAAAATTGATTGTCTTTTGGTTCAGAGTTGTATCAACATCACATGTCAGAGTTGATGATGAGTGCAATTTTAAATAAAAATGTAGGAAACTTAAAAACAATAGGCACACCGGATGTTAACGAATGAAAAATGGTTTATATCGATATTAAACGCTTCAATTGATATTAATTCTTAATTGATATTAGACGCTTCATCGCTTCGTATCGTATCATCTATCTGGTAGTGAATGGAAGGGCGATTGATACAATTTTCAATTCGAAAGTAGTCGGAAGATTGTGATTTGGCTTCTCAGTATTTTTTATTATTTGATCAGAAGAAGCGGAATTTGAACTATTATATTTCGAACATGCATGCAAATAAACATGAGTAATAGAAAAGTATTACCTGTGTATTATCCTATTCGTATTTCATTGAATATCAGCTTAGTAGATAGGTAAAGCCGATTCTGGGCCCTTCGAGGATGTGCAACTATGTTATCTTATAGATAAGCTGTTATCTCATAGATAGGCTCGCTCAGCAATGCTTCTGGACTATAGCACACTCCAACCAAGTTGGCGGATGACAAATAACTGTTGTTAATAGTCAGCTCTGTCAGAACAGTCTGGAAACGGTCTATAATAAAATATCAAACCAGAAGTGACTTTAACTTGACCGTTTCGCTCTCATGGACCACTTCCAGACTATTCTTATAGAGCAGAACATCAATAACAGGCATCCACCAACCGCCAATCATTTTGATTTATGCTAAATCAATCTCTTATCTTATCAGATATTTTTGCCTTTATAATTATTATGATTATTATTATTATCTTTTCTTTCCATTAGCATGTGTCTTGTGTTGAGATATTGCTCAGCAAAAATAAGCTGTAGTAACTGTTAGGTACTGGGTTTGATTCCCAGAATAGGAGCAGGTTCTTCATAAAATTTTTTCTGATATGTTTTAGTTCTTTAATTGATAGTTATACAGTAGTAGCATAAGTTCCTGTTTATGGAACATTCATTAGGTATTTAAATAAAATATTTTCTATTATCTCAATTTATTTATTAATAAATGTATGCTTTCTCATGATAATCACTATTGATAGCATACCCAATTAGGATGCTCTATCAAGTTTATCATAAATGAATAAGGAAGGTGAATTAAATGACACAATTCCTTTTCAAAAGTTTTATTTACATATAGGCTAACAAGAGTATACATCCACTTATTTAAAAATAATACACAAAAGAAAAAAGTTACTTTGCTCATGAAAAATTATATTTAATTCTTCTATTCAAAAATAGTATGATTGAATATATCTTGATCTCTGATTGGGAAAAAATAATCATCTTTCAATTAAAAAATTGGACAAAGATACATACTTGTAAAAATTTGAGCTCTATACAATAAAGGTCGAAATTCTATTCATGGGACATGAAAAATTCAAAAATTATGTACATAGGTAGAATGAAACAGTGAAAATTACATTTCAAATTTCAAAAAATATATACATACAATGGATCAGTGTAAATTCAAAATTACAAGAAAATATTGGAAATACTCTTCATAAAATATTAAGAAAGACAAAGTTGTGTTCATGGGACATGAAAAATTCAAATACATATGATAAATCATAGAACATGAGCAGATTACAGATTTTGGATGTTTGGATTCAGATATTGGTCAAGTAGTTTTGGATATTTCCAAAACAGTTATGTACAAATTTCATTACGATGTGATGGTGCCAAAATATGGCAATGACAAGATAAAGCTGGCGTACACTGACACTGACAGTCTTACTGTACAAAATAGTTACAAATGATTTGTATGACAATATATTCAATATGATTGACCACTTTGATACATCAGATTACACTCAAGATCATCGCTGCTATTCTCCTGTGAATAAGAAATTTTTGGGGAAATTCAAGGATGAGGCAAACAGCAAGGTCATCTTAGAATTTGTGGCTTTGCATGCAAAGATGTATTCCATCAGAATGCATGATCAAGAGATAAAGAAGGCAAAGGAGTCCAATCTGCTGCATTAAAAAAATGCATCACATTTCAAGATTATTTGAATTGTCTGAATTCAAATAGAGACAATAGACTGATAAATACATGCATCAGATCCAAAGAGCATCATGTCTACACAGTAGACATAAACAAAAAGCTCTATCATCAAACAATGATAAGAGAATTGTACTGGAGGATGGTGTTAATACTGTACCAATTGGCTACAATAATTAAAATCTGAATCCAAACATCCAAAATCTGTAATCTGCTCATGTTCTATGATTTATCATATGTATTTGAATTTTTCATGTCCCATGAACACAACTTTGTCTTTCTTAATATTTTATGAAGAGTATTTCCAATATTTTCTTGTAATTTTGAATTTACACTGATCCATTGTATCATTGTATCAATGATCAATTGTTGAATTTCAACCTTTATTGTATAGAGCTCAAATTTTTACAAGTATGTATCTTTGTCCAATTTTTTAATTGAAAGATGATTATTTTTTCCCAATCAGAGATCAAGAGATATTCAATCATACTATTTTTGAATAGAAGAATTGAATATAATTTTTTATGAGCAGAGTAACTTTTTTCTTTTGTAAAAAAAGGAATATCCTTTAAAAATGTTCACTGTCATGGTTGACAAGCAATAAGGGTTGGAGATTACAGGAATTATTTGTATTTGATTTGGTAACAAGAAATTGCTTTTTGTCAAGAACCATAATGAACATAACAATACTGTAGTAAGAAATTGGATTATTGACAAAATTTCAATAAAAATGCTAATTTATCTATTTTTCTTACTTGAAGAGTTATATTACTTTGACGTAGTGAAGGGGCTTAAGTCATTTTGAAGACAACTAAGAGGGAAACATTTAGCTTACTACAAGTATGTATTATTTCAAATAAGTGGATGTATACTCTTGTTAGCCTATGTGTAAATAAAACTTTTGAAAAGGAATTGTGTCATTTGATTCACCTTCCTTATTCATTTATGATAAACTTGATAGAGCATTCTTATTGGGTATGCTATCAATAGTGATTATCATGAGAAAGCATACATTTATTAATAAAAAAATTGAGATAATAGAAAATATTTTATTTAAATACCTAATGAATGTTCCATAAACAGGAACTTATGCTACTACTGTATAACTATCAATTAAAGAACTAAAACATATCAGAAGAAAATTTTATGAAGAACCTGCTCCTATTCTGGGAATCAAACCCAGTACCTAACAGTTACTACAGCTTATTTTTGCTGAGCAATATCTCAACACAAGACACATGCTAATGGAAAGAAAAGATAATAATAATAATCATAATAATTATAAAGGCAAAATATATCTATCTGATAAGATAAGAGATTGATTTAGCATAAATCAAAATGATTGGCGGTTGGTGGATGCCTGTTATTGATGTTCTGCTCTATAAGAATAGTCTGGAAGTGGTCCATGAGAGCGAAACGGTCAAGTTAAAGTCACTTCTGGTTTGATATTTTATTATAGACCGTTTCCAGACTGTTCTGACAGAGCTGACTATTAACAACAGTTATTTGTCATCCGCCAACTTGGTTGGAGTGTGCTATAGTCCAGAAGCATTGCTGAGCGAGCCTATCTATGAGATAACAGCTTATCTATAAGATAACATAGTTGCACATCCTCGAAGGGCCCAGAATTGGCTTTACCTATCTACTCAGCTTCTTCCAAATATTTTAATCTTGATATGCTAGTATGATGCCGGGTTTTTCCAAGCACACTCAAAGGTTAAGAGACCCTCAAATTTTGATGAACAGCTGACATTTTCTATGATAAGTATAGGAAATGTAGTAAAGTGTAGTAAACTTGAGGGTCCCTCAAATTTGAGTGTGCTTGGGAAAACCGGGCATGAGAGTGTTCTCACCTCATACGCCATCACCCTCAGCTATAAGTTCTACAATAATAGCAAATAAATTTGTTTTTTCATCTTCTTCATGACTCAGAGTATCGTTTCCAATATCATTTATGACGTGAGCTGACAGCGGCGGTCCAGGAAAGATGAAGGGTCGCAAGAAAGCGGCCGATGGAGAAGTAATTGCACGTTCGACTATCTACTGTATTTCCTCTCCTTTTGCTATGTGGTGGCCTGGCCGGAAAAAAGTTGGTCCGATAAGGAAACTTTCACTTTCTGACTCAGTGCTTTGCGCTGCTCGAACGAGCTAGAAACCGAGATAAGAATTTAGGACCAATATTGTAGATTGAAAAGCGAATCGGTGAGGTGAGTGGAACAATGGAAAAACTTCCCGGCCTGGTGGCATGGCCGCACGCTTCAACTACGACGTATTGGCTTTTCCTCCTACTTTACACGTTTTCCGATCCCACTTTGCGATGTCTTCCCTTGAAGATCGGTTTCGAAATCATTGCTGCACTCCCTTAATGTTGTGAATGTTGTGCTATGTGGCGAACATTGAACTGTTATAGCGAAAACCTTTTCGGAAACAACTTTATCAGCCTATCAACCCAACAATAAGATCCAACTTACTTTTCATGACTATCCTCATTGATAGTGATGTTCAATAGAATAAGGTAGTAGCATACTTTCTCAGAGAAGTAAGATTGATAGAATGGACAATTTTAAGTGGAAAATTCATTGAGTAGGCGAGGGAATAATTTGCTTCAAGAAATATTTTTTCAACACGAAATCAATTTGAAAGAGTTACCGTTCTGCTTGGTACGTGGACTCGTGGAGGCATTTCTCCTCAATAATAAATTATTACAAATCCTGTACCTTTTGATATTATAAAAATAGATGTAATAGCTTCAAGAGCCTATCAGCAGATTAAACCTATATATTGTACATGAAAGTGTCAGGTTTTTCTACTCCTTCATATTATACATATTACCATATTCTTGTAAGTTTCTCATTTTTCTCTTAAGCGTCGATTATCTAGGTACGATTGATTTCAAAAGTAGTCTTTATTATTATCAAAATTATTATTATTATTCATTGATCGATGGAAACTAGTCTCATATGATTTTTTGGATATGCTTCACAAAAATTCGAAAATCATAGTTATAAAAACAGATAAAGGTTGATTCATACCTCACTGAACGTTTACTCATACGTTTACTGTGTGATAAACGTTTATTTCTAGTACCTATATCATAGTTTGTCCTGAATTTCCATTAATCATACCCAGGTATTCGCATTCATTGACTATCTATCACGCTGTACAGACGCTCAGTAGTAAAACAATTTACCCGGATCAAGCATAGAGAGCATAGTGTAGCCTATTGCAACAGAGAATATCAAATAGGTAGCCGACCAATCAGCGTTGAGGAAATATTATGCGTCCAATCAGCAGCCTGTGTGTTCGATGCCTGCTGTTGTTCTACTAGTAAACTGGCAATTCCAGAATCTCCCAGCAGAGAAACAACAGAGCTTCGTTACCTTTGAAGCCGTCAGGAATATTGTTGGCAACAAGCATTGGCTGGTTTACCCGAGGGGTCAGGTTGCAGCCGAAGCTTGCGACAAGCTAATCGCAGAAAAGCCCTACATTTCGGACTGTGCAGAAAAAATTCTACGTTTTTTGTCACTTTATTTTATGGGGAAAGTTTCAACTGCGCGAGTCTGTGGACCCATTTAGAATTCTTTCTCGTTGTCTCGTCGTGTCGTCGCAAAAAAAACACGCGATGAACCGCTGCGCTACGCGCCAGAAAGTGTTGAATAAATAAAAATGTAAATTCAGCAATTACCGGCTGGAAATTTCCACACTGCTCGACAGCGATTAGACAACACGCTGTTGCCCAACAGATACCGGACGAGTTTTAACGAAACCGGAACTACCGCTCACAATCAAGAACTTTGTTGCCAGTTTACAATGTTTTTATTACACGGATTAGTTTGTTCTTACTCCCACAACAGCAAGCTCCAAATATACGCTTGGATTATTACATAGGGATTTCTGTTGCCTCAAGGCCCTTCCTCGTAAACTTACAACAAATTAAGCATAAACTCGTTAAAAGAATAGTCTTACTGGAATTCGCTAGTTGCGATTGGTTTATTTATTATGCCAAACTTTTTCATCATAAGAGGCACGAATTGATATTTTGAGAATCTGTAGATTAAACAATTGATAACAAAATATTATTTTCGAGAGAGTTGATCAAATTGATATTTCTCTATCACAATAATTCTATAGCAATGTATCAAATTTTATGGCAGTAATCAAAGGTTGAAGCACGGATATATATTTCTTATCTGGTTGATTATTTATTCTCTGCACTACTAGTTCTGTATTTCAGAAATCTATGTTCATTATTCAAGATCAGCGGTTCTTAACCTGGGTGTGATCGCACCCAGAGGGTGAATTGAGATACTGAAGAGGCGAAAAATTCCTATGGGTATAGTCTGACCAAGCAAAGAAGAGCCTCTTGCTTGATGGGAAAATGACTCCAGCTTGGACAATATTGATTTTAAAATTATCAATTTGATCTCAAATTGTGGGGAACGATTTGATCTACTAGTAAGACCACATTTATTATTCTTCAACAAATATTGACCAAGCTGGAGTCATTTTTCCATCTTGCCAGAGGCTCTTCTTTGCTTGGTCGGACTATAATTGGGGGCCGATTTGAGTTCATCAGCCAACCAAGGTAAAAGTAGATTCTTAATTGCAATTTATTATATCTTGGAGGAATACAACTTGTGAGATAAACTTTCTCAGTTATTGGTAATCACTTGTAAATTGAATGAGGTTGATGGTGTTTCAGAATTCAAGATGACAGCTCTGTCCGAAGCTACGTTGACTGTCGATGGGTGAGCACCGATATACTCAGACGAAATGAGCTGGACACGCCTGACGACGCTGACTTGGTCATTGGCTATCTTTTCTCGGTCAGTTTCACAATATTTTAACATGGTATCCAACTCAATTAGAATAAAAATCATGAATTTGAATCATATCAATAATTTATGCCTCACAAAATATCCCGTGAACATATAAGTGTATACGTATTTGGTATACGTATACAGAAAAATTATTTCGCATCAATAGCATCGGAAAGCAGTTTGGTAGAATAGGTATGAATAATGAATACAATACCTCTAGAAATAGGAATGAACTAAATTTTTCAACTGTTTTCAACTATTCAATTGACTGCGAATTATCTTTTCTTCGAGTGGAAACCCTTGGGTAAAATAAAATGTTATACATAACCTGGAAATTTGGACAATTTATTGTGTGACTAAATTGGGAATAGAAGAAGTTTTGGGCAACAGCCTGTTTTTTCTTCCCTCATCTTGTATATTTGTACATAAATAGAAAAATAAAATATGACTAAGAGCCAATACGATTTCTGCTATTCACTATCAAAATGTCAAACTAAATGCATCTCAAGCTGTCGACCATTTAATTGAAGAATTGAAGATTTCTATCATATTCATATGTAGATCATTTTATGAAGATGAAGAACTGGTGAAACATCGATTTTGATTTTGACTCGTGATCAGGAGAATGAAAACTATTGCAGCAATATTGAATTAGAGAACAATGTTCAGTTGTGATTTTATCAGTAAAAAATTGTCATTCTTCCCATACAATGTACTGTATTTTTTATTTTTAAATAATATTTTTCCAATGAATACTGAATGGAGTATCTAATTATCACTACCTACTTAAGGTTGCCTTGATGAATTTATAATACAAGATGGAAAGTACATTGGAAATAAACGCATATTGAACAAAAATAAAATCATTTCAAAGGGTACTCTAATTATTTATTGCCTTAGTACAAAAGAATATTTTCCAATTATTTTGTTTTCTTAGAAAATGTCCAATAATCGTTTTTGTTGGAACAAATATATAAATTTATTTGTGGATTTAAAGCATTACCAAAGTTCCAAAGTGGAATGCCTAGTGAGAAATCAATACTTTTCTAATCCATAATAACATTGATATGTTTCAAGTAGGGTTCTATAGAGACTTGGAGAGCTCTTACTATTGATATAGACGTAAGAGTTACTCAAATATTTCAATCATGTTGAATCATTCATGCAGATCATTTAACATGCACCATTGACCCCCATAGTCAAGCAAGATTAACATCCCAATCAAATCCATCACACCCAATCTCAATCAAACCCATCACACCCTATGTTAATTGGTTTAATCCCAGTTCACTTTTAAGTCATTCCCTGCCAATGCATCATATTGAGTGAATCCATCTCTTTTACAAATGAATTTGAGAGAAATAGTTCTATCCTATATTATTCAATTTCAGAGAATTCATTCTTTTCTCTCTAGAAAACCAATTTGTTCTGAAACTCGTCAGCAGCTCTTCTCAAGAACTCATCTCCGCCTTGGCTTGATTTCGTTGAAACTCGAAGCCACGTACATAATTTTCATTTTTCCAAACATCTTGTTCAAGATGCTACAACTTCTGAAGCATTACCAGAAACTTTCCACGTCCATTCTTGAAGACGTCAGTTTGAAAACTCCCAAAGTTTGGGGAGCGGGTAGCACCCTTTTGGAAGATGAAAGATCAGCGGAATTTTTAGACTACAAGTGAGCAAAGCAAGAATCTCGCTCCTACAAAAATTCCATTGGAGATGAGAGAAGCAGGCGAAGAGGGAGAAATGTATTCCATCAAAATAAGGGTAAGAAGCAGGAGCGTGGGCCTAAAAATGAACAGCCTGATAAGACGTGCCCTTTATTCCGATAATCACATGGGTCTTGCTTAATTGGAGCCTAAGTCACGTAGGCATACAGTTTGCATCGTAAAATTCTACTTTCGTTACAGCTAGAAAGGATCAATTTCAGCAGGGGTTATTATTAACAAACGGGAGTGTTGGAAAAGGCATTTAATTAGAGCCAAATTCAGCGTACTATCTCTGTTAGGCCTCGTGGAAGAAGAATGTTGAACTTTCATCACTGTTGGTACAAAATAATAATGAATTCTAATTGCCCATAATCAGAGATAAGTATTTGCTGCAGCTCAACTCATCAGGGGTAGTTCTTCTGCATGAATTGTTATCTGCCAGACAATCATACTAATCGAGCTGTTCATCTGTCTTTTGAGTAATAAAAGAGGAAGCGCATTTTGAGCTGTTGTTTTGAAATAGGTGTAGACATGTTCCATCAGCTATCAATGGAAGTGAACTAAAACAATATTGCCCAAGTGTTATTAGTCAAAATATGCTTCAAAAATTACAATATTTCAATTTAATCTCACTTACATCAAGTTATTTGACCTTTTCTAAAAAACATCAGCAATCATATTTTTCCGAATTCCTAATTAATTTTCCTACAATACCGGTACAAGAAACTTTCTTCAAGAGAATTGAGTGGATTCTTCCTGCAAGTAATAATAAGCTTATAAATGCTATTTCATTTTGAAACTATCATAATTATCTATGAGCAGGAGCTCTAAATTTTTTACTGTGGAAATTGGACACCTTAAATTTTCATAATATGAGACTTTATGTAATTTTTTCAAAATCCATCATAAGATATTGTAACGTTTAAATGCATGAATCATTTGAAGAACATTAGGCTGGCCGTTTAAGGAACCGTTTACATTGAAAATTCAGTCAGAGAATAATTTGAACAGAACGAGGTTGTATATACAATCGAAGGTTCCCCTGCTCAAAATAGCTCAATATGAATAGATACGGAACTGTTCATTACAGCTGCATGAAAATTGGTCGTGTAATGAACGCTTTCTAATGAATTTCCGAGCTGAGTGATGTTGCGGTCGTCATCGGCCGTGATCTGGCAAAGCTTCTGACAAAAACAAAAATAAACATTTGGATATTAGAATACATATTTATGTAGTTTATTATTTGTGAGATGGAATAGCTAAAATACAAAAACCAATTACTTGTAAGGAAAATTCCTACAACACTTGGCGTTAATATCACAGGTAGAATATTCATACACTAATACAAAAAAATTAATAACTAGCCTATAAATCATGATAAACCGTACAATATCATCTATCATCAAAATCACTGAAACAATATCACATAGTATTATATCTAATAGTACAGTATCATAGTCATAGTAAACCGCACAATATCATCAACATCACTGATATACTGAAAGGGTACAAAATTCCCGATATTGACAGTGTATTTGTATGCAGGGTGACTTGGAGCAACTGGTGATTGTTCCGGACCCGAGAGCCGTGTCGCAGCAGTGTTCGGCAACAAAGCAGCCGTCGCTCGACCCGCTTCTCGAGGCGACTCGACCTCGGCGACCCTCGGCCTTTGTTCGCAAGGCGCTGCTCGCCGGCAACCAGTAAGTTTCCATCCTTACTCGATTTCATCACGCCACTTGTAGCTTCTTCATTGAAGCTGCAACTCATTCATCTCAAAGTTTGTTGCTTTCTGGAGTCTGTCTGCTCACTTGTTTCCATTATTGCACAAACTGTTATAAACATCTATTATAGTAATTTCGTGAGGATTGGAATGTGAACAATCAACAATCTACAAGGGAAACAATCTCTAAAAATACATCTCCATGTATCAGGAAGAATAGAAGTATCAATTTATCAATAGTTGAATGACCCATAGGCCTACATTTATATGTAGGAAATATGTTAGGCATTATATGTTACGGAAATTTCTATAGGAAAATAAAATAAAATCCCTTAAAAATCATTATAGAGAGGGCTTCATTCGTGACTGTATCATTCTATAAATGATAGATGGTTATGACTGTACGCACCGGTACACCGTAGCGACACCTCTGAAGACTCGCTTCTCCTGTAGTAAATGATTTAATTTTTTATTGAAAATATGGAAAAATTATGGTGGAAATACACAACTATAAGTTCCAGAATCATTCTGAAAATAACTTTTTAGAAGTAAAAATTTCATTTTCTCTGTCAAGGAAGGACCCTAGGTCCAGGTTCCCCCTGCGTATCGAAACCTTGAATTTTAAGCATTGAGCACAGAATACAGATACTTCCTAAGGCTATCGCACAAGAGAAGTATGTCTGAATTGATTTTCCAATGATAATTATTGTTATTGTATGAGATAAGATCCACAGTAAATAATTTGTCAATTTAATCACCATTCATCACCTCCTCATTCCTCAGTCACATTTCTTGGTTGTCTTTGTTGTCTTTGACTTGAGTTGAAATTAAGTGGATACAGAAATAAACCAGGTATATTGGAGAATCTGAAGATCGCATTATGTCATCACGTCACCTAGGTTTATGTTGATACACTACTGCAAAAAGATGAGAACAATAATAATTATTATAAATAAAATTCGAAGAGTTGAAGATAAAATTGTGAAATCTCTCCATAATAAAAACAGATTTTACTTCAATTGAAATAATTTTTCTCAATTTCATTTCAAATATCTTGTTTTTCTTATTATCCACAATTACGATGAAAAAATGTAGAAATAAATAATGTATTGTCCAAAATAGGCATTATTCGTTGGACTTGGGCTAATTGTTTCTTCGCTTGTACATAGAAAGTGTAACAACAAAACTTTCTGCACCTATCAAAAAAACGTATTTGAAGTAATTATTAAACTTTTCATGAATATTCCAGAAACGTCAAGAAATTATGAAATTCCAATCTATTTCAATAATTAGTCTTCAAACACCAGAATCAGACGTCCTAATTCAATTCTGGAATATAAATTATTGTTATTGACAATCTTCAACGAGTTCGCATTGGAAAGTTCGTCTTTTGAATATTGAATTCTACGGTAGTTCGACTGCCTGCCATTGGGTTTTCGGGACACCCGCCGTAACTTGATAGCCCCTTATAGATAACGATGAGGTTGGCAGATGGTTTAGAGGCAACGGTAGTAATTGAAGAGACACGGTTGAGTCAATCTACTTTCCACCGCAGCGTAGTCTACAGTACAGTATGGTGGCAGCTCTTCATCATCACCGGCAGTCAAAGACCGCATCAGTGAACGGTAGAGGAGAGGAAGGGTTTTGAATTTGAACTGTAATCAAGGAGGCAAGCCCTGATACCCTCTCCTTCCCCTTCGGGGAGAAAGAGGCCTAAGGCTGCTGACTATTCATTTCTTCAGGGAGTATTCGTTTCAATTCCACTTCTGCACGACCTTTTCTTCTCTCATTTTCTTGTTCCACTCTGTCTCTTTTCCACTCTCTCCTCACCATCCATCTCTCTGATTCTCTTCCCAGCTCCCCCATCCCCAAATCACTGGAGTTTCGCCCTCGATTCGAATTTGAATACGAAAATAAACGCTTTCTGAATTTTTAAGGCCTGGCTCGGCGCTCTTGCTCCAGCTTTTCTGTAATTTTTTTCAATGCGCAAATTCCTGAAACTCATTTCCGTAGCTGGTATTCGAGGCTGTAGACGGTTGATTTCTTGACATTTCAGTGTTGTCTATGAGACCATTCAGACCTTTTCGATTTGGGTCTCACCATTCTAACGCTGTCATGTCAAACGCCGCTCAAAATGTTGAGTTTCCGTAGCGATACTTCTGATACGCAAAACAAATTTCTCGATGACTACTATTATCCCGTATGATTTTATTCACAGATAACTAGTTCAAGAGAAAATTGAGTTCTATTGACATTCCATGTGGAATGTGAATTTTCTTAATTTGCAGCAATATACTGTCGGTAATTACATTTATTTTTCTTAATAATGACTGGTTTCGATCAGCCTCAATATAACACGAGCTGTTAAGTTTAATATATTATAAAAATCAATCAGTGCAGTACCATCATGAATTTTCCTTTGAGTATTAGCTCTGTTCTTTGATAAGTGATTTAAGAATTACTCCATTAATGAAAAGCTCTCTAGGCGTTTAGAAGAGTAAGGGATTTGAACGAAACAACAAGCTACGGTTGTTGTTACGTAGTTGTTGGAAGCACATTTATCATATTTCATTTATACTGTAGTTAGTTGGGAGATGAATTATTATATATATCAAGCTAAATCATGAAAATTTCACATTTCGAAACTTTTTGGATTTGTTCTCCTTCAAATCTCAAATAATATATTATTTTAAAAGCTTATGGGCTTTTTCCATACAAATGATTCATCTTCAGGAGGAAACATTTTGTCAGCCTTTATACTATTATACTACTTTATACTATCGTCAATCAACGATAAATTTCAAATTTCCAATAAGGATAGAAAGATTCAATATCAGTACTTGAAATAATATTTCTTGATCAAAAATAGGAAGTAGATTTCAGACATTATATGAATTCAATTACATCTTGGTAGCTAGAAATCAGTCAGCTTTCAGTAGCCGAGGTGAACGGTCGTGTTTTTTAGAGCTCATGAAAGTATCTTCAAAATTAGATTGTAGAACTGTTGAGTCAGTTAAAATAGGCTGTGCCAATAGTGCTCGTGAGTGTTTGTGCGTGTACGCGCGTGTTTCAACAACAATGCCAGTGCAGGCTAAACTCCATTTCGGGAAGTGCTGAGCAAACATTATCCATTCATTGAAAAAGTGCAGTATGGCAGATAGTGAAAAATCGTTAAAAATACCGATAGAAGAAAACGAAGAGATCGTGACGTATGAAGTAAAGACTGAACTACTTAAATCAGAGACAGAAAAATTCCTAGCAAAAGCATGGAAGTGCTTAGCAACAAAATTTGAAAATGCAGTTAAAAATAATGCCGAATTAAAAAATCAATTAGAACAATTACAGGAACGACTTCTTGCTTTAGAAACTAAAGCAACGACAGAAAAAACAAATGTTGAGAAAAACCGCGGTAATGTGTCCACCGAGCCAGCAGCAACAGCATCAGCGACAGGAGGATACGAAACAGAAGAAGACGAGCTGAGGGAGGAAACTGAATGGATCCTCAAGAAGAATAAAAGACCTAACAAGAGAAAGGCAAGCCAATCCCCAACAGTGCCATCTCCGACAGAAACTACAGGCAAATCGTCAAACAAGGTAGGAGATAACCAATCATCAAATAAGCAAATAGTCAAGAATCTTAAACCACCACCTATCATTCTGAGTAATGTAGATGATTACAATAAAGTGAAGGAAATCATGCTACAGGCCAATTTGAAGTATAGAGCATCAATAATGAACAACAAACAGCTGAAAATAAATGTAGAAACTGATCAGGAATACAGAGAAGTCACCAAAGTAATGAATACTAATAAGCTAGATTGACACACTTATGAAAATAAGCAATCTAGGCCTATAAGAGTCATGGCTAGAGATCTTCATCCTTCTTGTGATCCAGAAGAAGTCAAAACTGATCTCTTGGATAAGGGGTTCAAAATTATCGATGTAGTTAATGAAATAAAGAAAAATAAAGTCAATGGTAAAGATAACATAATTCGCCTTCCACTCTTCATGCTTACGTTTGAGAACACAGAGGACGTTAAAAAAATATACAATATTCAGTACATATGCTACATGAAAGTAAAAATAGAGGCTCTCCGAAGTAACAAAATCATCCCCCAATGTCGGAAATGTCAGCAATTTTTTCATACTTTTAATTTTTGTCAACATGAAGCTGTGTGCGTCAAGTGTGCCGGAAAACACCTAACCAAAGATTGTAGTGAAGGAAAAGAGTACTCCACCTAAGTGCTACAACTGTGGTGAAGCTCACCCTGCAAACTATCGTGGCTGTTTAGTAGCTAAAGAACTTCAAAAAAGAAGGGATAATTTGTATAAAGATAGAACAAAAAGTGTTCCAACTAGAGTCAACACAAGTAGTGAAGTAGTGAACAATGTATCGTATGCACAAGTAACCAAAACAAGTAGTAATAACGAACAGATGAAAACACTGAAGCCAAATAGTATGAATGAGTCAAATATTACATTTATGTTGCACGAGATAATGAAGAAGTTGGATGATTTCTCTGAAAGGTTAGAAACTTTAGAATCTAGAAGTACTTTGTCAAACAAATCTCAAATAAGGAAATGAATCAGAGGGAACTTAGAATAGTAACTTGGAATGCTAACGGAATTATAAATAGAAAACTTGAATTAGAAATATTTTTAGAAACAAATAAAGTTGACGTATGCTTAGTGTCAGAGACTCACTCAACAACTCATTCATGTTTGAAAATAAAAGGCTATAGAATATATCAAACAATACACCCGGACAATAAAGCTCATGGGGGCAGTGCAATAATAGTTAAAGACAACATAAATCATTATGATGAATGCAATCTACAATTGCCAGAAGCACAGGTCACAGTAATAGGAATTGAAACACTCGCACAAAATCTTAGAGTTGGAGCAATCTACTGTCCTCCTAGGTACAATTTGGAAAAGAATCAATATAAAATGATATTAGAGCACTTGGGTGATAGATTCATTTTAGGTGGGGATTTTAATGCTAAGCATATTGACTGGGGTTCCCGATTGTCATCCGCAAAAGGAAGAGAATTAAGAGATGCTATCAATGAATTAGGATGCATTTTTCATTCTTCAATGAGTCCGACTTATTGGCCAACAGACACAAATAAAATCCCTGACCTCCTAGATTTTTTCATTATCAAAGAGGATATCTACCAATTTTACTCATATTGAGGAGAATTTCGACTTGAGTTCAGATCATTCTGCTGTAATTCTCACGCTCAGCGAGAGAATAATAAAAAGACAAGCTAAGCCCACACTTGTCAATAGAACTACAGATTGGCGAAGCTTTCAGTTGTTTTTAGATGATGAAATAGACCTAAATGTTCAATTAAGAAGCAAACAGCAGTTAGAATAAGAAGCAGAAAAGTTTTTCAAGCTAATACAAAAAGCAGCCTGGCAGAATACAAAAGAACGTACATATCAGACAGCAGGAATCAACTATCCAAGAGAAATAAAAGATCTAGTAATTGAAAAAAGAAGAGCAAGAAGAAGATGGCAGCATTCACGTGATCCAGAAGATAAAAGAATTCTCAACAATAAAACTCAACAATCGAGAAGGGAGATCAAAATCTGGAAAGAAGAAACGTTCAACACCTATCTTCAAAACTTGACTGCAGATGAGGAGACAGACTTTGCACTTTGGAAGACCACGAAAAAATTGAAAATGTCAACATCCCATATTCCACCACTGAGAAAGACAGATGGATCATGGGCTCGTAAAGACAGTGAAAAGTGGAAGAATTTGCAGAATATTTAGCTAGAACGTTTCAGCCCAATGTAATTACAAACAAAGTTATTGAGACCAGGGAAAATACAGATATTTCTGATATACAGCCTGTCAGTGTAAATGAAGTATCAAAAGAAATCCTTACCAATCTAAGTACAAGGAAAGCACCTGGTTTCGATCTAATTACAGGGAATATTATGAAGAAATTGCCAAGAAAAGCAATAACTCTGCTCACTTATTTATTCAATGCAGCATTTAGATTAAAGCATGTCCCTGATTCATGGAAAGTCGCTGAAATAATAATGTTACAAAAACCAGGAAAATCACCACATGAACTCAAATCCTATAGGCCAATATCATTACTACCTGTCATTTCCAAGTTGTTTGAAAAACTCTTTCTCAAACGATTACTTCCAATAATTGAGGAGAGAGACCTCATACCATCACATCAGTTTGGATTCAGGAGGAAGCACTCTACAATCGAACAGATTCACAGAATAACCAATATTATAGAGAAGTGAGTAGATACATTTTACCACACCTGGCACAAAATCAGTTACCACTCCTGGCACAAAACTTGGGCCACCCACGTGAAGGTCATTTATGACGTCATAGCGTAACTTAGGCTAGCATATAGCTATTTCACTATCAAGATGGCAGTTTTTGGTGGGAAAACCCGAAATTTGAAATAAAATAAAATTAAATAAAATTAAATAAAAATTTAATAAAAATTAAATAAAATTAAATAAAAATTAAATAAAATTAAATAAAAATTAAATAAAATTAAATAAAATTAAATAAAAATTAAATAAAATTAAATAAAATTAAATAAAAATTAAATAAAAATTAAATAAAATTAAATAAAATTAAATAAAAATTAAATAAAATTAAATAAAAATTAAATAAAATTAAATAAAAATTAAATAAAATTAAATAAAAATTAAATAAAATTAAATAAAAATTAAATAAAATTGAATAAAATTAAATAAAAATTAAATAAAAATTAAATAAAATTAAATAAAAATTAAATAGAATTTAATAAAAATTAAATAAAATTAAATAAAATAAAATAAAATTAAATAAAATTAAATAAAATCATCCTTTCCTGGCACAAGATGTACCCCTGGGCCAAAAAAATAAAAGTGAGTCTCAATTTCCAGGCTATTGTGGTCCAGGGTCAAAAATAAAATTAAATAAAAATTAAATAAAATTAAATAAAATTAAATAAAAATTAAATAAAATTAAATAAAATTAAATAAAAATTAATTAGAATTAAATAAAATTAAATAAAATCATCCTTTCCTGGCACAAGATGTGCCCCTGGGCCAAAAAAATAAAAGTGAGTCTCAATTTCCAGGCTATTGTGGTCCAGGGGTCAAAAATAAAATTAAATAAAAATTAAATAAAATTAAATAAAATTAAATAAAAATTAAATAAAATTAAATAAAAATTAATTAGAATTAAATAAAATTAAATAAAATCATCCTTTCCTGGCACAAGATGTGCCCCTGGGCCAAAAAAAAAATAAAGTGAGTCTCAATTTCCAGGCTATTGTGGTCCAGGGGTCAAAAATAAAATTAAAATAAAAATTAAATAAAATTAAATAAAATTAAATAAAAATTAATTAGAATTAAATAAAATTAAATAAAATCATCCTTTCCTGGCACAAGATGTGCCCCTGGGCCAAAAAAA
Organism: Sogatella furcifera; assembly: GCA_017141385.1. NCBI lineage: Eukaryota > Metazoa > Arthropoda > Insecta > Hemiptera > Delphacidae > Sogatella > Sogatella furcifera. The sequence continues at coordinate 18,869,351 of CM029550.1, read as the reverse complement.
ATAAAAGTGAGTCTCAATTTCCAGGCTATTGTGGTCCAGGGGTCAAAAATAAAATTAAAATAAAAATTAAATAAAATTAAATAAAATTAAATAAAAATTAATTAGAATTAAATAAAATTAAATAAAATCATCCTTTCCTGGCACAAGATGTGCTAAATAAAAAATAAAAGTGAGTCTCAATTTCCAGGCTATTGTGGTCCAGGGGTCAAAAATAAAATAAAATAAAAATTAAATAAAATTAAATAAAATTAAATAAAATTAAATAAAAATTAAATAAAATTAAATAAAATTAAATAAAAATTAAATAAAATTAAATAAAATTAAATAAAAATTAAATAAAATTAAATAAAAATTAAATAAAATTAAATAAAAATTAAATAAAATTAAATAAAAATTAAATAAAATTAAATAAAAATTAAATAAAATTAAATAAAATTAAATAAAAATTAAATAAAATTAAATAAAAATTAAATAAAATTAAATAAAATAAAATAAAATTAAATAAAATTAAATAAAATCATCCTTTCCTGGCACAAGATGTGCCCCTGGGCCAAAAAAAATAAAAGTGAGTCTCAATTTCCAGGCTATTGTGGTCCAGGGGTCAAAAATAAAATTAAATAAAAATTAAATAAAATTAAATAAAAATTAAATAAAATTAAATAAAATTAAATAAAAATTAATTAGAATTAAATAAAATTAAATAAAATTAAATAAAATTAAATAAAATTAATTAAAATTAATTAAAATTAAATAAAATTAATTAGAATTAAATAAAATTAAATAAAATCATCCTTTCCTGGCACAAGATGTGTCCCTGGGCCAAAAAATAAAAGTGAGTCTCAATTCCAGGCTATTGTGGTCCAGGGGTCAAAAATAAAATTAAATAAAATTAATTAGAATTAAATAAAATTAAATAAAATTAATTAGAATTAAATAAAATTAAATAGAATTAAATCCCAAGGTGGTGGGGGTGAGGTTCTGTATATATTGACTGCCACTGGGAGTCCTTGGGGCCGACGCTGGGGCCGACGCCAACGCCAAAGCCAACGCCGAAGCCGACGCCAAAGCCAAAGCCGACGCCAACGCCAAAGCCGAAGCCGACGCCGAAGCCGACGCCAAAGCCGAAGCCTAAGCCGACGCCGACGCCAAAGCAGAAGCCGACGCCGACGCCGACGCCGACGCTGAAGCCGAAGCCGACGCCAAAGCCGACGCCTACGCCAATGCCAAAGCCGAGGTCTATAAACTATTTATAGCTGATGATGTAGGTGTTATCTGTCAGTATGGATAAGTCTGTGATAGCAAGAGAGCTGCACAAGCAAGCTCGTAAGATATATACAGGCTTCTTATTCCAAATGTTCTAGGTTCAAGCAAGGATGGTGTAGTATACCATTACACCACAATGGATATCTTTTGCTGCTTAGACTCAAGATCAAGAGTCAGCACAAACTAAGACTGAGTTAAATTAGGTTTGGTTAGGTTAGTCATACTAACCTAACCCTACCTATTTTAACTCAGTCTACAAGTTTTCCTATTTAATACACTTACAGCTATAAGGAATCAGGATATTCAATAATAACAAATGTCAAATTACATAGAATTTATTGACAAATTATACCATAGTATGCACAGATGAATCAATTTCAGTATTGAACAAAATATACAGCTGAATAAGTCTTTCTCCTCAACTATAATCTGTATTGGTAACATAATGCTCAACTGATAGTACATCCCTTTCACAAACAATTCATGGGCCATCAACTTTGTCATATCCCCAGTAGATGGCGGTGGCTTAGGTTTGCGTATAGCCTTATAGATGCTAATCTCAAAAGCTGAATCACCAGACTTTCCATTCTCCAGCCTGAATCGTTTCACATGTCCTGTACTCTCAATTTCTGTAAATCCTGCAAACTTTATCTCCTTTTGACCCAGTCCCAGTAGACATATAGATTGATGTCCACATATAAAATCACACTTGTAGTATTGGTCCTGATTGAGAACACTCAACACAATCTTCACATCCTTGCTCCTTAACTGCATCGCATCAACAACAGCCTTCTTCTTCTGCCTGAGTCGTGTGCATGCACAACTATGAGATTCACAATCTGCACAAAACTCCAAATGACCAGTATCCTTGAAAAAGTCACTCAATGTCATTATACCGTGATAATTCAGTTCAGCTTTAAGCTCACTCACTGCATTAAGCAGACAACGTTCATGTTCACTGTCTGACAACATTGTAGACTAACGCCCGGTTTTTCCAAGCAAACTCAAAGTTGAGGGACCATCAAATTTTGATGAACAGCTGACATTTTCTATGACAAGTATAGGAAACGTAGTAAATTGTAGTAAACTTGAGGGTCCCTCGAATTTGAGTGTGCTTGGAAAAACCGGGCATAAGTGTATTTCATTATCAGCAACCTCTTTCATACTCTGAGGCAAGCTTACTGAGTGGTGGGGTAACCCATTTCCTGTCTCAACAGGTCTGTGTGACATCATACAATTGCACAATATTGTACAAGTAAACAGTTGATTGACAGTCAATTGACAGTTGACTAATTTTCATGTTTCAACAGGTCTGCATGACATCATATGATTGCACAATATTGTACAAGTAAACAGTCAACTGATAGTTGACAATTGACAGTTGATTGACAGTTGACAGTTGACAGTTGACAATTGACAGTTGACAGTTGATTGACAGTTGACAGTTGATTGTAAGTTGACTAATTTTCAACAGGTCTGTGTGATGCAAACTAACTTAATGCTATAGGAGTGGGGATAGTAATTGATAACGCATAGAGTTGATTACAAAATTTTATTAATGCAAATGAACATTTACTGCATTGAAAAAACTATGACAAATGGGTCAATCTTCAAACAAAGTTCTCTTAATCCAGTCATGTAGAACATGAACAATTTTCATATAGGTAAGAAATCACCTTACTTTACTTTCAACAAAGGCAGTTTCAACTGTCAATTGATTATTTATTATCATTTTGTACAGATCTTACACTACTGATTCTATACTCAGCTAGCTGCTCCATTGTGCAGACATGTTTTGCCTTTTGAAGAACACTGGCAACCAATAGATTTCTGTGTAGACGTATCCCACCACGCTGATGAAGAGATTCTAAAAGCTTATCTATTGACATACTGTATATCCTTTGTGCCTCTGACTGCATATTGCAAAACAGCTCCAACAAAAATGATGATCACTACCAGTAACAGCTATATATATATATATGTATATATCCAAACCAGTAGAGTGGTGGTGGTAATACATTTCCTGTTTCAACAGGTCTAACACAGCATACGTGTAGTTAGTTTCAACTGAACTTTAGTGAGCTGAAGTGAACTGTAGTGAACTTAAACCTATAGGAGTAGGTAAGTTAAATGATTAATACAGATTTGACAAATAATATTGAATATTTATTGAAATACAAAGAATGGTTACAAGTCTCCATTATCATCATCATCTTCAAAAAGTTTATGACATAAAGATTTATTTTTGAACAACGTTTTCATAATCCAAGCATGAGTAATGTTAACAATATTGAGTGCACAATATGGCGGTGTGTACATGATGCATTGTCTTTCTGATTCAGTGTTGCCAACCAGCCGTCTCCTAACAGTTTCCATATAGTTGAGTAGGTAGTGCTCTGGACAGTAGACTCCATTCCCAGCACTAGCCTGTATCAGACCCTCCAGGTTAGGCAGCTTGCAGAAGTTGTAGGGCGATGTTAGATCAATGTACTCCAACCTCTGCTTCTCATCAGCCAGTGGGTTCAGCAGGTTGTCCAGTAGATTAATCTGCTCATAACCATAGATGTAGATTTTGATTCGCTGTTGTTTGCTGTTGGCTAACCACCTTTGGACTATGTTGCATACAATTGGCTGCAACATAGAATAGTTGAGATGTTTCTGTCCAGCTCCGTTGCCTGTCCATCGCAGTTGATGTTTTTCTCCAGTATTGGCAGTCAGCTGTTTGCATTGTCGCAGCAGTGTGTCCGAGTAGGGCGACATGAAGAAATAGTGAAGACTTGCCACATAATGTTCATCTGCACGCTCCAGCATAGCCATCTCCTTGACAATAAATACATTATCTAATCCTTGAAATCCTTGAAAGTCCAACAGGTAGAGCGGTAGAGGTCCAAGCATGTCAGAAACATTTTCAACTTTTATCCTGCTGCAGACATCTTGCTCATAGTCAGTGCAACCCTCTGATTCTCCTCCAGCAATCGTATAACTAGATGTAGTAGATATATCATCAGTTATTTCACCATTCTCCACATCTGTAGAGCAGGTCATACGCGGAGTAGTATACATGTCTGCTTTGCTCAGTGTCTTGAGCACCACTGATCAACTCAGTGCTCAATTGCTGTATTTATGCTGACAGCACAAGGCCTGACATTGGTCGATACTCTTTAATTACCTCATGAATCATTAGGCAGTAGGCAGTTGTATTTGCCGGAATATTGTTGGTTGCTTCAAATTCAACTCGCACATCAATACTTCCAGTTTTGAGTGACTCATTTTGGCGGGAACAATCAAATGCATACAACATTATTTTACCATTGCTTATAGCTCCTTTCTCAAACAGTGGATTGCATGCACGAGTATCATTATGATTGTAGACTCCATTGAAAGCTGCATACATGTTGTAGACAAGATTGTCATCACCCTGAATGCTTTCATACGGATAGTATTTGTTGTTCAGAAACACTCGAATATCCTTCATATCACACTTATCAAATTTTGAACTGTTTGATGCTGCCACTCCCCGCCTGTTTGTCTGCAGTCCAACTATAATGTAACGAGGCTTCTCATGCTGAGATGTTGACTTGACAGTCCATGTATGCTTTGTTGCTTGTGGTAATGCTGGATATGTGTACAACTCCCAATGACGGAATGGTATACTGATGGGTGTATCATTCTGTACAGTCTGCAGCAGGTGCAATCTAACATCATCAGCCACTTCTATGTAGGGCATTCTCCACAAGAGCTTTGTAATTGTGACATTGGCAGCAGCCACATTCACACAGTCCAAAAAGTTTGGACTGACTCTCAGCACCAACTCCTGTTTCACATTAAGTAAAATTTGTCTATAGTCCTCAGCAAATCCCAACAGGTATCGTAGTGGTACATCCATTACAGTTGTGTTGGCTCCATTAGCAGCAAAATCAGCAAATCCATCATCTGAGCTAAACTTGTAGCCAGCTCCTTCCATCTTACACTTTTCATCTCGGTCAAATGTCATTGCATTCTTCATTAGACTGGTAACTCCCGGATTGCGTATCCCATCCACTTCAACTCCATTGATTTCATAGCGTACCTCTGAAAACAGGTTGGCAAAGAATCCAGACACACATGGTGTTCCAGCCACAGCAGCATTGTTAGCACCACGCACAGTATACTCTAGATGTAGATAGCTCTCTGATGGTAGTGTGTAGATATCCTGTTGCTGGATTGGAATCCTTATTTCATCATTGGCATTGAAGCTTGTAGTATATGGTGCGTGAGAATGGTACTCAATGCCAGTGATACTGTTGTCTGAAGACGGTCCTTGTCGTGTCACATCCAAAACTCCCATTTTTTCTACTGTTTAACTTGGCAACCTCGTTCCCGTAAATACTCAATGCTCCGTGATGTTAACCTCATGGAGGTTGGTTCTTGAATGACTCCTTTCATCCTTTCATCTACTTTTATAGGCATAGGATTAGGAGGGTGAACTGCAGCCTCCATATCTAGCCCTCGGTTCCACTTTTCAAATAACAGCACCATCTTACTTGCGTTGTCTTAGATGCAAAGCTATATTTATCTCCTCGTCTCTATTATTTATAAGACGTCCGTTCTCGTCAACTACCTGCAGCGTAATGCTACTAATCTGCTTGACGTCCACAGGCAAATAGACTACATTCTGCACAGTCACCATCATTTTATACCCTGGATCAACATCTGGGTAAAACTCATAGATCACGTGATCTCTGACTCCATTTGAGTAGGATCCAGTCACAATGTTACATGTAATGCGTATCACATTGGGCCGACTGATCTGTACAGTAGTATCACTTCTGGCAAATGTGTTGGCTTCTACAACTTGGTTAAACCCCAACAGTTTTCCTATTGAGCCAGGCTGACTGAAATCCAACTTGGCAGTGCTCAAGACTATACATTTTAATGTGGATGGATCTACAGTTGCTTGAAACTCAATGTCATGCTCCATCAACCTTTGTGCAAGTAGGTCAGCAATTGTATTAAATTCAAAACTGCCTGTTGGCAATGCTACTTGATGCATAATCAAATCTTTAGCAGTAGCAGCCCTTGCTCTCCTCCTCCTACTCATTAAATCTTCATCTACAGCATCCGCATCATCATTATTATCATCATCATCATCAGATTCCATGGTTTTTTGCCTCCTACGTTTGATATTCAAGTTTTGCCAGTAGTCTTCAAATTTTGATTTTGACATACCTTGAAGCTCATCATGTGTTATCTCTGCATCAGTGATATGCTTCTTTGAAATGCTATTGCTAGCATAGAAGTGTAGCACATTGTTGAAACCTGTTTCAACATTAGGTATTGAGTTACAACTTGTTAAACCAATCAAACCAATTTCCCATTCACCACTACTTACATCAATTGGTGGGTAAAAGTCACTCTTCAGTACTGATGTCCTACCTCCAAAGCAGAGCATCATCTTGCTCAATGTACGTTTGCACAATGACTAACACTATCAGCTTCAACTTTTCACTTATATACTATGAGGATGATGAGGAGGGAAATAATTTGGGAGACTGATCTTTTCAAATTAATCATTTATTTTCATCAATCAAAAATTTCAAACACAAATGTCCACAGATATGTGAGTATACATCCATTTGCTTCTGATCATAGTTGTATTCAATCCTTGATGCTGCCTCCAGTCCTTGATGCATGTAGTTGATAAACTCCTGCGGCGGTCTTAGGTTGCCAAATCCATCAAAGTAGTGAGCAACATTATCCTTCTTCACATAGCACACCCAATGTGTGCCAGCTCCATTGCTGGTGTCCAGGTTGATGATGCCACACTCTTGTCTCCAAGGTCCATCCAATGGTAGAGCATCTCGCATAAACACTCCTCGAAAATGTTTCAGCTTTAGGCGGCATGCATACTTGTAGAGATCAGCATCTGTGAGTGCTCGATCAGGTAGAGCAATCATTGTCTTCTCTTGTTGCCGCCACATTGACGGCAATGAGCTCCGTTTCCCTGGGTCCTGCGCTGTTGTCTCAGATAGAGTCCCTTTCCCTTCTTTAAAGCTGCTGATGCTTTCTTCTTCTTCTGCTGCTGCTTACGTTTTACCCCTCCACCAAACTTTGCCTTGGCCTTCATGATATTAGTCACTGCTAGTGCTGCAGCCTTCTCAAGTACTCCTGCGTCTGAAGATTTTACCACACTCCAAGCTTGGTCTGCCAAGATATTGTCAGCCTTTGCTCTGCTTGCTGTATCACCACTTTTTGAGTAGGCAATATCGTGCTCTTTGCAAGCTCTATCAAGACTATTTATACCGGATCACCTCTTGCCAAACGCTTCTCTAGCTTGGTACCTGGTCCACAGTACTGGTAGCCGCCAGGGATGTGCAGCTCAAAAGGTAAAATATCAATAGCTCTATTAACAAGTGTGCCAGCACTATTTGTAGCTATTGAACTGGCAGCTTTTGCAATTGATGCCAGTACCCCCCTTCCGCAATACCTCTTCTCTCCTCTAGATCCAGCCATCTAATGACAATATGCATTCTTCTCATTCTCTTTTATACCTTATTCTATAGCTGCTGGACAATCGATTGTAATATCTTCATCGTCCAAACCAATCTCAGACGTCATTAATTTATTAATATTTTTCTCAATATTTTTCATTACCATTGTTCTCATTTGTTTACTATTTTTTATGTTTCTACCACACTCCCTGAAGCTATCACTGACAATTACTTTGACAACTATACTCAATACACGTAGACTATTCTCTTTCAGTCGTGTTTCCAGATGTTGCTTGTCAACCAGTCTATTCTCAAGCTCCTTCAATCTAGCTTCCAAATATCGCTTGTTCACTCCATCAGTAGGCTTTATTGGATCTAGCATATCAGTTAGTATTGAATCGTTGAGGCTTGTAAATACCTGCGATGTGGTATTGTTCCTTGTCTTTGGCAGCCATAGTGAAATCAGATCTCTACATGTGTAGAAATTTACAGCATCCCTATTGGCACGCGGATTTGCCAAATTGATCATTCGCCTGTAGCGGGCATTGATGTTTCCAATGGAATCCATGATGTACACTGACACTTATCATCAGGTATACAGGCTTTTATAGCTAGTTGCCAACTATGTAACCACCTTCCACCAACTCTTCCAGAATTGAATTGATTTCATTTTCATGTCCAGTGTTGCCAACTGCTTTGGACTGATCCAACAGTCTCAGTCTATCCACTAACTCATTGGGATCATTGTAGTAGACATACTCAATCTTAGTACGATTGTTTGCCACCATATTGAATGGCGCCACCAGTCCTCTTCCACTAACCTTACTATACTTTGCTCTAGTATTGAGAAGCAGTTTATGGATAACTGTCTTATACTTGGTATCATTGTGGTTGATAATCCTGCCATCAGGATCATTGTTTTCCTTATGCAAACTTGTAATGTTTAAAATATGGATGTATGCAACCTCATCAGCTTTCAATGGTTTGTTTGGCTTCTTTTTGAAAATGAGATCGCACAGTCCAGGAGTTGCATCAAATGTTAACATGTTTGCAGAGTTTTCTGGGTCAGTCAGTACAATCTTTGCCCCATCACTTCCAAAGGTTAGCAGTTTGTTGCCCAAATAGTACTCATTGCCAACAACTTTTGGACCATATGTAGCATCATAGCTGCTATCTCCACTCATAGCTCTATGAAGATAGCGCCCTACTAGTGTTCCAGTCAGTCCAGCACTTGCCAATGCCTGTCGAACTCTTTTTTGACTGCTTGTTAGTAATGCTTCCTGAGCAGTAGCACCCCTCTCCTTCTCCTCCTCCTCCTCCTCCTCCTCCTCCCCCTCCTCATCCTCCTCCTCCTCCTCCAATCTATTATCTTCTTCATCATAATTGTCTTCTTCACTTGACAACATCAATTTGCGTGCAACACTTGATGTACTTGCAGCTGGACTAAAGCCTGATGCTTCTCCAAATGCTTCATAGATTGAAGGGGATTCCTCTCCAATGTTAGGCAGTTCTAGATGTCTCACAGCTTGTTTCAGGGGCCTGGGCTGTAGTGGTGTAAGCGGTGGTGTGTATGGTACACGATGTCCACGATGTCTGCGTACTCGTACAGGTTCTTTAACACGTCTACGATGTGGGCGTGGCTCTGATTCTGGCGATGGTGGAGGTGGTGGAGCTGCTGCCTGTTGATTCAGAGCTTCAACTATATTGCTAAGTGGTTCACTCAATGGTTTAAAATGTTTTGCATGCTGCTCCTCTGCCACTTCCCGTCCAAGTGTAAGCTCCTTGTGTTTCCTCTTGATGTTGCGTCGCAGCTTTGCAATTGCCTTGATGGTGGGTGCAAGCTCCTCTACAGTCTTTTGACAACGCTTATTATTAGAGACGTCCATCCTGCTCATTGTTCTAGAGTGTACTGAAGTTCAACTGACACTACACTTCAACTAAATAGGTATCAAGACCGTTCCTGTAGCGCCCTCTATTTTTACTTAATGTCCTATCAATCACTAGAAATGAGTGTGCTCCCAATAACCAGACTTTATTGCACATGTCCTTGAACTGATCAAAGGTCATGTCAGCACCTACATGATCTCTGTACAAGTGTTTCATGTTCAGCTCGTCCTGTTGAAACATTATCAAAAAGTTGGCATTGTCACGAATCAGCTGTTTTGGAATTCGGCTATAGGTTTGTACCAAATAAAACACATCAACGTCACTGTGTCGACCCGCACTAAAGTATTTCCTGATTGCATCCTGTTGTTCACAAATCACATCATCAAAAATTATTATTGAGTTGGCAGGCAGATCATGCGGCTCAGGTATTTCTTCACTTGTATCACACTCTACATAGTTTAGTTCATTGCATAAACCTTGCATGATTGTACGAAGAAGCTGATACTTGGACTGAAATGTAGTCTTTGAAAAAAGGTAAATGTTTGAGAAGCAAATTCCTTTTTGGTCAAGCAGCATGTTGAACAGTAGATTGGTTTTACCACATCCTGAAGGTCCGCATATTATGCATCGCACATGGTTGGGAAACAAAGGTCCATGACGTTTACTCTTCTTTTCATTCATCTCTAGACCACACCCTTTCACAACCTGATCAAAATCAATCACTTTGAATAGGTTTTGCTGTTGGACAACCTGTTTCATATCTCTTTCTCTCTCTCACACAAGATCACGTTTATCAATCCAAGAGTCGTGACTGGGACTATAACCTTTCCAGCAAACAAGCAGTTTGTTTCCCCTTCTCTTCAAAACTTTTTCAATCTCAAAGACAGTTGGTACTTTTGTCTTTACAATTTCTTCTGGATAGAATCCTCCTTGAACCGGCTCACCTCTATAGTCTTCCAGCTCATATGTTACAGGTACTGTTGGTCGTACACGTGTTACTGTAAACAGTTCATTAGTCCAATTGGCTAGATATCCCTTGTCAAACGTCTTTTTATACTTGCTGATTCTCACATTATCACCAGGCTCAATGTTTTGAGTGGAGCCAGGATAGAACCTGTTTGGCAGTTTGCTAGCCAACTTATCCTTATACTCTTGTCTTTGTTCACTAAGCCTAGAAAGCAGCAATCTCTCATGCTTCTTACTCTTAACATCAGCTGGTCGCATTCCTATTGTTCTATGGACTCGTCCATTGTACTCTGCAAGAAGTGAGGTTAGAATGCCTGTCCAGCAATAGGTTCCCTGTTCAGTAAACTTTGTCCACATTAGCTGTTTAAGTGTTCTATTAAAACGTTCCACTATTGATGCCTTCTTATCGGAAAAAGTTGAATAATGATTGATACCATACTTTTGTACAAGTTGTTGAAACTTACTATTGAACCATTCCTTACCATTATCAGTTTGCAAGTGTTTCATTGGATTCTGCTCAAAAATAGGTTGCATTGCTTTGACCACTTCATCGGCTGACTTGTTTTTTATTGGTATAGCAAAAGCAAACTTACTAAAACAATTGATTATTGTAATAATATATCTATAACCTTTGTTCTGTCTTGCATATGGCAGCATCTCTACAAGATCGGCCTGATAGAGGTCATTGAGACCTTTTACAGTGACCATCCGTGTAGGAAAGTTCCTACAAGCTTGCTTGTGCAGCTCTCTTGCTATCACAGACTTATCCATACTGACAGATAACACCTACATCATCAGCTATAAATAGTTTATAGACCTCGGCTTTGGCATTGGCGTAGGCGTCGGCTTTGGCGTCGGCTTCGGCTTCAGCGTCGGCGTCGGCGTCGGCGTCGGCGTCGGCTTCTGCTTTGGCGTCGGCGTCGGCTTAGGCTTCGGCTTTGGCGTCGGCTTCGGCGTCGGCTTCGGCTTTGGCGTTGGCGTCGGCTTTGGCTTTGGCGTCGGCTTTGGCGTTGGCGTTGGCGTCGGCCCCAGCGTCGGCCCCAAGGACTCCCAGTGGCAGTCAATATATACAGAACCTCACCCCCACCACCTTGGGATTTAATTCTATTTAATTTTATTTAATTCTAATTAATTTTATTTAATTCTAATTAATTTTATTTAATTTTATTTTTGACCCCTGGACCACAATAGCCTGGAATTGAGACTCACTTTTATTTTTTGGCCCAGGGACACATCTTGTGCCAGGAAAGGATGATTTTATTTAATTTTATTTAATTCTAATTAATTTTTATTTAATTTTATTTAATTTTTATTTAATTTTATTTTATTTTATTTAATTTTATTTAATTTTATTTAATTTTATTTAATTTTATTTAATTTTTATTTAATTTTATTTAATTTTTATTTAATTTTATTTTTGACCCCTGGACCACAATAGCCTGGAAATTGAGACTCACTTTTATTTTTTTGGCCCAGGGGCACATCTTGTGCCAGGAAAGGATGATTTTATTTAATTTTATTTAATTTTATTAAATTTTTATTTAATTTTAATTAATTTTTATTTAATTTTATTTAATTTTATTTAATTTTTATTTAATTTTATTTTTGACCCCTGGACCACAATAGCCTGGAAATTGAGACTCACTTTTATTTTTTTGGCCCAGGGGCACATCTTGTGCCAGGAAAGGATGATTTTATTTAATTTAATTTTATTTTATTTAATTCTAATTAATTTTTATTTAATTTTATTTAATTTTATTTAATTTTTATTTAATTTTATTTTATTTTATTTAATTTTATTTAATTTTATTTAATTCTAATTAATTTTATTAAATTTTATTTAATTTTATTAAATTTTATTTAATTCTAATTAATTTTTATTTAATTTTATTTAATTTTATTTAATTTTTATTTAATTTTATTTTTGACCCCTGGACCACAATAGCCTGGAAATTGAGACTCACTTTTATTTTTTTGGCCCAGGGGCACATCTTGTGCCAGGAAAGGATGATTTTATTTAATTTAATTTTATTTTATTTAATTCTAATTAATTTTTATTTAATTTTATTTTATTTTATTTAATTTTATTTAATTCTAATTAATTTTATTTAATTTTTATTTAATTTTATTTAATTTTATTTAATTTTTATTTAATTTTATTTAATTTTATTTAATTTTTATTTAATTTTATTTAATTTTTATTTAATTTTATTTAATTTTATTTAATTTTATTAAATTTTATTTGATTCTAATTAATTTTTATTTAATTTTATTTAATTTTATTTAATTTTTATTTAATTTTATTTAATTTTTATTTAATTTTATTTAATTTTTATTTAATTTTATTTAATTTTATTTAATTTTATTTAATTTTTATTTTAATTTTATTTTTGACCCCTGGACCACAATAGCCTGGAAATTGAGACTCACTTTTATTTTTTTGGCCCAGGGGCACATCTTGTGCCAGGAAAGGATGATTTTATTTAATTTTATTTAATTCTAATTAATTTTTATTTAATTTTATTTAATTTTTATTTAATTTTATTTAATTTTATTTAATTTTTATTTAATTTTATTTAATTTTTATTTAATTTTATTTAATTTTTATTTAATTTTATTTAATTTTTATTTAATTTTATTTTTGACCCTGGACCACAATAGCCTGGAAATTGAGACTCACTTTTATTTTTTTGGCCCAGGGGCACATCTTGTGCCAGGAAAGGATGATTTTATTTAATTTTATTTAATTTTTATTTAATTTTATTTAATTTTTATTTAATTTTATTTAATTTTTATTTAATTTTATTTAATTTTTATTTAATTTTATTTAATTTTTATTTAATTTTATTTAATTTTTATTTAATTTTATTTAATTTTTATTTAATTTTATTTAATTTTATTTAATTTTATTTAATTTTTATTTAATTTTATTTAATTTTTATTTAATTTTATTTAATTTTTATTTTATTTTATTTAATTCTAATTAATTTTTATTTAATTTTATTTAATTTTATTTAATTCTATTTAATTTTATTTAATTTTATTTAATTTTTATTTAATTTTTTTTAATTCTATTTACTTATATCTCATCCCCACCATCACAGAGGGCCTTAGGATTTAATTTTATTTAATCCTATTTAATCTTATTTAATTCTATTTAATTTTATTTAATTTTATTTTATTTCAAATTTCGGGTTTTCCCACCAAAAACTGCCATCTTGATAGTGAAATAGCTATATGCTAGCCTACGTTACGCTATGACGTCATAAATGACCTTCACGTGGGTGGCCCAAGTTTTGTGCCAGGAGTGGTAACTGATTTTGTGCCAGGAGTGGTAAAATGTATCTACTGAAGTGTTTGGAGGAGAAGAAAATTTGCTCTGCTATTTTCCTTGATGTAGCCCAAGCCTTTGATAAAGTTTGGCATGAAGGACTGATAAAAAAACTTGATTCACTTTTGCCAAAAAAATATGTAGAACTGATTTCGTCTTACATAACAAATAGAACATTCAGAGTAAAGCAGAATGATGACTACTCAAACTTGAAAGATATTGGGGCAGGAGTACCTCAAGGTAGTGTAATGGGGCCAATTTTGTACCTTTTGTATACATGCGATATTCCACATTGTGATGGCATCACTGTTGCAACATTTGCCGACGACACTGCGCTTCTGACTACAGGCGCCACTATACAAGAAACATCCACCACTCTCCAAGTAGCTGCAGATCGACTATGCCAATGGAATAAGAAATGGAAGATAAAGCTAAATGAATCGAAATCATCAATAATGAACTTCACCAACAAAAAAGTAATAGAAACAATTGATATCAGCCTGAATGGCCATAGAATTACATGTGAAAATACTGCTAAATATCTAGGAATGACATTAGATGTCAAATTGAAGTGGAAGGAGCATATAAAAATAGAAAGGAAACAGCTTGATATTAAATATGGACAAATGTATTGGTTGCTTGGTCGTCAATCCAGCTTATCTCTAAAGAACAAGATAATTCTATACAACCAGATATTAAAACCAATTTGGGTGTATGGGATTCAGCTCTGGGGTTGTGCCTGTAAGAGTAATGTCAATTTGATACAGAAATTTCAAAATGAAGTATTGAGGAATATGGTCAACGCTCCTTGGTACATTAGAAATAGTGATTTGCACAGAGATCTACGTATACCGTTTGTGTCTAGTGAGATAAGACGATTTGCTATCCGCCATGAGTCCAGACTCCATCATCATGTCAACCCCGAGGCAGGCCTACTACTCCAAAATCAAGATATTATCAGGAGGCTTAAGAGAACGAAGCCTTTTGAATTAGTTTAAAACCTACTGGTGATAGTGAGTGCATACAGTTTCAGTGCTGCTCTCAGAACTGCTTTAGTCGTCGTTGGATGAACTGAAGTTTTTAGTCTTGTTATAGTTAAAAAAAAGTGAACTGAAAATTGATGGTTTGTCTCTAAGACAAGTTTCAATGACATTTATTAGAAAAAAAAAAAAAAATCTTCAGAAGGAAACATTTTGTCAGCCTTTATACTATTATACTACTTTATACTATCGTCAATCAACGATAAATTTCAAATTTCCAATAAGGATAGAAAGATTCAATATCAGTACTTGAAATAATATTTCTTGATCAAAAATAGGAAGTAGATTTCAGACATTATATGAATTCAATTACATCTTGGTAGCTACACAGTAATTTCATTGATGTACATTTCATTTCATTTGGCGGCACAGTATTTGGGAGAGAATTTCCGGAATATGTCGAGAAAGTTGATCAAAATACAGGCTGCGTAGTTGAATAGGAAGGTTCGGGTAGAGTTCATGTTCTTGTCATACTGGAGCGAAAGATCTCCCTTCTCGGCACACTAGGTCTACTCTCGATACTTCCAACCAACCTCTGAATGTTGTGTATGCTATGAATAAAACATACGGCTTTCACTTGCAACCTCATCACTTACTACCCTGCATACGTCTGCTTGACGGTTTTAAACAACCCCGCCTTTTTATCCAGTGCATACTCACCTATTCTCAAAGAAAATCCGGCATGGCCATCTGGCCACAGCTGCTGCTAGACCCGTCAACTTGTTTGAGTTTGTTGTTTAAACTTCAGCGACTCTTCTTGTGTGTTGTGTTAACTGCTGTGTTAACTGTTGTGTTAACTGTTGAATTTCTTTCTTGTAGAACTTCTTTCGTCAAACTGACCGTTAACTGCTTGTTTAATTTCATTAGATCCTCCTCTCGTCAAACTGAAACTAAAGTAATTTATAGCTCATCCTCACGAGATTGATTTCGCATAGAGTTGACTTGATCAAGTTGAAACATCGAATAGGTCGTAGAGAGACTGTAAATCGAAGCTGGGCTATTTATTCAAAATGGGAGCATACCTTAAACATACTCGTATAATTAATACTGATAATCAATAAATTTTGATGATTGAATCCATTCATTCAATTTAAATTCAAATTTGAAGATTAAATCAACAATTTAATTTAAATTTTAATTAAAATCTTAATGATTGAAACATCAATTTTAATGATAAATTGTTGTATATGGCTATTAGAATTCATACTTTCATTTTCATTTGTGCTTCTTCGACTATTTTATCAACCTCTATACTATCCACTTGATCTAACATATTATCTAATATCGTCATGTCGACTTAACTTGAAATCAACCTTGACAGAAATCAGCCATGAAGTACAGAAGAAAATCACTACCCGTGATAAAATAATATTAAAGATCCAAGAATTCTATGAATATTTTGTTTCTCTTTAATATTTTCTCATATTTTAGATTTCCAGTTGTGAATTCAGAGGTCACAGAAGCACCTTTGAAAAAGATAGCGCCAACCATTCCCCCACCACCAGAGCCCGACAGCTCATCTTGGCAAGATCTTGATACAGACTTAGCTGAAGAAGGAAGTGGACTGCATCCTGAATCAACTGATCAATACGGTGAGAGAAAGAAATCCATAGTTTTTTAATCTATAGTCGGCGCAATCTAAGTTGACGAAAACGCCCTCCACCCGAGAAAAAGCTAGGTTGCCAGATTGTGTAAAATTGGAACATCTTCGAATTCACGATTGAACCCCATATCTAGACGTAGAATTTTATCCTTGATATGCCAGTAGTATTAAAAAAGTTCCTGAGTAGAAGAATTAAAAGGAAATTTGATTTTTTTGAAAAAATTGAAAAATCGCGAAAATATTACTTTCTTTTGTATATCACTTCTCTCACAATCATGGGTTGTAGTAGAAATGGAGTTTTTTATATCAAAATGACAAGGAGAATTCGAGCTTTCTAATGGTTTTTGAATTTTCTATATCCGACCAATAATTATGTTTCAATTGAGGAATATGTTTGCCAATGTCGAGTCTACTCGAACAGAAAACATGAAATTTTCGATGATCTAGAAACTTTTTTGTTTGAGAAGATAAGTGGGTGGTGAAAGCGAGAAAGTTGTTCAAAAACAATTGAAATTATTTTTCCAAATGTCGAAAATAGTCGGAAGATCGTAGTTTGGCCTCTCAAGAGTTTCAAAGTAAGGAGAGCGGTATATGCATGAATCATTGTATGTTAAAGATCGGAGTTATTGAAGCTAATCGACTTGGATATTCGAGCTGCGAACAGCTGGTTTATCATAAAAATTGTGAGTTTCACAACACAGCATGATTTTTCCGAAGCTACGCTGTCACTTTTAACATTCAGGTGAATGTGTTTGCGTTAGGAGAAGTTTCAATTTCACGCAAAATGACAACGTAGCTATTTCTCGGGTGGAGGGGGTTTTCGTCAACTTAGATTGCGCCGACTATAAAAGTCTGGTAACATTATAAAAATACTTTTATGATGTGTTACGCTAAAACAACGGATTGATAGTGTTGAAAAAAGAGGAATAATTTTAAAGAACAATGAATTTTATCCTGGTCATCTGACTCACCTGTGAATTTTCTTGTTGAGAATCTACTATCCTCTTAGGCCGTAGAAATAGTGATGTGGGTCGGGTAAATACCCAGCGGATAGGTAAATATAAATTGGGTATTTATCATTTTTATTGAATTTAGAAAAGATTTAGTTGTCTTTTTGCATTCAAACGCCTTCAATGATAGTGAAATGATGTCAAAATGCATCGTGAGATTTTCAAGTTTGTAACTATTAGTTTTAATGTTCTTCTAATTTATTATTTTTATTCAGTAGCCTATAGTTTAGAGTAGAAATATATACATAAAACTCCTGCAGTACTAAAAAAAACTACATAAAGTCATTGAAAATAGCAAATAAGTTTTTATACTAATATAACAATACTATTACTATGCCAATATATCAGTAATGCCAATAATAACAAATTCAGGGGTACAAACATCAATGATTCAATAAATACCCAATATACCCGGGTATTTATGAATTTTGGGTATTTACCCGGGTAAATACCTTGGGTATTCACCACGAGTTTTAAATACCCGGGTATTTTACATCACTACGTAGAAATAAATTTAATTATACCTGATTCTACCAATGAAACCTCCAGCCATAGACTATAAAAAATAGTGTATGAATTTCTCTTTCATCTATAATATGTTATCTCTTATCCATGAATTTCTCTTTTATCTTTAATATTGTATCTATTTTCCATGAATTTCTCTCAACTATAAATTTATCTTACCTATAATTTTTTCCCACTCTTATCTGTGGAAAAAATAAGGTATGTGTTAAGGTATGTATGGTGGCTTAAGGTATGCTACATGAGTGCACTATTTTTTTATTTAGTACTGCATTTCATGATCACGCACTTATTTTTCAAATCATAACATGATTGATTGATAATTTGCTCTAATAAAAAATTGAAGCATTGATTAGATAGCATGATCATGTTAATATTTTTTGGTTTTTTGATGGACGAATATTGTTTCAGAGGTGGAGTGGTCAGAGTGGTCGCAGTGCGCGAGTGCGCGTGGCTTGGCGTGTGGGAGCGGAGGTGGCCATCAGACTCGCTCCTCCCGCTGTGTGGACGCGGGCGGCTGGCTGGAGCTGTGCCTTGAGTCGGGAGCTGAACGCACACAGACACGCGCCTGCCCCCTCCCACCCTGCAACTCCAACACCACAAGTCACAACAATGGTACGTTTTGTAATGATTATTACAGTTTCAGTATTGAATAGTTTTAATTATCTATGTATAATATGGCTTTATGTATGAAAGTATGGCTTTTGGCCCGGTATTGGTCGGGCTGGAGTCGATTTTCCGTCTTGCCGGGATGTCTTCTTTGCTTAGACGGACTGTACAGTGGAGTGAATATGAAACTGGCAATCAGCTGGTAGGCCTAGGCCCTTCATGGGCTGTTGAGCCATTGACAAACAGACCATGTATTATTTAATACAATTAATAAATTGGATATACATAATTATACTATTTCATATTTTGCGTGTATTGAATTATTCAATTTTAATTGTGAGATACAGTCAATAATACCATAGTTCTTTTAAAGAAAGCGCAAAGGTAATCGGGAATTTGCCACACAACCGATTTATGTCATATAAGGCTAATTACATTTTTATCAATCCCTTGAGATGCCGTTACTTATGAACAGAAATTTACGTTCCATATGTCATTGGAAAGATTATTCAATTTTCCAGAGGATACATTTTTTATTTTATGAGATTATTTCAATAATCTTTCAATAATTTGAGTTAAAAGTCAAGTATGAAGAGGGCGTGAAAAATACACCCCCTCGGAGAATTGTACTCTTTTTCAGATTGCATTTAGAGAACGTGAATCTCTGTCCATAAATAATAGCGCTATGTTCCAGAAGATTGATAGAAATTAGATTGATCTTATGAGATGAAATTCTATTGTTCGACAAGTGGCTGAATGTTATCGACTCAACCGCGCACTCTCAAGAGAGCTATTAAATGGAGCTATGATAAAATACACTGGAGAAAAAACGTCAACAAATAAATATACCTGATCATTTCAAATCAAGTGCTTTCAATTTAGAGTGCATTCTCAAATTTGGGAGTTTATCATTATGTTTTTCATTCGAGTTTTTTCCTTTTACCTCCTTCACTAATCATCTCACGTTGCGCCTTCAAGGTAGGTATTAGGCCTATACGATAATATTTCTGTCATATGAAATGAGATGAAATTTCGAATTCATAATTTTATTCTTATATGTCATTGAACCATAAACGTCCAATAGCGACCCCATTGTGAATGTCATGTTGCACTGCGTACTAGCGTCCATGCAAACCAAGTCAACAGAAAACGCGAAATCACTCCAAAGTCACTTCCACCTCTCCTGAAACGTCGACCCTAACGTTCAATCAACTACACGATCATAATTATGTTTGGAAAGAGGTGAGTGTGGGAAGGAAACTGTTGACAATGAAGTGCCTACAGTACATTTTTGTTCGAATCAGGCGAATTCGGCAAACAAAACAAACAAAATTTCAATTAACATTCTCTGCATATTGGATTCCTCAAGGTTGATTGGGTAGTATTCATTCTGGCTATGGAATTCGAAATGTAATAATGAAGAGAACATGCGTGTGTCCATCACTTTTCAATGTAATGTACCAATGTTTTATCAGTAACGTCCTATATATGTGGAAACCAGTATTAGAGCACATCATTCTGTTGTCCGGTTGTTTTTACAAGAGAACAATGTGATGGTTCAGGCAATGGTTGATTTGCTGAAAACAGTATTGTGAATCCTTTTCCATTGCGATTCTTTACTCTCACCGATTAAATAATTCTGATGCTAGTGAAATTCCAACATTTCTAAAACATATAGGCTACAATTTGAAAAAAGAATAATTTCCCCCGGCGATTGGATTTTTGTCATTATCTTTAAAGTGATCTATACCGCTTATTGGGATTATCAAGAAGTGAAAATTAAATTTTTATTCAATTATTACAAGGCATTATAATGATAAAGCCATACGATAATACTAACAAAAATAACTGACTGGAGCGTTTCTTTTTGCTAGACTTGATGTTTTTTGCTCTGTATAATTCTGTCATCACACCATTAGACTAAATTCCTGACTTACAGGCTTCCAGAAAGAGTTTTTCACCGGAAAAGCCGGGAAAATCGAAGAAAACCCGGCAATAGGCACCTATCCACCGCCCCATTCCAATGAGTAATAGTGGATATACCTACAGGGAATATGAATTCTGCGGGAACTCACAAAGACAACAAAGCCTAATCCATGATGAAACAACGACGACGGCATAGAAGTATTTTTTACTAATAATTGATGAAAATTCATCTCATGAGCAAATTTCATATCAAGCATGAGCAACTAGCAACAATTAAATAACCAAAAAGTGGATTCACAGTGCACGAAGATGACCTCATATTGAACTCATGAAATGTGACGGAGCACTCAGATCCGGTATGTAATTCTAAGAGATTAATTTTGTGGTGCTGGTGATGTCTGCAGTCATTTGGCCAGAGATGACAGCTGGAGGCTAACTAATAGAATAGCACTCTATGCGGTGCACAAAGAGCCTGATCATGAACCTTTCGATCGATGGATTGTCGGTGAGGTTTGCTGAAATGTTCAATTAACTATCCAGCGCATTTAATCCACCTTTCTCTATCCCAAATTGCTTTCCGTGTTTCAACGTTATTGCCACCCATTATAATAATAGTTGCATTGTTATTGGTTTCATCACACGATTATTGTTTCACACGGACGGAAACGTGGAATTTAGATGCAGGATTTGACCAGATCCATTTGCATTGACTGAATTTTAGAACCAATTCTACGAGTTCAACTCGGCACAAATTGAATATTCTAATCTCGTGATTATTACACTCCAGTTGCAATTGTTGCACTCTAAAGAGAATCAAGTTTCAATCCAAATACTAATTTATTATGAGCATGTAACACAGATGTATTCAATTCAAATAAAGAGTAATGGGCCTACACGTTGATAGTTGTAATGATATTCAAGTTGATAGTTGAATCAGTCAATCAGATATATTAAATCCTGAAAAATTACAGCTCTATAAAAATCTACAGCTCTATTTGATTTATATTAAATTTCTCATTATTTTTTCAAGTTCAATCTCAACAAAACGTAGTCTTAGGATCTCAATTACTAAGACTATGATTCAGAGCTATATTTTTTAATAAACCGTTCAAAAATCCACGTCCAAACACTATCTTATTAATCCACAAAACCAGTACCGTACATATATTTTTCAACGAGCATTATGCTTGAGTACTCTCTTTAAATCTGTCTTCAAGAAAGGAAACATCTCGGGCAATTATAAGTTGGTTTGAAAATTGACAAAAAGAACTGCTCATTACTTATACAGTACTATATATGCTATACATGCTATACATCTACCAACCGCGAATACCAATGTTGTATCATCTTTGATGTTAGTTTAACCAATAAAAATCAACGTTTCTATTTATTGAAATTTCTGTTCACGGAGAGATATTTGTCAATCTTGACTAACATTGCGAATAACAATAGACATTCAATTAGAATAAAAAGGCGCAATTAGATTGAAATATTGAAATGTAATATGAAATTGACCATGGAATTTTTAATTCAAAGAATATTTAGGAACAGAATAATGATTGCAGAGGCAAAAGAAAATTGGAAAATGCAAAGAACTTTTGATGAACGTTTTGTTTTGGTGACATAGACAGAAGGAGAAAATGAGCGATGCTTTCGTCCTTTGATTCCGGAAACTTTCGGCGACCCTCTTTATCGCAACCAGCCAGATGTAATTTACAAATCTGCCCTTGCTCCTGTCTTCACTACAGTCTCCCTTGTTTCGCTTGAAAGAGGCGAATTGTATTCGTCAAGCATCACGTTGTCCTGTTTGAATATTCACCCAGCAATTGCTGAGCAAACTCTCTGCAGCTTTCCGAAACGTCGAAAAAAAATCTGAGACTGAACTTCCTACTGGACTCGACTCCGCCTGTTTCAATTATTGAACTAGAACTTGTTCGTCCACTGTTTGTTTTTGTTAGTTGATTTGCATTCATCTTGTGTTAGTGCAGTCCCATCTGCAAACATGTGTGTTATCATGAATGACCTCTTCTCATGGAAACCAAGCATATGATGAGCACTACACTCCATTTTCATTTCAACGTTCAGGTCCACAAAAAAGGTTAAAGCAAAACACTCTTGCCTCTAGATTACATGAAATAAGTGACCCATTATGACAGACAAAACCTAAACTAAACTCTGTTCGAATACTGTCCACTTCAAAGCACCTCATTTGAGTCATTCGTTCAACTTCTATTGAGAGATTGAGAAATAATGTAAGTTACACGCCGTAATATTGTGTGCACTGTGCGAATGGAATTGTTAAAAACTATTACTGTACTCAATTTACTGTTATGATGCTGCAGTTGATTTTGAATTTGCCTCAAAAAGATGGCAGCATGAACTGTGAACTTAGCGTGTGTTTGCTCTGTCTCTCGAATGTGTAATTCAAAATGTCTCTTCCAGACAGCTTTTCCTCTTCGTATTTCATATTATGTTTTCATAGTTCAGTGAATAAATGAGTTTAATTATAATTTCAATGCCTTCAATCATTCAAGCTTTTCACAACATAATATTTACACTCATCACAATTGAACATAATAGGCTACAAAAAATTCAATAAACATTTCCAAAACGGGGGCTACTTTAGAACAATATTTATTCATTTTATTCCTTCTGTTGCTTAACTTGGTACTTGATAAAATAATAGCAGAACAATGTTTCTCACATTAAATAACCTACATATATTTCAATGAACCAATAATTAGACGTTCAGAATTCTACACTCGGAAATGATGTATTTTCCTAAGATCACTTCATCAATAATAGAGTATTTCAAACATAATAATATAGCTTAATCTCTATCACAAGGAAGTGTGCAGGATTTTTCTTTTGGGGGGGGGGGGGGGGCAAGCAAGTTTCTATTCTGCAGAATATAAGAAAGTTGCCCCTTTTCCCCTCTCTCTAGTGAGGAGGGGGGGGGGTTATCAGCCATAATATTGTTCAGTTACAATATATAAAAAATTTTTGCTCGGTGCTTAATTTGTAAAATTAAAAGTTCTGGTACAGAGGCGGAATATTGCGGAGGGGGGTCCGGGGGCTCTCCCCCGAAAAAAAACGGAAAATCGACTTCTCAAAACTAATTTTTAGAGTTATTTTCAAGCTTTTGTTGAATATTATTACCATCATTCTTCCAGATTTTTAAATAAAAAATTTTAATGATTTGCTACAGGAGTAGCGAGTACTCAGGTATCTATATGGCGTACCGGCGCGTACCGTCACAAATTAAGCCCCGTATTTTATCATGAAAATGGAAAATAAGAACAATTTCTTAATTATTATTCAATCAGAACAATTTGTTAAAATTATTTGCTGAGTAAATAACTTCAAGTCCATCTATTTTTTATATTGATGGGTGGATGTGAATAGGTTACAAACTAGTTTAACACAAATAATTTATGAACATTTTATTACTGAACTGAATCACATAGCTTATAGAATGGCTATTTAGCTGTGTATGAGATTATTGAGAAATGTAGAGTGCAGAAGCCCCCAGATTTCAAAGAACGTTTTGAAAACATTTCCAGCAATTACAAAATCTACAGTAAATTCATAGATCAAACAAGGTAAAATTAAATAGATATGGTTGAACTAAATTATTCTTGTATTAATGGACTTTCTGAGACCTCATTTAATATTCTCTTTTCAATCTGGTCCTTGTTTCCATTCAAAAATTTACGATTTACCATACCATTACTTTCCTCTATACCATTCAGCCATGTCTTTACCCAATGAAGGGTACTAAATGATTTCACAGTTGCTGTGATGGGATTGATGGTTGATGGGAAAACACTTGGAATGCCTTTGCCTTAGAATGCCTTCAAACACTATATACCATACCTAGTAATTGGAAATAGTATTAGCCTTCTCCAAAAGTGTAGCTAGTAGCTACTTCAATTTCCTTCAACTCATATATTTTCAATTTTTTTCAAATACATTATACCACAGCTCCAATCCCACAGTCATGGATTCTAGCTCATAAAACTTCATATGGAAGACTCAGGATTTTTTTTAATTGTCTGGAGTTACTCTTCATTTAAAGGATGGAAAAAATAGAATGAGAAAGCATAAGTATTCTCTTTTGAAAATATGACTGATTAAGAGAGTCATAATAAGGAATTATCATTTAACTTCTCCAGTTTTCAATTGGTGAATTGCATATTCAGATGGAAGATAACCTCTGTAAGTCTCCGATTTCAAGATCTTAATGATATAGTTCAAAATAGCAAAAAAATATATCTATAACTGCCCCCTCTCCTGCCCCTGCCTGCATACGATCATGGGACATAAGGAGTTTGTCGCCGAACAGAGTAACTGGAGAAAAAGTGTATAAAAATTGATTTTCTCAAAGAACTGGTGACTTATTCGAATCTTTCCGTTAAACTGGCTAACTCTATAAACAATAAAGGATGGAGGAATGTCAGAGAGAAAGCAAGAGTATTCTCATTCGAAAAATCTGACTTCCAATGAATGTTTGGAGAGTCAAGATAAGGAATGATCTGATACAGACTGAAATGGAAGTTTTGAACCCAGTGTCAATGACTTCGCAATCTTCGAAATTAAGTTGTAAATTTATTAAATTTAATGATTATAATAATAATCTATTATTTCATTTTATGATATTTATTCATTTTTTTCCATTTACTGTAGCGGTGGATTTATTTTTTTAATAACAAAAAAACACTAATTTTTAACTCGGCTTGGGTAGAGGAAAATTTGATAGTTTGCCGAGTAAAGGCCCGTATCGACAGTGCCAGGCATGTGCCGTGAATGCCTCAAGGTATAGTTTGTCGAAGCAAAAATGACCCTCTGGCAAGATGGGAAAATTACTCTAGCTCGGTCAATATTTGTTAAAAAATCTAAAGAATCTGCTCTACAATTTGAGACCACATTTATAATTATTAAACCAATATTGACCGAGCTTGAGTCACTTTCCCATCTTGCCAAAGGTATTTTTAGCTTCGACAGACTATACCTTGAGGCATTCGCGGCACATGCCTCGCACTGCCGATACGCGGCTCAAGATGAGTCTGAATTTTTTCAAATTAATTCATTCTGACCTCATTCCTCATGGATGAACCCATACCATGATTGTAAATGAACATAATGAATATGCATTCAAGACATGCGAGACATGCCATGCCAAAATTGTGATGTGAAAATTTCGTGCACTAAATTCTTTCAAAATTCAGTAATTTCCGA
Organism: Sogatella furcifera; assembly: GCA_017141385.1. Lineage (NCBI taxonomy): Eukaryota > Metazoa > Arthropoda > Insecta > Hemiptera > Delphacidae > Sogatella > Sogatella furcifera. The sequence goes on along the minus strand of CM029550.1, from coordinate 18,843,486 downwards.
TCGTGGATTAGTGCTTCGAGTGTTATTTTTGTGTTTGGTTCTATGAAATTTGAAGAAATTCACCAAAATTCCAATAACTTTGTTCAATATTAACTACCACAATAATTTCCCAACATGGGAAATAATTGTGGTTATGTCGGCTGTGGAACTTCTTCGGAACTCCCCACAAAATGAGCCATACGAAATAATAATAATAATAATAATAATAATACATGGTAATTCAAATTCAAATAAATAATTGAATGCTTGATTTACAACGATTTCGCTGCGTTGAGATGTTCCCTGCAAACCCAAGAATGCTGATCCAGCAAATAATAATAAGTGGGAGCTGAATTTGTAAACAGAGAAAATTGCAAAATCTAATATTGTAGCCTAATCCTATTAGGGAAGATAAGGAGGAGCGGACTGCATTAGGAGTCCGACCAGATCTTGTGAGGATTATGTGTCGTCGTCGTGGGTTGGAACACGGCAAGGGCTTAGCTCGACCCAGCTTCGTATTTCAAGTCGACTCAAGTTGGACTTGAACGCCAGTTTTCGCAATGCGAATAAGAAAACAAACTTTCCACTCTGCGTGTAATCCGCATTACTACGGTGACGGCGCTGCAACGACACGACAGACACTGGAATCATCCCGTCTTGCGATTAGCAATTCTGTTGCTGGCTGACTACTATTACAGTTTCAATTTGCACACTCCGAAAGACTGGAGTAACCCAGCACTGAATTGATAATAACCATTATTTTCAACGGTTGGCGTGGAACTTTTGAATAGTTGAGTGCTGAACGAGACCGTCAGCATTATTCTGTAATGAATCTGAAATTAGTTCAATAACTAATGATTATTTTAAAGGTTCATTTACTATATACTGGCTGTTCTCCAAATTTATGAGCTTCAAATCTGTTCTCAACCCCCTAAAATGTTCTCCATTCTTACTTTCCCCTATTCAAAGTATTTATAGAATTATGTATAACAGGTATAAAAACTTGCTTCTCATTAAAGTGAGTGTTTCAACTTCCATTGTAAGCCTGGTATTACACGATAATAGTTCTTTTATCATACCTACCTGATCATACGGAAAGAGAAATCATATTTTCATCTCTTTCCATATGATCAGATAAGATCATAGAACTATTTATTATATATAACAAATTCTATAATTACTTTGACTTGGAGAGTTAAAGTTGGAGCCTCTGTGTATTTTCCATCAGTGATTCACAATCCTTTTCTAATGCATTCAAAATTATAATGAAGATCTGAAAAATAGTGATCAGTTGATTTCTTATATGATTCCTTTACTCTAAAGAATCTTGAAGTTGTTTGCTAGTTTTGATAAAAAATTCATTGAATCTAAACAATCATTAGCATCATTGCAGACAATTTGGTAAGAATAATATATGTATGTATGTATGTCTGGCACAACAGCCCTTGAAGGGCCTAGGCCTACCAGCTGGTTGCCAGTTTCAAATTCACTCTACTATACAGCCCGCCCAAGCCAAGAAGACACCCCGGCACGACGGGAAAACGGCCCCAACCCGGCCAATACCGGCCCAAATGCCATAAATTCTCAATCTGGGACCTGGCTTATAAACATTTTACAATCCACATTACTCATAATTCGTGAAAGTTATTGGTATTTCTGTCTCATAAATGTTTCTCATAATTCGAAAATTTTACAACCTCACCTGGCTAGTTGCTATGACATGGAAAACCCAAAACTTTGCTTCCAATGCAATGATTTGATGAACAAATTGATATATTATCATGAATATAAATATTGATTATTATTTTTATTGTGAAATTTGAATAGAAATAATTTTTGTTGCTAAAATGATATCATAACCTACAACAGGGGCGAACCCAGGGGGGGGATATAGGGGATATATCCCCCCCCGAAATTTCTAGACAATGTATACTAAGAATACATATTGAGCCAAATCATGAATTAAAAAGCACTACCAGATTCACCAAAATAGAACCAATTGGGCTGTACGAAACAATGAACCTGTGCTGTCTAGCTATTTTTTACAAATCTGTACTGTATTATTATAGTGAACTGTTGAAATACTGGTATATATTGTCTATTTTGAAAGTCCACAAACCATAAAATTAGATGATTAGAAGTCTCGTTATTCGATTGTTTATTATTTGCATTGCCAACGCCAAGCTAGGCGCCTGGGCTCAGATCGTTATCGCCGAGTCATCAACATTTTCCAAGAAATCCTTTCATTCATTCCAAACTTTGTTTATTTTATTCATAGCTTTCCAGGTTAATTTTCTTTTTTTAAACATGTACTAATAATACGAATTCTACATCAACAAAATATGATGGACATTATGCGCATAGTCAGAATTACTTCAGTTTTCACTTGACTGTTGTTGGGAGTGGTCGGTTGCACTCCTTTCCGTCAATTTCTTGCCTTATATCCGTGAAACCTTGACCGTGAAGTGTTTTATATTGTGATCAGCTTGGTTATGATTATGAAATGCTCTAAAATTGAAACTATTCATTTTTATTGATATTTCTTGTGTTTATCAGTTGTGTGTCTCAGTGTCTGTGTCGCGGTCAATGCAAATGTTTTTTTAAGTGACAGAATTAATAATAGTGAACAACATGTCTAAACGAAAAATCACCATAGAACACTTTTTTAAGCCAAAGCAATCAAGTATAGTGGAAGTTGATAGGGTTAGCGACAGCTCTGAATCTACACCTTCACCTTCAAATTCACAATTAGTCAGCTTAGTTGATAATAAAATTGATTGTAATAGTAACATCAATTCTCAGCCTTCAACAACAACAGATTCACAACACTCACTTACTAATAATAATGATATAGGACTTCATACTGGTAAAGTTATACAAGATGGAACAAAATTTAATATCTTGAAGAATGTCTGGGTTCCTCCTGAGCTCTACAAGTTTCCGTCAGGACACCGAAATTTGAAATTTCAGAGACAATGGCTCTTAGAATTTCCTTGGCTCTGCTATTCAGAGTATAAACAGGGGGCATACTGCAAATACTGCTCTATTTTATGCCATGAAAGTAGTGAGGTAGGAAAGGGAAGCCATACGAAACTTGGATACCTTGTTAGAGAACCATTTGCTAATTGGAAAAAGCGAAAGATTATTTTCGATCTCATGAATCAACTGAATATCACAAGAATTTTTTTATAAGAGCTCAAAACTTCATGTCAGTTCATGAAAACAAAACGTCAGATGTAGCTACGAAAATAGATTCAGGAAGAAAACTACAGATACTCGAAAATCGTAAAAAACTAGTCCCAATAATTAAAACAGTTATTCTATGTGGCAGGCAGGAACTTTCTCTAAGAGGACATAGGGATACAGGGTCTCTGGATTTAGAAGAGCCCATTGCAAATGACGGAAATTTCCGAGCCCTACTTCGCTATCGTATAGATGGGGGGATGAAATATTAAAGGAACATGTCAACAGTTGTGCGTTGAATGCTTCATATTTAAGCTTCAAAATACAAAATGAAATAATAGAAGTATGTGGTTCCTTAATTATTGATAAGATCGTAGAGAAAATAAACAAAGCCGAATGCTTCAGTATTCTAGCTGATGAAACTTCAGATATTGCTGGTATAGAGCAGTTTGCTTTGGGTGCCAGGTACACGTGTAAGGGAGAAGGTAATAATAATAACGATTACGTTTTACGCGAGGATTTTTTGACGTTTGTCCCTGTAACAAATACTAAAGGGGCTACTCTGGCTAGTACGCTTATACAAACAGTTAGCGAAATGGGAATAAATTTGAAATATCTTTGTGGCCAAGGATACGATGGCGCTTCATCGATGAGTGGTCAGCTCCAAGGATGTGCTGCTATTGTACGTGAAAGTTTCCCAATAGCAGTTTATGTTCATTGTGCAAGTCACTCATTTAACTTAGCTTTGTGTCATTCTTGTAGTGTCCCTGTTATAAGGAATTGTCTCGGCACAATGAAGGAAGTAATTAATTTCTTCAGAGTCTCTCCAAAACGATCGGCTGTTTTTAAACGACATGTTCCTGAATTTAATACGTTAGGTAGTGCAGCTAGTAAAAAGACAAGGCTAATTAAATTCTGCGAAACTAGGTGGGTGGAGCATCTAGATGCCATTATCCTCTTTAGAGAAATGTTTGTAATCATATGTAAGGCTTTGAGGTTTGAGGGAAATACAAGAAAGTTCTGATTCTGATTCAGAGAGCTCAAGCAAATCTTACTATTTGTTATCTGCAATCGAAAAATGCAGTTTTATTGCAGCAATGACAACAACTGTTAGTAAAATTTTCAGTCTATCCCACAATATGTCAACATCTCTCCAGTCAGAAACAATTGACCTCCTTCCTGTATTTCCTAAAACATGCCGATCATTTAAAAAAGGAAATTTCAGATATGAGAGCCGAAAGCGAAATCCATTATAAACATATCCACGAAGATGTAATTAATCTTTGTAAAGATGCTGAAGTCCCCATTGAAATCCCAAGGAGGGCTCCAAAACAAATTAATAGAGATAATCATAATATAGAGGAACCTGAGTCATATTATCGATGTACAGTTTTCATACCATTTTTAGATTATTTCCTACAACAACTTGATATTCGTTTTCTTAAACACAGAAAGTTACTGGAGTCTCTCCAATTACTCCTTCCACAGCACTGTTGCTCCCTTGATATCAATAGACAATTGGAGTTATCTGACACAGTTACTGAGTTTTGGCTAAACAATTTTGATGAGTGTTGTATTGGGAAGGAACGTTTTCAAGCAGAACTGGTGATGTGGAGAAGAAAATGGATTGAATCAGAAACAAACCATTCCAAGCCCAAATATTTCATTTCATGCTTGAATGAATGCGATAAGAACCTATTCCCTTCAATCCATAGAATTTTGAAAATTGGTGCAACGATTCCTGTAACAACAGCAACTTGTGAGCGCTCCTTTTCAACACTTCGGAGAGTAAAATCTTATACAAGAAGTACTACAGGTCAGAATCGTTTGAATGGCTTAGCCCTGCTATCAATTCATAGAGACATTTCCGTGACCCCTGAGGATGTATTGGATAAACTATGTATTGTATTGGCCGGCCGGGTTGGCCGAGTGGTCTGGGGCGTTACAACCTTCAGTTCGCTAGCGCTACCCGGTCGTGGGTTCGAATCCCACCAGAGCATGGTCGTTTATGCACCTCATAAATCACCCTCGCACACTCCATTACCTACCCATGCACAAGTGAATTTGAATACTTATATGGGCATCATCCACAGCAAAAAAAAAAACTTGCTCAAAATAAATCTCGACGTCTAGATTTCATCTTGTGATTAAATTTTCTTCATTATTCTATAAAATTCAAATAATTTCATTTTATTTGTTTGATAAAATACAAGATAAGTTACTCATACAATGAAAACATAAACAATCAAGTCCAAACTTATTCTTCCCGAATTTTGATAGATTTACAAAAATAAGGTATAATCTTCAAATAATACAGTGCATATTAACCAATAACATCGTAAGACTCAGTATCCAGAAATCAAATATTCTCCAGTTTAGATTCATGACTGAAAGAAACTTTAAATAATACAGTGCATATTAACCAATAAAATCGTAAGACTCGGTATCCAGAAATCAAATATTTTCCAGTTTGGATTCATGACTGAAAGAAACTTTAAACTTGAAAACATTCCAGTACAGTTTAGAGTAAACCTACTTCAACTCTACAATTGCCAGTAGAATCAACTACATCAACAGCAACCACAAAAACGGACCAATAACTCAATAGCTCTTGTTGAACTCAAGCTACCTACAATCAATGTTAATCTTCAATTGGTGAGTGAATTTTTTCATTATTACATTCCTATCATGAGAAATTTTATTTTATATTCTAGGATCTACGATCTAGGAAAAAATATATATTATGATAATGTTTGTCGGTAGAAAGCAAATAGCCTACAATATAATAATGAAGAAAATAATCATGCAAGCACCACCCCCTTTCCCCTCCACCAGAAACTGGCTCCTGGGTTCAACCCTGATTTCATATCCCCCCCCGAAATTAATTCCTGGGTTCGCCCCTGACCTACAAATCAAATTGTAATAGTCGGCCATTGAAGTACTTTTAACGTCTGCAATATTAGAGCAACAGCTGTTTTTTCCCAAAATTTAGAACATTGTAAATCGAACGTTTTATTGGTGAATCTACAATCCCGATCACTTGTTTTTCATCAGAAAAACAAGCTGTAAATCTTTATAAGCCAGGGCCCAGAACTCACAGTCCCCGAACCAACACTGGCCGAGCCGAAGCCGCCTCCTCCACCCTGCCAGGATAGACCATACAGAAAGAAAATAATCATCAACCTGGATACAGGTAACGTGTGGTTAGCACGTTGATCCTCTCAACCATAAGCCAGTCTCCGCAACCAATTGGCGGCACAGAACACCTCTGAATGACATGCAGTTAATCAGTTAGAGTGTAAGAATAATATATATATCATTCAATGGGCTAAATGGTATCTAATTTATTTCATCCTCATGAACATTGAATTTAAAGTGAAGTAATTCTTCAAGTTGATGACTCTTTTAGCGTCATGTTTCACGTAAAGTGGAGTAGAATTCATTACATGGCCGCATCGGTAAATAACCATGCTGGGGCCTGGGGGTCACGTACAGATGCGCACTGCCGTAAAGCAAAACGCAAAGCTCGTGTGTCTTCGAGGCAAAGCTCACCGATTTACGAGCTCAAGGAGCAAGTACTCTATATCACGATGCGAACGAGCATGCCAGCGCATAACATGTAAACAGCTGGTAGCTGATTATCTTCAGGGCACAGATCACAAACACTATCAAACTGGAATTTATTTTATTTCTCCTGGTCTTCTTTCCCCTCTCGGCCTTGATCTTCATTTTATTACGTAGAGTTTGAGAAAATTAAAGGACTTTGGGAGAAAATTATTTCTACTATGGTGGATTATATTGGCAGATCCTAAGGGCTGAGGAGGCTACAGGGCTGAGAGGCCCTTTCTAGTCCAATTCAAACTATACTGAACGGTACTTGAGAATTTTATGTATATACATAATATATATTTAACGCTTTCTTATTATTTTTTCTTGATTTTATCCTGAATTCGCCAAACCAAATTGTATAAAGAGGGCTGGAAAATGAGATATAATAAAATAATTATATTGAGATGTTCAATAATTATATTGAATAAGAGATATAACAATATTATTTGATTGAAAAAATGCATTACAATGAACCGAGGATCAGAGTGATTGAAAGTGCAGAGATAATCACAGTACCTTCAGTACTTGATAGGTGTAGAAGTTTAAAAGAGATAAGAAAAGAAATCACAGTAAACAATTTTCGTTGAGAAAATAAGATGAGCTTCCCTGAATATATTAAGTATAATTACTTAATATAATTATAATATAATTATTTAATGTGACCGTTGAATAAAAGAGAAATTCATTGATAGGAACATATTCCGGACTAGCGTATTTTTCTTCTACTGTTCTTACAAGAAACCTCCATGGGGCATTCTAGTAAAAAAGTACCCTTTGTTCCAGTCACATGATATTTCCTTGTTCGGTGTTCTTCCCCATCCTGGTCATAAACTTTTACCACTGACATTCTTTTTATTTTTCCACTTTCTTCCCACTTCGCTCTGTGGAAAAACTTTTCAACTTATAATCGAGAGCTGGAAAGCACCACCTGTGAACTAGTTACGGGCAGAGTGATAAAATCGATGCCATAATTTCTCTTTACTCGCATTCCACCTTCCACAGCACATTTTCCATTTCTCAGTCTGCATGTTTTGCTCTAAATCACCTCTCTCCCCAAATAATAATCCTCTTATAATAAACTTTCTGAACACTATGAGAATGGAACTTTTCCTGTTGTCACAATACTCAAAACTCTTATTATTCTGCGCCATCAATCAGGCTTTTATTCTCTTTCAGTTGCTACCTACTGTACTCCTTTTCGTCCCACATTCCAGTTCTAATAACATGGAATCAAGGAGCTGATTCCAACCCTTGTGCTTCTTCCAAGACGATCTATGTTGAGCTCTTACAATGCTCAAAGAAGAATAATAGTCAATTTTACTACAATTCTTAGGAGCTGAAAGATAATTTTGTTGGAGAGAGATGTAGAACGATTTAGGCTTGTTTAGCAGTCGAAACTAATCCCCGAATGTCAAGTAGGGCTTGGGATTTCGTCCTAAACCGATCAACAGTAAGTTCTCTGGGGACATGTGAACATCATTGGAGGCGAAATCAAGCTAGCCAATAATAGCGGTGCAATGTTCACCAAATACAGTTCAGCATAATGTGCAGTGGATATCTTGCATTGAGCGCTTCAGGCTCTAAAGAGCTCTAAAGGGCGATCAATGACCGCCAGTCTTGTTAAATGTTAACAACTAACTATACTGTTCCTGTTGATTCATTCCTTGTCAGTGATGTATGGCAATAGCATAGTTATGTTGCACTACAACGAGCCACGAACTCGTAAACGAGACTATCCCATACTTTAGCTTACATAAGTAGGATAATACATAACTTTATTTTATTCTTGTGAATACTGACAAAGTGCTGCTTTGTTCTGATTGATTTTGACGTCTGGAATCATGATGTATTGGAATTACAAGGCCATGCATAAACTCTGTGAAAATAAGAGAATTTAAATTTTTATTCGTTTTCCACTAGATTTTATTAACTCATGAATATGATCAACCCATTAGTCAATTCATCATCTGTCCTAAAGGCTGGTTCCTGAATAAAATGTCCAACGTAAGTTACGGGTATGTCAACATTGACTACTGTGCGGTTAGGTGATTTTTTTGTTTGTTCCAAATTTTTCAACAGGCCTTTCTCATTTATATTGTAGAGCTCTAATCTATGTAATATTGGTTTATTACTTTTAAATGTTCAGGAAGTTTTTAAATGAGGCCAAATCATAGCTCAATCGGTAGCAGATTCCTAATTGAATGTGATTTTTGGAGTGAGAAAGAGACTGATCTTAAAATATTTGATAGTGAATCTACAATCTGATCAGTTTGTGATAAATAGTGAAGAAAAAATTCGCTCCGGCAGCTGGCGGTCGGAAAGAGTGCATTTCAAATGCAATTCATTGATGGCTCAAATCATAAGACTTATAACGAGCTATTCAGGGTATGAATTCAAAGGCGCCGTTTTCGAAAAACAGAATTTTTGGCATTGTGTTATTCGCCATTTTCTCTGCCATTTTTGATTGGATTTTTTTCGTTGATGGCTCAAATTGTAGGGAATAATAAGGGTATTATACACACTAATTTCCAAAACTATCACGTTATTGGTCGATTTGTAGTGATCTTTTCAAAATTTTCATCCCCTAATTTCACCCCGTACCCTTGGACCAATTTGGCTGGTTAACAAACTTGACCGAGATATTAACACTAATAATTTTTGTGCAAAATTTGGTCGCTCTCCGATAAGCCCTTTGGGAGTTATCGTGTTAACAAGAAATTGTACATATATATAAATATATATATATATATATATATATATATATATATAGCACATCATAGAAAGTCACTTTTAGATAATTATTCCACAAATAGACAGATTTAAGTGATGGATAGGAAGAAAAATACAAATAAACTTACATTTTAAAGTGAAAATATTTCGGTGGCTGTGCCACCTTCTTCAGTTCACAGCACAATGTTGAATGGAACCAGTAATTGCAGGGGAGGTTAGGATGGAATTGGAGCATGTTGGTTGAGCTTTGTTCAAGCTCTATTTGTACACCATAAAATTTTATTTATGTAATAGCATAAAATAGTATAAAAAGTTAGGTTATAATGTTACTGGATACTATGGGTTAGTATCCAGTAACATTATAACCTAACTTTTTATACTATTTTCCAACTTAGTAACTCAACTCCTCCTACCAATTCCTATCATGTCTAGTGATTGTTGATTTACCTTTGAACCTAACCTTAACCCAACCTGATTTTTCAACTTACTTTATTTACAATTGTCCTTTATTGTCCAATACTTATTCTTTTTATTGTTTCCTACTAGCTCAACCAACATGCTCCAATTCCATCCTAACCTCCCCTGCAATTACTGGTTCCATTCAACATTCTGCTGTGAACTGGAGAAGGTGGCACAGCCACCGAAATATTTTCACCTTAAAATGTAAGTTTATTTGTGTTTTTCTTTCTATCCATCACTTAAATCTGTCTATTTGTGAAATATATATATAGAGATATATATGAATTTGAACAGACATCAGATTCGTGTTCTAGGGGCTTGGAAACGTGTAAAAAATATATCACATCATAAATTTTCGATTGTCAGGGCAAGACCAATAGTGCATTTTTTCAAATGAAATGCACTAATGCACTAAAAGGCAATAATGAAAATATGACTATGACGACCAATCAGCAGCAACGAAATTAGGCAGTCGAGACTGACGACGTTTCCTAACAAGACGGTAAACTATGAAATTAATTTTCTTCTTATTTACATGGGTCATACCCGTTCGACGTTTGTGGTCAAAATCTCTACTATTAACATACGGTACTGAGATCGTACCTGCTACCGAAAACCCTTATCAGAAGAGCCCTCTAGCTATCAGCCATTTTTATTATAACAAAGAAAATTTCTAAATAATTTATTATAATAATAAAATAATTATTACATAATTCAGGTATCAAGAAGTCATGGGGCGAAGTGAGAGGTCTAAAAAATTTGGTAAACTATCTTCAAATTACAGAGTTTACCAAAAATCGGTTTTTTATTCGTTATAATAGAATAGAATGAATGATGTAACCCATAAATCAAATTTAATAACAGTTTATTATATTTTCATAAATTCGTGGAAATTCATTGGTCAGTATACTGATGGCTGTTTCTGTTATTGTTTGAAGGCCGATGCGGCGATTGCCTGAACGGAGGCGTGTGTACGACTGCGGGTGCGGGCAGCAAGCGCCGGCCTTGCCGATGTCCGCCGGGGTCTGGGGGATGGCGCTGCGAGCACTTCTCCTGTCACCCGCGCTGTCTCAACGGCGGATCCTGTGTGGCACTCAACACCTGTTCCTGTACAGCTCTCTACCAAGGCACTCACTGTCAAACACGTATGTCAACCAAGTCTGTGCAAGCAAACAAAATATTCTGGCAAGATGGGAAAATGACTTAAGCTTGGTCGATATTGATTCAAAAATTATCAATTTGGTCTCAAATTGTATGGCAGGATGTTTTACACAATTTGAGACCAATATTGAACGAGCTGAAATCATTTTCCCATCTTTCCTGAATTTAAAAACAAACTCTCAATTCCAAAACTCATTTATTTATCCTTTGAAGAAAACACACAATAAGTAGAAGTAACAAACTAAGAAATGAATAAATTACATTATAATGGTATAATTAAGCATGAAATAAATATTATTTTGAATCGAAATATACATTTATAAATCAAAGAAGGTCCAATCAAGAATGTCTTCTTTGCTTGGACTGACTAAGTTATATAACTTTATTTGAAAATTTTATTTTCAACAGAAGTGCTACATACAATAAATTGTAATAACTTTTTTCATCTAAATTCCGATTTTCTCTCTTGATAGATGAGGATACATGTATAATAATATTTAGGCTATCTTTATTTCTGTAGGAAAAAAGCAATCTATCAATCAAATACCGTACATCAAACTTGTGCAGATAAAAAATACAAGATTTATTTATTTATTTATTCATTTTGCAGAAACAATAACTTATTGGTTGAAAACACAGACTAATGTTAAGATAATCAATAATAGAATAACATAATCATACATCATAATATTAAAATAAATTAAATGAACTATAGCTACTTCTACAAAGTAAGTATAGTTCCAACATCTTCAGAAATATAACTTGACTTGTCTCTTCAAGATTCATGTAGAATATTTCTATTGTATTTTCATGTATGTTGACGTTTGGTATTACACACAGAAGTACAATGCCGAACCCCACAGTTATCAATAAATTTAAATCATAATACAGGGTTCGGTTGTCATGGTAAAATTTGTAACAAGCTAAAATTTGTCGTGCTCTAAATTTTTTCGAAATTCGATATTTTTCGGTAGTGAATGGTGATTTTAGTGATATTCCTCGTGCTTTGGACTCTCTCGATTTGGAAGAACTTCAGAAAATTTAAATCTCAGTGTATCCTATCAAAAAATACCATGATTTCCCATTGACGGAAATCAAGGTTATGGTGCCGGTGGAACTTCCTTTTGGGACTCCCCACCGAATAAGGCATACGAATGAATGAATGACAGGGTTCGTCAATGAAGTGGGACGATTTGAATGAGCAACAGGTTGTTCAAGAAATTGTATTTTTCTACCATAAATAGGAAGTAGAAATGTAACCATTTAGTGTACAATAAGTCAAAAATCATTTTTTTAATATAACATCTTCCAAATGTTCTACATTGGAATCTATGCACTTTTGCAGCCGGGCCTGAAAGAAACAGGTAGATTTACTGTGACTTTTAACTTTGTGCGTTACATCGAAACAATTCATAACTTTCTTACACAAGAACTCGCCCTTTTTCCATGAATGAACGAACAATATGGGACAACAAGCCACACTGCGAGAATTGCCATGAATGCTGTGAATGTTTTGTTTCCAAGCCACGTCATTTCTCGAAACGGGGATATCCCTTGGCCCCCTCGCTCTCCAGATTTATGAAAAAATCCTGTGACTTTTTCCTATGGGGCTACTTGTAAACGAGATTTTTTCTCAAAGCGATCCACCCGGAACTATCCCAGCTCTAAAAAACGGATTCGAGATTAGATTGAAGGAATACCACTCAATATGCTGCAAAATGTCATGGGAAACTTCCAGGCCCGGCTGCAAAAGTGCATAGATTCCAATGGAGGACATTTGGAAGATGATATATTGAAAAAACTATTTTTCACTTATTGTTCACTAAATGGCTACATTTCTACTTTCTATTTATGATGAAAAAATTGAAAAAAATACAATTTCTCAAACAACCGGTTGCTTATTCAAATCGTCCCACTTCATTGGCGAACCCTGTATTTTTTTCAAATAGCCTATGAAATCAGCAAATAATTTCTTATTTATTTATATACTTGCATGATATCAATATAGCCTGACTTGACATACAAATTACACATATTTCTGGAGATTTCTTTTCAGCTACTCAAGAAAGTAGTATAAACTCATGTATGTATGTATGTATGTCTGGCTCAACAGCCCATGAAGGGCCTAGGCCTACCAGCTGGTTGCCCATTCACATAAACTCATGTGAATAATGAAAAATGAGGGTTTCAACCCGGTCATTTAGAATAAATATAATATTAATAATCATCATAATATTATATTATATTTTTATTTATGGTGAGCCTGCAGGGCAGTCCGAGCCTGAGTACTCTGTTACTAGAAAATCGGTTTCCCCCTTCCATTTAAAAGCAATTTCTCGTGGACTTCACTCTGTGGATTATTATTTAGGTTACCGCCCAATTTCACCACGGTTGCAGTGCTAGCCACTGAGCTCATGCAATGCCTTTATGATACGCTAATTTGATGCACGCTGCAGTTGTTTACAAAGTGCATACTAGATACCAGTATGATACAAGATATTTAATCTATAAGCTGGGATTAACGTTGAACTACAGCGTGGCTGGAATAGTGAATTTATGAGCAACAGTGGTTAGGTTAGAAGGATACTGGATGATAGAGGTAGCGCAACAAGATACAAACCAAATGAAGTCTGATGTATGGATACCGGCGTATATAGATCCACTATATGCTCCACGATATTACGCAAAATTAATCTTTCAAAGTAGGTCGTCTAGCTCCACCTTAATGCAAATACTCGTTATTGTAGCATACTGTGACGTCACAATACTCCGGTGTGGTACTTAATTTAGCACTCATGACGAACAGGAGATCAATGCGGAGCGGAACGATGCGGTTTATGGATCCGACGAAACTGGATGAATCCAGCACTAATTAATTCCGCATGTCCCTTCTTGGATAGTGATCCGGGCGTACGTTGGATGAGATCCGATGAGATGTTAGTAATGACCATGTGGCTGGCAGAAAGTTAGGTACCTCTAACTCACGTATATTATGTAAGTTATGCTAGTCGAAATAGACCAAATGCAGTTTCCGTACAAGATCAATGAGTTCCAAAAACGTACATCACTATGTGATTTCACTCTGGAATAATTCGGTGAATTGATACAATAGAAATTGGCAGGTTCATGTTATTCAGATTATGTATATTAAGTTATGATATTTTATTGAAAGTGGAAAATTAATCAATAATGTAAAAAACATTTATGTTTTTTGTTTATTTGTGAAGGTGATATTTTGGTAGTTATCCATATTATACAAACCATAGATTACTGTGGTTTGACAATTCTAGTATTCTAATTCAATGCTTTCATGCACGATATCAAACACATCCTCTATTGAATTTAAGCTACTATGACCTTCCATTAAAGAATTTTAACATTCTTTCTACATGAATAACATCATATTTAACAGTATAATTTCAATTGATATAATTTGTTCGGTTTTTCTTTTTACTTTTTAATAAATTGATGAAACACAAGTGGAAAAATATGCGGTTTTTTGAAGTAGTTGTACGAAATATCATTGTAATCTGATTTCAGATTATAAAGGTCTTACACAGAAATCTCTTCACGTTATTTATTAATTATTTAATTTATACGATACAAGTCCAATTCTAAATTTGTAAAGACGAGAAAAAAGGAATAAAATAATGATAATGAGCAGTTATTTCTGAAATAAATTTAAATTACATTATTCCAATTTTATTTTTCAGCAATTTGCGATCCCCCCTGTGAGAATGGGGGTCAATGCGTGGCACCCCAGCAATGCCTCTGCCCACCAGCAACATTTGGGAACTATTGTCAAAACTGTAAGTACTATAGGTACTCTGTTTTATCAAACTAGGTATTCATTTAGAAAAGCAGATACCGGTAGCTATTCTCTAAGGCCAGTATTACACAATAATTATTTTTCGCCACACTGCACAGAAAGCAGCTGTTTTCTGTGCACTAAAGAGAATCGAAAGACACCATTTACAGGCGGTTTTGCTACTAGCTCCGAAAGAGGCCTCTTTCGGAGCTAGTGCACAGAAAGAGACTGGTAGTTACCTATCCGGCCGCTAGATTGGGCGACAATGCACTGCTTTCTGGAGCCATCACAATATTATTCAGTTCAAATGAATCACCGCAAACATTCTTATACAATATTTTATTCTTATTCTCGCAGTGTGGCGAAAAGTGTTGTACTCAACTCACACAGAAAGGTGTTTACGGTATTTGGGTAACATATTCCTGGGCTCGGCAAGCCTTGCCTGGGAAACTATCCTCATACTGTAAACACCTACTTTCTGTGCTTAAAGTGTAATGTACTCTATTCTATCATCATAGTTGATTAGGCCTATATGGAAAGAGATGAACATATGATTTTGTATTTTCATTTCTTTACATACGATCAACTATGATAATAGAACTATTATCGTGTAATACCGGCCTAAGTAAGAATGAAAATGAGAGCTGAAAAGAAAATACCAATTATTAAAGAACTCCTCATACTTTACAATGTATTCTCAAATATTTCAAAAACAATTCATCAACTTTTGTTTAAGCAATTAGCGTGCTAACAATTTATCAAATTAGATCCTCAAATTTATGAGACCTATTCTATCTTTGAATATTATTCATCATCGGATATTTTTCTCAAATACAGTAAACATGTTTCTTTTTTTCAATGTTCACGATATTAATAGTGAGTTACTCGATTCATGGAGCATTATGTGTGGAAGAAGAGATTACCATACCAAAACTTTATTATAATCTGCTCATCATACTTCTCGAGAGAATACTTTTCTGTGATGTATAAATGCAAACAAGACTTGAGGCAAGCAAAATTTCAACACAGTCTTTGTTTACTCACCATGAAAGTGACAATACTTTGTGCCGGCTTATGTAAACGGAGTACACTATAATTGATTTATTTATAATTACACAGTACACAGCTCCAGAAGCGCCAGCCTTTGAAGTTGAACAATTTCGAGCTGCTATGTTTCTAAACAGCAGGAGAAGCAGTACTGTTCAACTCCCAACTCCTCTCTATTAATCATATGTTGATAAGCTGACTTGTTACTGTTGCTGAGACTGGAGAGGACTGGAATTTCCTTTGATAGCTCAACGCTTCAATGTTTAGCGCTACTGCAGTATCTGATTTGCGTCAGTAACTTGGTCTAATGAGATACGGTACTTGATGCTCTTATTTCAATACAATAAAGCAAAATTATTCAACTGGAAATATTCATAAAGTGAAGATTACACTTAGATTGCACAAGTCAATGCAGAATTCTTCAAGCTCCTCAACAATGAAAGTGTCAAATGGATGACAACTGTGTACAACAAAATCTACCAGTGTGGAAGAATTCCAAGAGAATGGTTGGTGTCAGAGTTCATTACTTTGTCTAAGAAATCTAGAGCAAAAATTTGTGGTGATTTCAGAATAATAAGCCTGATGAGTCATGTTTTGAAATTGTTCTTGAAAGTTATTCATAGAAGAATTTATCGACATTGTGGAGAACAGATAGCACACAAGCAGTTTGGTTTCAGAAACGCAGTTGGTACAAGAGAGGCTATATACAGTGTTCAGATCTTATTTCAGCGATGCAGAGATAAAAATTGTGACATCTATGCATCATTTATAGATTATAAGAAAGCCTTAAATAAAATTAAGTATAACAAAATTATTGAAATCCTCCAGAATATAGGCTTAGATGGGAGAGACATCAAGATAATTGCTGACCCGTACTGGAATCAGTCTGCGTTTGTGAGAGTGAGTGATGAGGCGACGGAGGAGATGAAAATAATGCGAGGTGTGAGGCAGAACTGCATACTCTCTCCCCTGCTATTCAATTTATACTATGAGAGCATATTCAGAGAGACTCTAGAGAACATTAATGATGGAGTCTCAGTAAATGGTGAGAGACTGAATAATATCCGTTATGCTGATGACACAGTGGTTTTTGCTGATAGTTTGGAGGGATTGCAAAGAATCATGGATAAACTGGTTGATAGTAGTGAGCGACATGGGTTGGAAATTAATACTAGAAAGACAAAGTTCATGGCTATAGCTAAAAGGAGGATTGACAACTGTCAAATCAATATTAATCACCGTCCGGTAGAGCGTGTAAGTAATATCACATATCTTTGGTACAGTGTTGAATGACCAGTGGGATCACTCTCCAGAAATTTGTAGTGGGATTGGAAAGGCAAGAGCTACCTTCATTAAAATGAGAAACCTGTTCACAAGCCATCATATAACATTAAATACTAAAATAAGGCTTTTGCAGTGTTATGTGTTCTCTGTGTTGTTGTACGGAGTGGAAGCTTGGACACTCAAAGCAGCCACAATGAAAAAGTGGGAAGCATTTGAATTGTGGTTATATAGAAGGATGCTTAGAATATCATGGACCGAGCATGTAACTAATGAGGAAGTTCTCAGACAAATGAACAAATCAATTGACACAGTGAAGATCCGAAAGCTACAATACCTTGGGCATGTACTGCGTAATGGAGATAGGTATGGGTTGTTGCATACAGTATAGCAGGAAAAAATCCAGGGAAATCGGAGTGTTGGTAGGAGACGAATCTCATGGATGCATAATCTGAGAGAGTGGTTTGGCATGACAACTATTGAATTGTTCCAAGCAGCAGTAAACTGAGTCAGAATAGCATGCATGGTGGCCAACATCCGAAACGGATAGGAACCAGAAGAAGAAGAAGAAGAAGATTACATTTAGTCCAGTCAATGAGTGTTTTTTAGAGGAAAAAAAATATGAGGCTAATTTTTCCCCCCACGATTACTATCATATAGATAAGTGTTCTGCCAAATGTCCCCACCCTTACCCCTCTTGCTTCCCCCCCAGCACCCCCTCAAAATTTTCATTTGCAAGGATTTTTTATATTGGATTTATCTCAGCAACCAATGGAGATAAAAACCAAACTCTTTCTCATTATTTAGAGAATTAAATTCTCTTCATTTCATGTCTTACAATTTCACTCTAGCTTCTGTGGTTCAGGAATTATACATGACAGAATGAAGGAAGCCACGAGATTTATGTCTCAAAATTTAATTCTTTTCCTAATAAAAAATCACAGGATTGTTCTACTAAAAATATCTCATATAGAGCTTGTGGAACTCTTCAATACCTACATTTTGAGTATAAAAAACATATATTTTGTTGAAATTCAACGTGAATAAATGTCCGTTAAAATGCAATAAGCACACAATCTTGGAAGTGCTCAGCGGCTGGCCTTCTATAGTCTGTCAAAGCTAAGAAGACATTCTTGGCAAAATGGAAAAATGACTACAGGTCAGTCAATATTGTTCTAAAAATGATAAATTTGGTATCAAATTGTAAAAAACATTATGCTTAAACATTTAAACCCAAATTTATAATTTTCGGTACAATATTGAGTTGGCTGTAGCTGTAGTCATTTTTCCATTTACCAGAATGTCTTCTGGGGGAAAATTATCCCCATATGTTTTATTTCCCCTAACGGGTGTATTTTTGCACTCATTGACTGGACTAATATTGTATATTATAGGAAAAAATCAAGTCATTAAATTTCTCCTCGTCATCCTTCTTCTTCACAAGCACCACTGGTGATGTCCAAGGGCTATTTGATGATTCAATGATTCCTTCACTCTCCATCTCCTTGATAATTTTTCTGGCTTCTTCTTGTTTAGCAAATGGAAGTCTTCGGGGGTTCTGGCAAATGGGTTTGGCATCTCCTGTGTCTATTGTGTGTTGGACAATGTTGGTCCTTCCTTTTGTTCCTTCTCCAATGTCAAAGATATCCTGGTAGGAGGTTATTAAATCCTTCACATCCTTTTTCTGGTCCTGGTTCAAGTCCTGACAAGATTCCTCTACAAAGTTCCATAGTTTCTCAGGAAGCTTCTTCTTCTTTGACTGTGCTGATTGTACTTGATGGACCACTGCTGTTACAGGTGAACAATGTCCCAGCACACTGCCCTCCTCAAGGTGACTCCATAACTATTCACATTCATCAAGCAGACAGGGAACACTGAGCTGGTGAGAAACAAAGTTCTGGCCACTAGAACACCATGTCCAAGCTCCTCTTCAAGAACAGCTACTGGTTCCAATATTGCATTCATTCCTTCAGTAATGTCTTTTGTTGTCCTTGCCTGGGTCACAATCTGGCTTCTTGCTGGTATGGCGATGTCCTCTAATAGCCAAACTTGTGCTGTACAGTCTTCTGTAGGTAGTAGCAAAACTTCTTCACCAATGGTCACTGTATTCTTCTTCTTCTCCAGTTTCAGTCCATGTTCACATAGAAAATCCAAACCTAGTATGATGTCTTCACTGAGATTTACCAATCTCAAAAGTGGCAATCATCTCCCCATAGACACTGACAGCCTCCCCAGTAGCAGTTCTTAACCTCCAGGTTGTCGGTGATATCCCTTGTTGATCAGTCACTGCACCATAGTTTATTATTGGCATAGTGGCTCCAGTGTCAATTAGTATTCTTTGAGTTAATTAATTGACTTTTCCATGAATGTAGAGACTTTTTGGTTTATCTGACAACATTGCAACACCTGCTCCTGAACCTGGGGCCTCTTGCTTACAGGTTGATGGTAGCCCCTTTTCATCAACTTTTTTCAGTTTTCCTGCTTCTTGTCAGACATTGTCACAGCTTCAAATTCCAAGGCCTGAGTTAATGCCTCACTGAGGGTCTGAGGATGAGCCAGTTTAACAGCTTGTTGGGTTTCTGGCTCACATAGACCATCCAGGAATCTATCAACTGCCATACTCTCCTTCATTTCATCATCCCCTGATGCTGGGTAGGCAATCCTCACCAAGCAAGCTATGTCAGCTTCAAATTCCTGAAGTGACTCATTTGGCTTCTGGATTCTGTTCCTCAATTCTGAATGGTGTAGTTGATACATGTGTCGGTGGCCAAATCTCATTTCCATGCGCTCCAACAGTTCACCAATGTTGCATCTGTCAGACTTGGGAATCGTGTGGAGTACTGACAGTGCATCTCCCCAGAGTGATAGGCACAAATTATCAGCCTTTTCTGCCGGTGTATATCCATATCTATTGGCATACACATCTAGCAAGGTACGGTAATCTTCCCATGGAGTCTTTCCATCAAACATTGGTAGTCCACCATGATAATTTGGCACGGTAATAGGCATATTGCAGTTATTTACTGAAGTATCCTTTTCAATTTGATAAGCATTATCATCCACCTTCAGGGTTGTTCTTGCTCCACTAGTGTCATTATTTTGCAGCTCTTTAATCTTCTTATCAAATTTATCTTCCATGCTTTTAAGTTTTGTCTCAAAATCTTCCAAAATTTGACTATTTTCTTGTAGTTTTCCTTCAAATGTTTCTTTCAGAGATTCAAATTTACTCTCCAAGGATGTTCTATTTTCTTGTAGTTTTCCTTCAAATGTTTCTTTCAGAGATTCAAATTTACTCTCCAAGGATGTTCTATTTTCTTCTATTTTACTCTTCAAATTTGTCAAAGCTGACTTATTTTCTTCCATTTTACTTCCAACCAATTCAAATTTACTCTCCAAAGATGTTTTATTTTCTCCCATTTTACTCTCCAATGTACTCACCAGAGCTCCCAAATCTGTTTCAAACAAAAAGGTATCTGGGTCCTGACCCTCGGCCAGCAGTGCTTCCCGGAGTCTATCTTATAGGATAGATTCTACCCCATTTGTTTCCAGTTCTCGCTCCTTGAGCTCTTGCTTCAGTTGGTTTACTTTTAAACTAGTGAGCTTCACACCTTTCCCTGCCATTTCAGTTCACTTTCCACAAATATTACACAGTTCACAAATATGTACAGAAGAGTAACATTCACTCTTAGAGAATAGAGTTCACACACAAAGATGTTCACACTTGAAGATAAAATTCACACACAAAAATAAAGTTCACACACAAAGATAACGGTTCAATCAATTGAAAATAATAGTTCACTTCACAACGGTACAAGTTTATAGAATTGCCTCAATCAATAGCTACATCCCACTTCTGACACCAATTGTTACAGGTTCCACTATAATAAAAGACTTGAGGCAATTTATACTGATTAACTTTATTAATTACACTGCTATAACATACTGACAAGATCAACTATAACAGAACAGGAGATAGCACAAGAGTTTATAACGTTTCACAATACAAATTACACTAAGAAATTATGAACAGTCTTCATCACGTTACACTGATTAGAAGAAATAAGAACTGACAGAATAAATATAACTATAGAGTGTCTATATACAACGTCTGGTTTGTCTATCACACAATACGGCTGACACAATCGTTTGAATGCTTGAGTAGGACTGACTCTCTGCAAACATTCCTGTCTCTTTATAAAAGGGTATTAAATTGCTAGAGAGTGCTAGAAATGAATAGAGAGTTCTAGTAAATGCTGGTGGGCCCGTAATTACTTCCAGAGGCTTGCAGACAGTTGTTTGTTTACAAAACAATGCAACCACTTGTTGACACAAAGTCTCCCATCCCCCCGCCAGCCCATCACTTGGCGCCGCAGTCTCAAGGCCATCAGACACTGTCAAATTCAATAACAACATAATTTTTAAAAATATTCAAAATTACAAGCACAATTGCTCCATGCTGATTTATGTCGCATTTTCAAACAACACATCAAAGGTAAAGTTTCATCATGAGTGAAATTGTGGCTCTAGCCTATAACAGTAATTTTGGTAAAAGTGAAGTTTACCGGCCACCAGGGGCATAAATTCAAAATTTTCATTGGGGGGGCAAGCAGGGTCAAGATTTGCTTCTGGGTAGTGGTTTACTGATCACTGATAATTCTGCTGTAATGTATGTAAGACATAATCTACTTCAATACCAAACTGAATCAAATACTGGGGGCTGTAATGGACCTGGGGGTGTACCTCCTCAGCCAAGCGGGGGTGGGGGCCTCCCCCCGGGAAATTTTGTGAAAGTATACTTTAAAACTGTCTTAGGAGGCCTTTTTTGTGGTGAATCAAATGCCGAAATCACTATTTTTCAGCATAAAATATTGATGAAAGACAGAGTGTCCCACGAAGAAGATACATAGACATAGATACAAAACATATTATATACATCCGTAAACCATAGATTTTTAGATATTTTTCTAGTAGGCCTACTTACAGTCATTAAATCATCAACATCTCAAGAATCACTTGCCAAAATTGAATTTTGAAGATATTGTTGGGAAGAGGAATTAATTTCACATTAATTTAAGGTATTCTTCATGCCAAAGTCGATTATTGAGCAGTATTTTTTAGCAGTTGGAATTAAAAGAGAGTGATTTTCAAGTTTTTCTGAAATCTCAAACGGAATTTCGCAATTTTTTTTCGAGGGTAAGAGAAATCGCTATAGATTAGAACCTTCTTTTTCTATTATCTCGAAATGAGACCAAGTACAGGGATCTAGCTCAAATCCCTGAGTCTCAGAATTTCATTTTAAATAAGTTTTTTTATTAAAAACTAGACTAATCTTGTTGAATGTGAATAATCGTCTACAATTTGATAGCTTTGTGTCGTGTGATTAAGTACATGAAAAATACTTTTTCTATAGAACTGAGAACTTGTCACTGGAACTGGTTAGAAGTTCGGATCTGCAGTGATTATTATGGATATTGATATATATTTGCTAACATATGATAATAATCAGTATTTTTCAAGTTCAAAGAAGGTTAAAATGGTTACCTGATGCTTCAACTTACTTTTCTGTGGGTGAAACTTGTAGATGATTTAATTTTGAATAAAACGTGTTCAGTCAATAAACAGCCTAAATCTAAAATGACGCACAAACTCAGAAATCAGGTTTGAATGAAACAAAACTGAATGACCAATTACAGTTGAAGAATCAATGTGTCTAACTTATTTAAATCTGATCTTATAAATTATTTATAGTTTTAATTGAAAAGTGTAATAGTCTTAAAATGGTTTTATAATATTAGATAGTAAATTTTGGTTATAGTGGATATTCTATCCTGACCTATTGTATTTCGAGAATAGTTCTTTATTCTTCTTAAACATGAGAATCTTGAAATCATATTGTAGTTCAATCAGATTAAGCCAAAAAGTAAAAGTCTGAGGACCCAGCTGAAAATTTGCAGATATGATCAGAAAATGGCGCTGGACGAGAAAATTTTATAGGTACTTCTTTGTTGAAAAATAAATAAAAATCAGAACACCCTTTAAAAAAACATTATAAAACACAGACATGTTTCGGCAAATTAGGCCATTATCAATGTTAATTGATATCAACAATCCCATTGTTAATTGATATCAACATTGATAATGGCCTAATGCGAAACATGTCTGTGTTTCAATAATTTTATAAAGTTTTTTAAAGGGTGTTCTGATTTTTATTTATTTTTCAATTATTTTAAACAGCCCTAAGTTTCAAAGATTAGTACTCCTCTGTATACAATTAAATTTTGAGAAGAATAAGACTAATTGCAACTTTGTATCATTGAATATTTTCGAGATAAAATTATTTTAAAAATTGGTAATTTTTTCATAGGATTAATATTTTGAAATTTTTTTACTCATAAAGTTTGTAACTATAAATTGAGCACCCGTACATTATCGTATTTCAAATCTCTCTTGGCGAAATTAATTTTTCTTCCATTCGAGACCAATTTCACACTTTTTGAACTACAGCGATTTAAAATAACTTACACCCCCAAAAACCAAAAAAATTGCATATTATAACACAAAAACTTACTGAAAATATTGGGATAACTTATTTGCTTATATTTCTGGAATTAGGTTCCTGAGACCCTAGGCTGTCATGAGCAATTTTATGAGACTAAAACTATCATAGGATTCAACAGCATCCCCTATTTTTCAAGTTATATTTATAACTTTTGAACGGTAACTCGGATTTTCCCTCCTTTGGGAGATTGGCTGTCGTTAGTAAAGACAGTCAGTCGTTTCCCGTTTCTGGAGGAATAGTAATTGTTGCATTACACTCCAACTGATTAACTGCATGTTATTCAGAGGTGTTCTGCATCTTCACTTGGTTGTGAAGACTGGCTTATGGTTGAGAGGATCGACGTGCTAACCACACGTTACCTCTAACCTGGTTGATGATTATTTGCCTGCTGTATTTTTTGTTCGGGCTGGGAGGGCATTCTGGCGGGGTGGGTGGCGGCTTCGCTCGGTCGGTGTTGGCTCGGGGGCTGTGGGGTTCTTTTGAGAATCTATGGCTTTTGGGCCGTTATTGGCCGTGCTGGTGTCGTTTTCCCGTCTTGCCGGAGTGTGTTTTTTGCTTGGATGGACTGTATAGTTTGGCGGATATGAAACTGGCAATCAGCTGGTAGGCCTAGGCCCTTCATAGGGCTGTTGCGCCATTGACAAACAAACAAAACTATCATAGGATTCAACAGCATCCCCTATTTTTCAAGTTATATTTATAACTTTTGAACGGTAACTCGGATTTTGTGATAGCTCATCATCCTCATGGCGGCGATATAAAATCATATATTGTAAGTTATGTCAAATTACATAAAAAATTCCAATTTTCAGATCTTGGAATTCAATTACCAACCATCTGAAAGAGGAAGATTTCCTCTACATTTCATTATAATTTTCAGATTTTTGCGCCCACAGATTGCCGTTTGCGAGTCACTCTAATGTAAAAATGTTCTGTTTTCAACGAGGAGGTACACACAGTACCATTACAATCTGAAAATTGGAATTTTTCTATAAAATTCGACTTATAATACATGAATTTAAACTGGGACTCTTAGGGTCTTTTAGTATGTTATTCAGCGCGCTTTTCTGATCATATCTGCAAATTTTCAGCTGGGGCCTAGACTTTTAATTTTGCTGCTTGATTTGACTGGACTATTGGGGGGGCAACGGGAATGTTTGGGGGGGCAACTGCCTCCCCGTGCCCCCCCTAAATTACGCCTATGCCGGCCACCCTTCCAAAAGTCAAATTTCCGATTGCAATCAATTGAGTATGGCCTACTGATGACAAAATAAAAAAAATTAGCTGTTGCTGTCCAGTAGTTCTGAAATAAATGAAGTATAAAGTTTGGTGTGCAGTTGCTATAATTCAACCTTAACTGAGCTTCAACTAACCTAACCTAAGCTTCAGCTAACCTAACCTAAGAAACAACTAACTTAACCCAAGCTCTAACTAACCTAACCCAAGCTCTAACTGAACTAACCCAAGCTCTAACTAACTAAACCTAAGCTTCAGCTAACCTAACCTAAGAAACAACTAACCTACCCTAAGCTCTAACTAACCTAACCCAAGCTATAACTAACCTGACTCAAGCTCTAACTAACCTAACCTGAGCTTCAGCTAATCTAACCTAAGCTCCAACTAACCTAACCTAAGCTTCAGCTAACCCAACCCAAACTCTAACTAACCTAACTTCTAACTAACCCATCCTAAGCTTCAGCTAACCTAATCTAAGATTCAACTAAGCTAACCTAAGCTTCAACTAACCTGACCTAAGCTCCAACAAACCTAACCTAAGCTCTAACTAACCTAACCTAAGCTCTAACTAACCTAACCTCAAACTAACCTAACCAAAGCTTCAACTAACCCAACCAAACCTAAGCTTCAGCTAACCTAACCCAAGCTCTAACTAACCTAACCTAAGCTCTAACCAACCTAACCTAAGCTCCAACTAACCTAAACTCTAACTAACCCAACCTAAGCTCAAACTATTTCAACCTGAGCTTCAACTAACCTAACTTAAGCTTAAACTAATCTAACCTCCAATTAACCCAACCTAACCTATAACCAACTCAACTCCAACTACCCCAAACCAAGTGTTAACCAACCTAACCTTTAACCAACTCAACTCCAACTACCCCAAACCAAGTGTTAACCAACCTAACCTAAGCTTCAACCAACCTAACTTTTAATTAACCTAAACTTGAGTCATCTTAGACTTATAATTAGTGCTCAATTTGTGCTGTTTTGTACAGTTTGGATGCACTTTAGAACTTCTAAAATAAGAATTGGAGTAAACTTACATATGTGAGCCAATTTTCTTGCTTCCACAGACCAAACTTTAAACTTGAATTATTTTAAAACCAATGGACAGCAACAGCTAATTTTTTCAATCTGTCATCAGAATAACATACTTAATCAATTGCAACCGGAAATTTGACTTTTGGAAGGGTGGCCAGTAAACTTCACTTTAGCCATATTTTTACTAAAAGTAAAAGTTTCTACCTAAAACCTAGAGTGATTATCATCAAAGAGCTATATCTTTAAAAACTTCGATAGAAATTTATCAGTCAAAAGAAGATGGATGACCAACAATATGAATAATAAGTGGATTTTTTATTTCAATCCATTTTATCTAATGTTTCAAGTAATCCAAGACTGCTTTATTATAATAGGTAGGCCTACTGAATATCAACAATTTCAGAACTCCAATTCTCAAATACTTTTTTGATTGATTGAATTAAGAAAATTTTATTTTCCAAAAGCCATCATACATCTTTTACAAAGTACAATATAATTTTCACTTCTAGAATGTTAACTTTATAGCCTTTATCTACATCTATTATAGCATTTAGTAATAGTCTGGGTGCCAAATGCAAAAAAGGGGGGTAACCTTTTTTTGTGGTATGTCATTGATTTTTTGATCGATTATGATAGAATTTGATGTGTAGATTCCGAATCCAAGTGATGCCAAAGTGTAAAAGTTGAGCATTTTCTGTAATTCAAGATGGCGGCCAAAATTTCTGTTCCTTTTCTAGTCTACCACAATTTCTGTCAAAACAAAGTGTCAGACAAAAAAAAAATTCTCATCTTTTTTTTTAATTAAATTGAATTTCCAAGAGAATGGTATTGGATTCATGTCTCTATCCTTCTTAGGAACAGAGTTATGATTTTTCAAAAAAGAGGCTAATTTTCAAGAAAAATGAGAATTTGAGTATTTTTAGTTTTTGCTTCCTTAGATCTTCTGACGTATACTTTTGAATTGTGTAAATCAAAATCCCTCTTGGCATAATTTTGTCCTCTACAATTTCAGATCAAGTAGACCTCTCTATTTTGTATATGGTAGTTTTTTAACTAGGGCAGTAAAAAGATATCCTTGTATCTCAAAAAACCTTATTTATGGGAAAAATGGTCACCAAAAAATTTATACATGCTTGTATTTAGATTTTATTTTGTAAAAATGTCTTATAAATCAATTTCCAGCAGATAAGCCACTTACCAACCTGAATTTTGGTCATGTTCAATAGTATAAGGACCCTTCAAGGATCTGAATCTGGATACCTCTAACTATTGTTAAAGTGATATAGATCACAACAAGCAAGCAATGAATTTCATCAATTTTGACCAAATTCAACATATTGTTACAGAATTTGACAGTGTCTGATGGCCTTGAGACGGTATTACAACAATTGATGGACAAGGCGGGGATGGGGAGGCTTTGTATCAACAGGCTTTGTGTCAACAAACAAGCACATTGTTTTGTAATCAAACGACTATCTGGAACCCTCTAGAAGCCATTATACCAGAACTTTCTAGCATTCTCTTGTTAATTCTCATAAGAATTAACTTAAGCTCATAAGCTTATATAATGTTGGAGTGTTTGAACTACCAGTCAGTTCTACTCAAGCATCAAATCTAGCTGGTCAGTTATATTGTGTGACAGGCCAGACGTTGTATATAGACACTCTATAGTTATATTCATATTTCTTCTAAGTGTAACTTAGAGACTGTTCTCATTATTTTCTTATTCAGTGCAGTGTTAATTTTAGTAAAATTTTTATTGTGAAACATTATAAACTCTTGTGCTATCTTCTGATCTGTTATAGTTCATCTTATTCCAGTGTGTTATAGCAGTGTAATTGATAAAGTTAATCAGTATAAATTGCCTCAAGTCTTTTATTATAGTGGAAACTTGTAACAATTGGTGTCAGAAGTGGGATGTAGCTATTGATTGAGGCAATTCTATAAACTTGTACCTTTGTGAAGTGAACTATTATTTTCAATTGATTGAACCGTTATTTTTGTGCATGAACTTTATCTTTGTGTATGAACTTTATCTTTGTGTATGAACTTTATCTTCAAGTGAGTGAACTGTGATCTTTGAGTGTGAACTTTATTCTCTAAGAGTTAGTCTTTTGTACATATTTGTGAACTGTGTAATATTTGTGAAGTGAACTATTATTTTCAATTGATTGAACCATTATCTTCATGTGTGAACTTTATCTTCAATTGAGTGAACTGTGACAGGACCTCCTAAATACCAGACCTGAGTGTACAAACAAGATGACCGCCATATGTGGTGGACTAACTTACTGCCATCAGCTTGGTTCCAGCTCTCTCTAATAACTTATTATTGTTTGAAATATTTATTGAGAATTTGAGTAAGGTTTTTATTAAAGAATTAATTATTTGATAGGATAACAGAACTTTATTTATTCTCATCACATGAATTCACATGCACATAGCTTAATTATCTTTATTGTATTTTAGCCTAAGAATACAATGTTCTCAATTTTTGCGACTTTGTTTGCTTGGGTAACTGACTATTATTCTTCATGTTGCATTAGTTGATCTACAAGTTTGTTCTTCAGTTCAGAAGTGAGCTCCTCAAATCCCATCATTTCAGTCCAGTAATTGAGTTCATCACGGAGCAATGGCTGATTCCGTTGTTCCTCAGGATATTTTCTTTTTGGAGGCAGGTTCACTGCTTTGTAAAAAGGCTGATTTCAAAAAATTGTAGGAAAGGCACCATCACATAGTTTTACTTTTTTCTTGGAACAGTCACAGAAGAAACATCTTTACACAAAAACTTAACTTCTTCAATAATGTCTGATGCTCTAGAATGATTGATACACACATCCAAATAATTAGTGACTTCATAATCTTTCTATGGATACACCTTGTCCACTTTTTCTCAACTCTATTTCTTTTGGAAAATTTGATATTGTCACTAAAGGGGGTTTTCTATAATAGTTCGATTTACACCCAGGGACACAACAATTCCTAGGCATGTTTGATTAAAACTGTTCATACTTATTGTAGAGTGTTGATGTAGGCTAATGTTGAGTTGCAGATGGTAATCTACGGTTGAATATTATGAAATTGTTTATTGAAACACTGAACAGTGAATGGGCTACACTTTGAATACTTGAAACACTTACTACACACTTTGAATACTAAATAAATCTAATTTGAATCTCTATTACATCTTAAATAATAAATTATAGAATGATAATCAATCAATTTATTATAAGACTCGCAAAACTTCACCATGACTGTAAAAAATTGTAAACAAACTCCACTTAACTACAACTAAATACTTAATACTGATGACAGCATGGCAGTGTCAGCTGAGTTGAGACTCCACCACATATTGGCGCTATTTTACCTAAATTTTCACACAGGCGCAGGTCCGGTATTTAGGAGGTCCTGAGTGTGAACATTTTTATGTGTGAACTTTATTCTGTAAGAGTGAACTTTATTCTCTCTTCTGTACATATTTGTGAACTGTGTAATATTTGTGGAACGTGAACTGAAACGGCAAGGAAAGGTGTGAAGCTCATTAGATTGAAAGTAAATCAACTAAAGCAAGAGCTGGAGGAGCAAGAACTGGATACAAATGGGGTAAAATCTGTCTTACAAGATAGACTCCGGGAAGCACTACTGGCTGAGGGTAAGGACCCAGACACCTTTTTGTTTGAAACATATTCGGGAGCTCTGGTGGGTACATTAGAGAGTAAATTTGAATTGGTTGAAAGTAAAATGGAAGAAAATAAATCAGCTTTGACAAATTTGGGAAGTAAAATAGAAGAAAATTAAACAAATTTGGAGAGTAAAATGGAAGAAAATAAAACATCTTTGGAGAGTAAATTTGAATCTCTGAAGGAAACATTTGAAAGGAAACTACAAGAAAATAGTAAAAAACAAAACTTAAAAGTATAGAAAATAAATTTGATAAGAAGATTGAAGAGCTGCATAATAATGACACTAGTGGAACAAGAGCAACCTTGAAGGTGGATGATAATGCTTATCAAATTGAGAAAGATACTTCAGTAAATGAATGCAATGTGCCTATTACCATGCCAAATTATCATGGTGGACTACCATCATTTGATGGAAAGACTCCATGGGAAGATTACCGTACCTTGTTAGATGTGTATGCCGACAGATATGGATGGACACCGGCAGCAAAGGCTGATAATTTGTGCCTATCACTTTGGGGAGATGCACTGTCGGTAGGTACTCCAGACAATTCCAAAGTCTGACAGATGCAACATTGGTGAACTGTTGAAGCACATGGAAATGAGATTTGGCCACCGACACATGTATCAACTACACCGTTCAGAATTGAGGAAAAGAATCCAGAAGCCAAATGAGTCACTTCAGGAATTTGAAGGTGACATAGCTTGCTTGGTGAGGATTGCCTACCTACCCAGCATCAGGGGATGATGAAATGAAGGAGAGTATGGCAGTTGATAGATTCCTGGATGGTCTATGTGAGCCAGAAAAACAACAAGCTGTTAAACTGGCTCATCCTCAGACCCTCAGTGAGGCATTAACTCAGGCCTTGGAATTTGAAGCTGTGACACAATCTGTGAGGAGCCATGCACGTGTTTGCTCAGTAGCAGGGGAAGATAGCTATGAGGAGTTGGTGGAGGAAATAATGAAGAGGATTTTGGAAAAATTCAAGACTGCAAAGAAGGAGATAAGGTGTTGGGGCTGTAGAGAGAGAGGTCATCTACAAAACAAATGCCCAAAGAAGTCAATGTCTGACAAGAAGCAGGAAAACTGAAGAAGGTTGATGAAAAGGGGCTACCATCAACCTGTAAGCAAGAGGCCCCAGGTTCAGGAGCAGGTGTTGCAATGTTGTCAGATAAACCAAAAAGTCTCTACATTCATGGAAAAGTCAATTGATCAACTCAAAGACTACTAATTGACACTGGAGCCACTATGCCAATAATAAACTATGGTGCAGTGACTGATCAACAAGGGATATCACCGACAACCTGGAGGTTAAGAACTGCTACTGGGGAGGATGTCAGTGTCTATTGGGAGATGATTGCCACTTTTGAGATTGGTAAATCAAGGTTCAGACATCAAGTATTAGTGGCAAAAGTCAGTGAAGACATCATACTAGGTTTGGATTTTCTATGTGAACATGGACTGAAACTGGAGAAGAAGAAGAATACAGTGACCATTGGTGAAGAAGAAGTTGTGCTACTACCTACAGAAGACTGTACAGCACAAGTTTGGCTATTAGAGGACATCACCATACCAGCAAGAAGCCAGATTGTGACCCAGGCAAGGACAACAAAAGACATTACTGAAGGAATGAATGCAATATTGGAACCAGTAGCTGTTCTTGAAGAGGAGCTTGGACATGGTGTTCTAGTGGCCAGAACTTTGTTTCTCACCAGCTCAGTGTTCCCTGTCTGCTTGATGAATGTGAATAGTTATGGAGTCACCTTGAGAAGGGCAGTGTGCTGGGACATTGTTCACCTGTAACAGCAGTGGTCCATCAAGTACAATCAGCACAGTCAAAGAAGAAGAAGCTTCCTGAGAAACTATGGAACTTTGTAGAGGAATCTTGTCAGGAAACCATCTTCTGAATGATGTCACCAAGAAGGACAGTTACCCTCTACCCCAGATTGATGACACACTGGATAGCCTGGAAGGTTGCAAGTTGTTTCAACTCTGGATTTGAAAAGTGGATACTGGCAAGTTAGACTAGAAGACAAAGCAAAGGAGAAGACAGTATTTTCAATTGGGGAAGGACTCTGGCAGTTTACTGTGATGCCTTTTGTTTTATCTAATGCTCCAGCCACTTTTCAGAGACTAATAGAAAATGTGTTGAGGGGACTCTCTTGGGAAACATGTTTGGTTTACCTGGATGACATTATTGTTTTGGGCAAGTCTTTCCAAAATCACATGAAGAACCTGAAGGAAGTATTCCAGAGGCTGAGGCAGGCAAACTTGAAACTGAATCCTGAGAAATGCAACCTGTTCAAAAGACAAGTGAATTACCTGGGACATGTGGTTTCTGACAAGGGAGTGTCCATGGATCCTGAGAAAGTATCAGCTATTACAAACTGGCCTCTGCCCAAGGACAAATCAGAAGTACAGTTTTCTTGGCCTTTGTGCATATTATCAGCGATTTGTGATGGGTTTCTCTGGGATAGCCAAACCACTAACAAATTTGACAGAGGAGAGGCGCACCTTCATCTGGGATAAAGACTGTCAGCAGGCATTTGACACACTGAAGGAGGTGCTGAGCCAAGCACCTATTCTGGTTTATCCCAAATCAGAAGGCAAGTTCATCCTGGATACTGATGCCAGCAACACAGCTATTGGCAGAGTACTCTCACAGGAACAAGATGGAGGGGAGAGGGTTATTGGATATTTTAGCAAATTTTGGAGTGCATAAGAACCTGGAAAAGGTACAAGAGAGGTTCTACTGGCCAAATTCAAAAGAGGATGTCAAGAACTGGTGTCGGAATTGTGCAGTATGTGCATCTGCCAATGGCCCTATGCCTAGAAAGAGAGCCCCTATGCAAAAATACAATGTGGGTGCTCCATTTGAATGCATAGCCATTGACATAGCGGGACCATTCCCAATTACTAATGGTGGGAATAAATACATCCTGGTTGCTATGGATTACTTCAGCAAATGGGTGGAAGCCTATGCCTTGCCAAATCAAGAGGCAGTTACTGTAGCTGATGTATTGGTGAAGGAGTTCTTCAGTCATTTTGGCATACCATTGGAGTTACATTCAGATCAAGGAAGGAGCTTCAAACCTGCTGTGTTTTCTTGGATGTGTGAAGTATTGGGAATCAACAAGACTAGGACAACACCACTGCACCCCCAATCTGATGGAATGGTTGAGCGAATGAAGAGGACTATGGGAAAATACTTATCAGAGGTGGTATCTGGACATCAACGGGATTGGTATTAATACCTCACTTCTTCCTGATGGCATACCAAAGTGCAGTTAATGAGACTACAAGGATGACTCCAGCAAGAATAGTGTTTGGGCGAGATATGCAACTACCCTGTGACTTGGAGTGTGGCTACAAACCTGGGGAGGACTTGGAACAAGAAGACTACACCAGCAAGCTCCAGAAGCAGATTGATGAGATTCATGCAACCGTCCGCACAAACATCCAGGTGACATGATGAAGCAGCGCTATGACATTAAGGCCAACCATGGAGGATACCAGGCTGGTGACATGGTATGGTTGTACAATCCTCAACCACGTTGTGGATACTCTCCCAAGTTACAAACCTCTTGGGATGGACCTTATCAAGTGGTCACAAGGATCAACAATGTAATCTACAGGATCAAGAAACCAAGAGGTACTCCACACATTGTTCATTTCAACCAACTGGCACCTTATCATGGAGACAATGCTGCAAGGGAAGTTCAAGAAGTGAAGGCTCTTCATCCTGCCATCTCTGATTTTGAAGGATTCATGGCCAACCTAGGGATGTAACTGGAAGAAGGAAATGTCACCATCAGTCACCAGGACTTATTCACCCTACAAAAGAGCTATGCCTTGGCACATTGCATCGCCAGGAATGTGGGAGCTTCAAGAGGAATAGCTACAGTCTTCAGGACAAAGTTTGGAAGATTGGATGTACTGAATCTCCAGAATCCAGCTGTGTGGAAAGCACTTCATCTTCAGGATCAAAGCCAACATCTGTTCTATTTGGTGACAAAAGACCAACCCCAGCAGGAGTCAACATATCAGGCTCAGTGGCAAAGTCTGATGCATCTACAAACTCACCATCAATTCCTGGGAGTGAAGCAGCTTGGAATCCCAAGACTGGGCTGTGGCTATGACGGATTGGACTGGAAGATTGTGAGACCAATGATTGGAAGAATCTTCAAGGACACTGGAATCAACGTCACCTGTTGTGTCTTCAACCCATTGGCAGTTCACAAGTTGATCAATTGATGCCAGCTTCTACTGTGCGCACTTCCAAGATGGATCTGGACTGTTCTGGGACAGAACAGTTTTAAGGAGGGGGCAGTGTTACGGAATTTGACAGTGTCTGATGGCCTTGAGATGGTATTACAACAAGTGATGGACAAGGCGGGGATGGGGAGGCTTTGTACCAACAGGCTTTTTGTCAACAAACAAACACATTGTTTTGTAAACAAACAACTATCTGGAACCCTCTAGAAGCCATTATACCAGAACTTTCTAGCATTCTCTCATTAATTCTCATAAGCTTATATAATGTTGGAGTGTTTGAACTACCAGTCGGTCTTACTCGAGCAGTGAATCTAGTTGTGTCAGTTATATTGTGTGACAGGCCAGACGTTGTATATAGACACTCTATAACGTATTCATATTTCTTCTTAGTGTAACTTAAAGACTGTTCTCATTTCTTATTCAGTGCAGTGTTAATTTTAGTGAAATTTTTATATTGTGAAACGTTATAAACTCTTGTGCTATCTTCTGATCTGTTATAGTTTATCTTTTTCCAGTGTGTTATAGCAGTGTAATTAATAAAGTTAATCAGTATAAATTGCCTCAAGTCTTTTATTATAGTGGAAACCCGTAACAATATGATACATGAATTAAGATCTCCTTGATGAGCTGAGAAGAATGAGCTATGAATTGTTGAGATCTATATGATTTTAACAATAGTTAGAGGTATCCTTAGATTGAGATCCTTGAAGGGTCCTTATACAATTTAACATAACCAAAATTCAGGTCGGTAAGTGGCTTATCTGCTGGAAATTGATCTATAAGACATTTTTACCAAAGAAAATCTCAATACAAGCACGTATAAATTTTTTGGTGACCATTTTCCCCATGAATAAGGTTTTTTGAGATACAAGGATATCTTTTTACTGCCCTAGTTGAAAAAACTATACAAGATAGAGAGGTCTACTTGGTCTCAAATTGTAGAGTACAAAATTATGCCCAGATGGATTTTGATTTACACGATTTAAATATATACGTCAGAAGATCTAAGGAAGCAAAAACTAAAAATACTCAAATTCTCATTTTTCTTGAAAATTAGCCTCTTTTTTGAAAAATCATAACTCCGTTCCTAAAAAGGATAGAGACATGAATCCGATACCATTCTCTTGCAAATTTAATTTACTAAAAAAAAGATGAGAATGTTTTTTTCGTCCTACGCTTCGTTTTGACGAAAATTGTGGTAGACTAGAAAAGGAACAGAAATTTTGGCCGCCATCTTGAATTACAAAAAATGCTCAACTTTTACAGTTTGGCATCACTTGGATTCGGAATCTACACATCAAAATCTATCCTAATCGATCAAAAAATCAACGAAATACCACAGAAAAATTTTACCCCCATTCAGGGCCGTATTTCTAAATAGGCTAAGTAGGCTGCAGCCTAGAGCGGCAAATTTTCAAGGCGGCAAATAAAAAAAAATTATAAATCTATAAAATGATTTCAAAAAATAAATTACATTTTCTCTACAATTCCTGAATTTACTTTGAAAAACATGACCTACTAGTAATTCTTAGAACGTAGTTGCCTATTACTCGTATTTTAGTGCATTACAAAATCGGTTTGATCTCTGAATACACTAATAGTACGGTGCAATTAGATTCGAACCTCAACATCCAAATAGAAAAGACGATTCCTATGCCTACTTGTTCTATACAGCAATTTTAGGGTTTTTTGGGGTGTAAGGTTTTTTTAATCTACGTACCACATGAACCACTACTGAATATAGAAGTGTGAATTTGGTCTCAAATTAAAGAGGAATGCATTTTGCCGAGAGGTATTTTAAAATACTGATCCAATTCAAAGTTACTAACTTTCAATGTAACAAAATAATTTCTGTGAAAAAAATAAGGAGTTTTCAAAAAATTGTAACTTGGAAACAGTTAAAGATACAGAGATGTAATTGGTCTCAATCTCTTCCAAATTTTGTTCTCTAGAAAAAACAAGCGTGGAATTATTTCGTCCGACTTTTGATCGGTTACAATTCACGAAAACGGAAATTTTGCACCTTTCACCCCCCTCCCACAAAAACCCGACGCCTAAAAGGGTGTAACTCTCTACCAAACAATTAAGGGATTGTATAGAACAATTTGGCATAGGAATCGTAATCCCTCTTTGGATTTTGAGGTTCGGTCTTTTTTTTTAACTAATTGCATCGTACTGTAATAAATGTGGCTACAATTTAGGTTAAGTTTATTAAGTTTATAATATATTAGATTAAGTGTAAAGTTAGTTTATTACCAATATATTCGGCACATTAGACTATAACCATTTTCTGTTCCTTTGTTATATTTTGGTATTAACAAATGTGCCAAATATGGTGCTACTGGCTAATCCATTTGATATACTGCCTGAGCCAATTATTACGCAATCAGAAACAATTAACAGTTCAATACAATTTTGGCATGATAGCCGTACTGAGCAAGCAGTATTGTGCAACTCAACCTGATTTTGACTGTGGCTGTTCTCTGCCATGAATGAGAGTTAATAGCAGGCTATTTAATCATATTATTGGAATAAGTCATAGTTATGACAATGATCTGCTTAGCCAGCAGACCTTAATTACGGACCTCTTGCGCAATCCTATGACCATTCCTATGGTCACTGACTCTTGACCTGGAAATTTCCAAAATCGTGTGACATCGTACGATATTGGAAATATATGATGGGTGGGGGTTGGCTGGTGATGGCGATACAACCGAGACTTCTTGGTTGGTTCGACATCCCCAGCTAGTCATTCTAATCCAGACCGCCACCCGAGATAGACCAGGAGGAGGAGTGACCGGAGGAATGGAGGGCAGGATTCAAATCACATTTATTGTAGCCGGTGAGTCCCTAATTCCATCACTATAAAACTCGAGCCACCCATTTTGTACTTTCTATTTTGTGTTTGTATTCAATCTTTGTAAAATAATTTAATTTGTTTCTTTTTTAAAAGTTCCAAATTTGTTTGAAATTCCTTTTGGATAAGGCCTTTTGTCTACCCAAACAAAGACACCATAACAAAATAACTTCCAAGTAGGAATAGGTCTAAAATGAATTCAACTAATTTATTATTCCAGTAATTGTAGAATTGAGTGCTGTACTCAAACATTTGTAACTGTTTGCTCGATAGTCTGTCCATCCATCCTCCTCACGGTCATTCAGGTGGGGATTAGGATCTCCCTTTTTTTTCTATCTTGTTGAACTTATAATACTGATAAAGTGGATTGGGACCGTTGTCCAAAATATAGGTTGTAAATTTTCTAGAGACTTGAATATTCTAATTCGTGGTAATTATCCAACAGAAATTTGAACTCTGTAAGAAGTAGCAATAAACTAATAAATAATTATTAATAGTTAAGAATAAATATTTTACTGATAAAATTTGATTGAAACAGCTGTCCCAAATATTATTAAAATATTTATTATTATAATATTAAGCTGTCCAATGAGCTCTATTATTAAAATCTGTAGTAATGTTTCATGACATAAAAATCATAACTTAAATAAGATATAAGAGATCATTAGATATATCATTAAAATATAAGATCAGAACTGTCCCATATAAAACGTTAGACTTTGGTCTTCTCAATATTTTAATTTAGTTTCAATAAAAGTTGTGCTGTAATCCGTTATAATTATTATTATTCAATTAAACTGATAAATTGATTGTCCAAATCCTAGTCAGCCCAAGCACTTCAAAATACATCGTTTATGTTAATAGGCTGTTTCAAATATTTTCTTTGGGTTTTTATAAAATAAATAAATTCCGTTTTAGTAAGTTTGACTTCCAATCACGCTGCACTAGGTTGATAGAAAGAGGTCAAGTTTGTGATACTGGAATCCTGTTCCCTAGTTTCTATTGTCTATGTCTTCTTTTATCTGTTAATTTAATGGTATATTAATTCAATGGTGAATTAATTTATTTACTTATTTACTGACTCATTCCTTTATGTAATTTGAATAATCATTCCAACCATTCTAACAAAATAGACTATTGCCTTTCAATTAGCAATAAAGTGAAAACTAAATTTATTGTTTGAAAACACAGACTTCTGTCCAAAACATCTTCATACAGAATTTGGTGAATAATAAAGCTTGAAACCAGGCTATAATATTTCATATTTTTAATTAATTATTGTTTAATTGAGTATTAAGGAGTCATAGTCCAGAAGAAATACTGTATTATAAAAGTTTTGACTTGAGATCAATAAGATATTCCAAATGGATTAATTCACCAAATTTTATGCATGTAATAATTGACTTATTTAACTGCTGTTTGAGTTGTGTATCTGAGTATTGATTCTGATTATTTATAGATTGATTTATGCACGTAATAATTGACTTATTTAATTGTTGTTTGAGTTATGTATCTGAGTATTGATTCTAATTATTTATTGATTAATTTATGCATGTAATAATTGACTTATTTAACTGTTGTTTGAGTTATGTATCTGAGTATTGATTCTTATTATTTATTGATTGATTTATGCATGTAATAATTGACTTATTTAACTGTTGTTTGAGTTATGCATCTGAGTATCGATTTTAATCATTGTTGATTGATTTATGCATGTAATAATTGACTTATTTACTTGTTGCTTGAGATATGCATCTGATTGTTGACCTATCGACTTGTTGATCGATTTAGGGATTAAATTATTGATTAATTTGATTAATGTTGGACTAGTGTAGTATTTTCTGATTGATTCTTTTATTTATTTCTTGTATTAAATTAAATTAAAGATAACTATCAAATTCAGAGAAGTGTGAATAGAACAGCCTGTACTATTCTGCATGGGGAAATAGTCTTCCTAAATTCTCCTCAAAATTACTTTGTGCTTCTCCACTAAATAAACTCTGCTTAAGTATAATTCTGTAGTGAGGAGTGGAGGTAGTATAGCTTCCACTTCCTTGATATTTGGTCTCATATTTATTTTGTTGAGAATGTTAATTCTTCACTACTAAGATCCTTAGGACCCATGAAGGTTGATTGATCAAATCCTTCATCTGCATCAAAGGTACATTGTGTTGTATCAAATTGGTTTTGTCTGTATCTTGTGTTATCTATATCTTGTGTTGTCTATATCTTGCGTTGTCTATATCTTGTTTTAACTAAACCCCGTGTGGCCGGTACTTTGTGTTGTTTTGTAGCTTGCTTACTTATTATTGTTTAATCTCCTCTTTGTTGCGCCACGATAATAATAATAATAACAACCATACTCGAATCTGCAAAGAAGTTGGAATAAAAGTGGTGTAAAAATCCTCTTGTCGATCTCACTGAGTTTACCCAGCCTCTGGTACAGTCTACCCCACCAAGTAGGGAGTAGGACTCTGGGAGTCAACGCCCCAGAGGATTACAGTACTATAAAGCAGTGGGGGATCCAAGGGGGGAAGGCAATTACACTCCCCCCCCCCCCAGGAATCCGAGGACAAAAAAAATTGCGTATTTATTTCTAAATTGAGGATAACAAGTGGCACTGGCCACATAGAAGAGAAGTTTATACAAAATGTGCAATACTTTTCACTCTAATTCCTTACACCAAGTAGAGAAAAACGTTCCATGAGACTCACCCCTAAAAACGCTTCGTTACCAAGATAACAATGTTAATTATTATAATATAAATTTTTCAAGGCTCTATTTAGGTTTATTTTCGATACAAATCGAAAAATCGCCACTAAACACTGATTTTCCACTTGTGCTATGTTTTGTCTAATTTTTGATCGCGATTTCTGAGATTTGGGATTTACACAATCACCACCTTTCAACTTTTGCTTTAGAATTGAGTTCTCTTTAACTTCCATCTATTAAAAACTAGCCGGCAGGCTCGCTTCGCTCGCCTTCTCCGCCTAGTCAGGGGGCTCCGCCCCTGGACCCCGACAATATCAGCAGTGTCAGTGAGTAAAAAAGTGTCGCTTCGCTCGCCTGCATAACCTTTGTCAGTGTAAGGTGAGACAAACAGGCTCGCTTCGCTCGCCTGCAAATTCCGTTCAGAAGAGATTCAAAACTTATTGAACACAGCATTTCTAGACCTAATCTGGACCTGTTCACCAAATTTCGACATTTTCTACCAATTTATTCTGGAAAAATCCAAGAAAATTCCGAAAAATAGTAAAACGCTAATATTGAGTGTAACCTTAGGAACTATATCGGACATAGTTTGAAACTTGATTCAATATCTTCCAAATTAGTTTATCTATAATCTTGCTGAACCATTGAATTCACAGTAAGGATTGGTCGCATCAAGGCGGAAGATATGCAACCCGCAATACATCTACAATTTTTAAAAACCTGATTACTGGCGTAATCTGGAACGGAATTCAAAAATATCTCAACACAACATTTCTAGACCTTATCTGAACCTACCTACTAAATATCAACATTTTCTACCAATTGGTTCTCGAAAAAATTGAGAAAACGCCGTAAAACTATAGAAAAACTTGAATATTTGGCGTATTCTTGAAAAGTTCCTGAAATCCGTTCTTAGCGCGCGTCTAAACGTCCAACTGAACATGCCTGCCAAATTTGAACACATTCGGTTCAGTGGATTTTTAGTTCTGGTGATGAATGAATGAATGAATCAATCAGTCAGTCAGTGCCATTTCGCTTTTATAGATATAGATACAAATTTATGATTTCATATCCAGTTATATTCTTAATTGTTTAAAAATTGTATTTTAAGCATTTTTTCCAACTATTTCAACAACCATTGGAGTTATAAACTTCTAACAGGTTTCATTGAATTCCACAGCTAATTCTACATAATGAATATAGGATTTGATAATTCTAATAGGATTTAATAATTGTAAACCCCATAAAAGCCTCTAAAAATTATGAAAATTAATATTTTTTGAAAAATGTGAATTTTCCGCCATTGTTATCTCGTTAACAAAGCGTTTTTGGGGGTGATTCTCATGGAACTATTTTCTCTACTTTGTGTAAGCAATCTCCCTGAGTAGTATTGCTCATTTCTCCTAAAACACTGTAGCTATATTTAATGAATAAATCCAATTAAAAACTAGATTGCATAAAAACACGAATTTCCAGTTAACTTACATTTTTCCAAAATTTTCCGGGGGTGTACCCCTGTAAACCCCCCTTCGCGTGTGGATATTCCATACCCCCCAGACCCCCCGGAAGGTTTCCCACATAATCCTCCTTGTCCCCCCCCCCCTGAAATCATGCCCTGAATCCGCCAGTGTCTACTATCTTACTACTGATTTGACTCTGACTGCCGCTTACCCACGTATCCCCCTTAACCCATAACGACTTGGAATAAGCAAAGTATAAGCCTCAAGGAGGCGGCAAATTTACATTTAGCCTATAGGCGGCATACTCTTAAATCCGGCCCTGCCCCCATTGGCACTCAGACTATAACATGAAATGACGACAAATAAATATAATAACGGGGTGAGATTAAGATTAGTTCTCGTTCTAATAGGTACTGCCTTCAATGTATTCAATAAAAAATCTCATTACCGTAAGCTTACTCCTAATCTACACCACAGTGTGATGTGTCCGGCTGTCCGGTGAGGGCAGTTGCTGTAGGTGCTGATGCCAAGTCACAAACACTATGAATTGCTTTCGAATGGGTGATGGAATGGATTTTCAATTTTGAAATCTGGTACACAAGTTAATGGAATGATTTCTCCAATATGTATAACCTTTAGTTTCTCATAATCATGTTTAAATTCAACGTCAGTATACCCTTGCTAGTAGCAAAAGCTTTCCTCCAAGAAATTCATATTTATACTTTGTATAAATATATAAAAAAAATTAATAAATGAATAAAATACTAATCAGAACATGATTCAATATTATAGAATAAAATAATCTAAGATGACAGTATTTTATAGTATCCAATGCTTATTTTTGAGATTTGTGCAAGTGGGTGGGACATAATGTTGTATCTGGCATGTTGCAGTCACATGTCGGGGCGGATGTTTGAACGGCGGGCTGTGCGTGGGTGCCGACCTGTGTGAGTGCCAGAACAACTCGACTGGTCCGCGGTGTGCCGACCCCGTGTGCGACCCGCCCTGCGAGAACGGAGCCACCTGCGCCGCCGGAAATATTTGCCTCTGCGGACCTCACACATCCGGCACACGATGTCATACCAAGTCAGTATATTGCCCTTATTTTTCTATCATTACATAACTTATTGCTCAAACTGGGATGGGATTTGATGTATGAATTGATTGGAATTTCAATTTGGATTTGATTCAATCAAGTTTATCCAACAAGCCTTAAAGGAAGCATTAAAGGAATAGATCCACCATTAATAAGGTCTCACAGTTGTTATGAGACAGGAATGCTGACCTAATATGAAATGAGCCAAAGTAGAGAAAGAAGAAGATTAATAATAGAATAAATTTGAGTTTGATTCAATCCAAAACCACCTAATCAATATCAATCAATCAAATCAAATAAGTTTTTATTTTGCATCACAAAAAAGTAACAGATTATCTTCTCTAAAAAAAAACTTCATATTATCAGTAATTATGAAAAATAAATAACATTAGAAGAAAAAAAACCATAATTGCCATTATAATTGGTGACGATCAAAATAAAATTTCCACTAGCAAAAAAAGAACAATCTTTTTGTCTGCTAGTAGGAGCGTACAATACTAAAAATAATAATTATTTTTATCAATCACATTCTCTCTCACACACACACCCTTTCACAAGCAAGTGGGAATCATTATAGACGACACATCATTCGAAATTATATTCAAATCGAAATCACAGCTCAATCCTTACAGAATCAGTTCATTTTATGGTTATATATACACCATTCAGACTAATAAAGTACAGATGACATAGTAGCCTAAAATTACAAATACAAAATAAAAGTTGTAGAAAAAAATATATATATATACGATATATATATTACAAATACACTATACAATCATATAATTCAGGGTTAACTTAGCATTTTCCAATTATTCAGCCAACATAGAGCAGAAACTGTGGAAGAGTACCATAGTCTCGCAATACAACATAGTTTATTTGTACCTATTTACTATTAATCTAGTACTATTCAAGACCTATCAAACATCTCCAATTCTTCAAGTGTAAGGCTCAAAAGCCATTTCTTCA
The DNA here is from genome assembly GCA_017141385.1 of Sogatella furcifera. Classification (NCBI taxonomy): domain Eukaryota; kingdom Metazoa; phylum Arthropoda; class Insecta; order Hemiptera; family Delphacidae; genus Sogatella; species Sogatella furcifera. The sequence goes on along the minus strand of CM029550.1, from coordinate 18,800,340 downwards.
GCTTGAACTTGAATTGTTTCAAAGAATTGGTTCTCCTGCAACCAACGGGAAGCAGGTTATAATACTTATATTTTAAATATACAAATGTCTTCTTAAATCTCGTACAAAATGGTCTAGGAGTTTGTAGAAGTTCCCTAGCGCTCTGCCGTGTCACCGGTACCATTGCGCCCAATTGATATGCTTCAAGACCAATCCCAATATCTTGATTCCCACTCATTTTGTAAAAAAGTGACAAAACTTTAAAGACAAACATACTCTTCAAGGGCAATACTTGGAGAATTCTGAAATATGGGAAAGAGTGTGTCCTTCTTTTCACACCACAAATGATACGTATCACAGCTTTTTGGAGAATTACAAGAGGCTTAAAATGACAATAATAAGTTGACATCCAACAAGATAATCCATAATCGAGTTTAGAGTGAAAAAATGCATAGTATAATTGGCGAAGAGTATATCTGGGTAAGAATTGTCGAAGATTATAAAACGTCCTGATTAGATACAGTAGTCTTTTTTTTATATTGATTATATGATTTTTCCAAATTAATTTTTCATCGACAATCACACCCAGATACTTTATGGAATCAGTTTGATCAATACAGTTACAATTACATGATTCAAGTTGACCACAATCAATTTCATGGTATTTTAAAGGGACTGGAAATTCAAAAACTGTTGATAGAGAGAAATTTATGAAATTAGTTTTAGAAGCATTTAACATTATTTTATTCCCATCAAACCAGAGTCTTAAGTTGTTCAAGTCCGACTGCATCATTATTTGAATTTGTTCAGTAGTATCAGCAGAATAGGCCAAAGCAGTGTCATCCGCAAATGATGTTACAGAACCATGAAATTTAAATGAGAATAAGTCATTTATATACACTAAAAATAAAATAGGCCCCAGTACTGATCCCTGGGGAACACCACAATTAATATTCATGACTAATTGACTGCTGATACCATTAATGCTAACACACTGCCTTCTATTCTTCAAATAAGATTTAAACCAATTTAGTGGGATTCCACGTACGCCAGACATAGACAATTTATCAATCAAAGCTTCATGATCTACAGTGTCAAAAGCTTTTTTAATATCGAGGAAGAGCCCTGAAACTTTACACTTACCACGAGTATTTAAGCTATTGTATATGTTTGTCATAAAATGATTCAGCGCAATCTCTGTACTCAGACCCTCTTGGAAGCCAAATTGTGCACAATAAAAGAAATTGTTAATGATGTAGAAATTCGCAATTCTTTTCCTTACAAGTTTCTCCAGTATTTTAGAAAAAACTGAAAGTAAAGATACCGGTCTGTAATTAGCTATATCAGTTCTTGAGCCTTTTTTAAATATAGGTATTACTTTAGCCATTTTTAAGGCATCAGGAAACACTCCACTAGCCAAACTACAATTGAAAATATCACAGAGAACTGGAATAATTGATGAAGATACTTGTTTTACTAAGCTACCACTAATCTCATCCATGCCAGGAGACTTACCACTTTTCAAATTCTGAATAACTTGATCAATTTCATTATAATAAATAGGCTCAAAAAATAATGAGTTGCAACAAGTTTCAGTTTTAAAATTGTTTCGTAGCAACTGCTTTTTGCCATCAGTCAAGGACCTAACAGCCGATCTTACTTCAAGCGGAACTTTTACAAAATAATCATTAAACTCATTGGCTATACTCTGATCTTCTGTAACAATATTACCTTCAATCAACAAACTGATTGGTTGCTTCTTTCTAGGTCGGCCACACAATTTATTTATTTCTTTCCATTGCTGTTTTATAGGCATGACATTAAGATGAGAATAATATTTTTGTTTTTGTTCTTTTATCCACACAACTATTTTTTTTTTAATTTCAAGTAATCTGTTTTTAATTTATTATTATTTGGATTCCTGGACATTTTTTTGTAAAGCTTATCACGATTATTTATAGCCGCACACAACCCTTCAGTCATCCACGGTTTTAATCTTTTATTACTGCCACTCATCCTAATATGAGTAACAAATTTTGACTGGTTTATATAATTATATAATACTTCAATAAATGTGTTGAATTTATCATTAACATTGTTTAAAAAAAAGACTGAGCTCCAGTCGTGATACATAAGAAAGCTTTTTAATTTTTCATAGTCTATTATTGATCTTTCTCCTAACGGTAATCTGAAACTTCCAAAATTGCTTTTGGATAAAGATACAGCCACTGCTCTATGATCAGTAACCTGAGTTTCTATAACTGCACTCAATACAGCTCTTTTGTTCAGGTCTGACCTGAAAAATATATGATCCAAACATGATGAACTATCATTTAGTATGCGAGTATTTATGTCAATAAGACACTTGTACCCATTGCTATACAACAATTCCAGATATTCGAAGGTTTTGCTATCATCAATATTATTTATATTTATATTCATGTCCCCAACTATAAAACAATTTGCAGCTTTAAAACCCTCCAAAAATTCACTAAGGCTATCAAGGAAACTTTCTATTTGTACTCCATGCCATCTATAAATACAAAGTATACTAAAAAAATAATCAGAAACCTTACATTCAATTAATATGGAGTCAGCACCAATAATACTTAATTTTATTTCAGAGCAAGTTATTCCCGCTTCAGTTGAAACAAATACTATAATACCTGAAGCTCTAGTAAAATCAGCACCAGCATTATATCTATCATACCCTTCAATATTATACATAGCTGCCTCATTGTCATATTGAGTCCATGTTTCAGATAGAACAATGACATCTGGTCTTTTAATCCAGCAATTCAAGTAGGTGACAAAAGAATCAAAATTACGGTTCATACTGCGAATATTTTGGTGGACTATAGTAAGGTTATTGTTATCAATAAGAAAACAATGATTAAGGTCATCTATACTTTCAATAAAATGCGAATTAGACCCCATAAATGAATGAAGTGATTAACATACAATATAATAAGCTGTGACAACAAACAATAATACTAGGATTCCCACATGCAACACTCAGACTACATTCATACGAATTAGAAAAAGAAATCTCAGACAAAAAGTAGAAAAATACTACAGACATCTTCAATCTCTTTTGTTTGACAGTGCACAAAATAGGAGACACCTCAAACACAAAAAAAAAGAAAATTGAAATAATATTGATTTTTTTAAATTGTATAAAAAACGTGAACTTAAACTCCATTTTAAAATTATTCGCAGCTCAAATGAATGAGAAAGAGTTTGGTGGAATCAGCTACTACTAGATCTAAAATTTGAAACAATAATTACCTATTGCTGAATATGATTCAATTTGTTTATATTTATATTTTTTATATTACTATATACATACTGTTATTTCCATTTCAATAATATATATTTTGTTATCATTGTCATCATTGTTATTGTCATTCATTACCATAATTAATAATTTACTATTCTTAATACCTATATAATGATGAGAATTAACATATTAAAGATGTAGAAAGAAAAAACCACTACACATGCTGACATGGTATCAAAATACTCAATTAATCATTTTTTTACATGAGAAATTAATTTGTTTAAGTCCTGGATTGTAGAGATTTGAATACTCTTTGAAAGATCATCAACTTGGCGAATACATTTCCATTTTTGAACCATACGTACTTCAAGTGGCCTTGTTTTTGCAGTTCTTTTCCTCTGTTGAAAATGCTTTTGTAGAACGGGGACATAGTTTCATTGATGTATATTATTCGTTCATCATTTGCCCACCCAATGTCACTTGCTAATATTTTCCCCTTTTCAACTTTGCATCGAAGAAAATTCTGTTTGTCTATGCACCTAACAAATTTAACTATGATGGGAGGTGCCATCTCACGATTTTTACCTGATAATCTATGACAGTTAGCAATAATGTTCTCACTAAAATCAAATTTTATGAACATATATATGCTTTTCAAGATATTAAGAATGTTTTCCTTGTCTTGAACTGGAACTCCAACAATATTCACACAGTTCTTTCTTGAATACTGTTGCATCGCTGCAATTTCACTGTTGGCCCTATCTAGATTATTTTTCAATAATGTAATTTCATTCGCAGCAGACTGTATATCTTGGGTACAAGAATCAATTTTACTCCCTTGCTCGGTAATTGCATTTTTATTCACTCCAATAAGTTCAAAACAGCTATCAATCGACTTAATCATATCTTTCTGTTCACTTCTGATAGCTTCCACGTCAGTTTTGATTACCTTCAGCTTGCTGATAATAAAGTTGAGTTTCTGATCGAACTGTTGCATCGCGTTATCTTCGAGTACCGGTAGCACGTTATCTTGGAAAGCCGACTGATTATCGCTGGCTGCTTCGTCTCTCGAACCCTTCCTTTTAGGTGGCATGTTTGAAGTTGTTCAGCAAGATAAAATGAAATTGAATGAACCATACAATGACAAATATGCAAATAACTCCGGAACTGTGCACACTTTCAAAAATACGATTTCATATAAACAACACTCAAACGCCGATTCAACACTGTGCCAAAATTCTTCAAAAAATATACACGTTTTTCACACAAAAAACAACTAAGTTTGAGGAGCTCCAACAGCGTGCCTTTCTATCTCAGCATTACTCTTATCGCCCAATATCAATGCTTCTGACATTTTTAAATAATTGAGTGATTAAAGCCTTTGTTTTTACATAACTAAATAATAAGGGCTTATCATCAGGCCATTATTGCTGATTATTTATCAAATTTGAATATTTAATACCGGTATTGAAAAATGGATGCATGTAGGGTTAATTTCATAATTTTTTTGGCATTACCAATACATTATAATAAAAATTCAGACAGTCAAATTGTATTATTCTAATTCAATAATATGGTGATTAGAAATAGAAGTCCTCTGTTATACCTATACCTTCCTCTGCCATTATACCTATAATTTATCATCACCGCATAACACTATTGCTGTATTCGGTTCACTTTGTTGGAACAAATTTCAATTTTTTAGGTGTAATAATAATTACCGGTACCCTGCTTGGATTGGGTATTACAACTGATCTTTCAGAAAAATAACTGAGACCTTTTCAAAACGCTGAAAATGCAATCCAAGCAAGGTGAAAGGAATAACAACCTCTCGAATATTGAATTTACTCCAATACACTTGGTGAGCACAGCAGCAGAGGTATATATTGTGAGTGGAATTATTTTTATAACATTTTTTGCAAAAAAACTGCTTTATGCTACTTTATATGAATATTAAGTAAGTCACCTATTTTATTATTTGAATAATTTAGAATCATCATAATTCATAATTATCATAAACAGCTTTATTAAAAAAGTACCCTTCAAATTAGTCTATTTTTTCTCACAACTAGTTTTGAATTTGAAGGAATTTCAAACTCAATTTGAAGGGTAGGCTACAGTACTTTAATAGATTATTATTGATTTATTTTACATTATATGGTAGCCCTAATAAATATGAAGTTACAGTATTCATTACAGTATATACTTTACTCTATATACTTTTGCTGAGGGTTCAGCCAATGTAGCCTAATATCAAGTAGGCTATACTAGCCTAAAGTTGTAGCCTATTCTATATTAGTGGAGTTGATCTACTTTTTATCTGATCCATCACGACTAGAATTGCATTTTGGAATTTTTCATGTTAATAAATTAAAATCTGATCACCTACGGGTAGGCTTCTTCAATTCCCTACGCAGCTTAGTAATCTGCAGAACATGTGGTCACATATTTTATGCAGGCGACTTACACTAGATGTCCAATCCCACTAGACGTCAAATCTGCTACCAAGTAGAAAAAAATCAAATAAGAACTACATTTTGTGTGAAAATATAGCCTAACTATAATCAATCAACATATAAAAATTAATTTAAATTGGTTATTTTTGTCAATGTTTTTAGAAAATGCGACTACAGACCAGTTCAGGAGCCCTACACACGCGGCTACAGACGTCTGGTGAAGAAACGTCTACAAGCTAAATGCGAGACGTGGACATGGAAGACTTGCGTTAGAACTTTGCCGGAGTACCAGACGGTCTACAAGACATACTACCGCACCGTTTACAAGTGTGTCGACCAGCTCTGAATAGACTCTGTTCTTGAGTTTTAAAATCAAACAAAATTCAAACCAAACCTGAATCAACGAATCAATCCATTGTCCAAGACTTCATTATTTATTTTATACTTCCCCATATCACTAATGATAACTCAAATTCCCTTAGATTATAATTTTCTCAGGAAGTGGAAGAGTGGGAATGAATGATGGTATTATTCTTATTCTTCGAGAGTTTGGTGCAAAAGTGCTTGCTATACAAGTTGAAATTGTATTGTAGGTTCACAATGTCCCATAAATTTTATAATAACACTGAGAAATATGACGTACGGTACCTACACAATATCATCAGTCACTTATCATTTTATCTCAACAATTTAAAACCCATCATTCATCCCATCATTGTGATCTATTAGGTACCGTATAATTCTGTCCAAGCAAATAAAATATTCTGAGTAGATTCAATTTAATTTAATTCAATGGCTGCCTTTATTCTAAGCCTAGATGGTAAAGTGACTCCAGCTCGGTCAATATTATTGGTTCAAATCTATAATCTTTCAACCAATATTGTTAATTTATTAATTTGAATTTGATCTCAAATTGTAGGAAACAATTTGATCTAAAATTAAGACCACATTTATAATTCTTGAAGAAATATTGACCAAGCTGGAGTCATTTTTCCATTTTCTCAGAATTTGATCTTTTTTGGGCAGAATATAGATAGTTACTATATTGCGCTACGGTACATAAACTGTATAGTCAGACTGATTGCACAGTCTATGTGATAACTATTACCTATTTGTTACTTTTCTTCTTGAAATCGCTACCACTCTCCTTCAAGATTTATGGTAAGGAATAAATGACATGGCAGAAGATTAAATGGGTTCCGCCTTTATTGTAATTTAATTCAATGAAAGCATTAATTTTAAGTACCTACCGTACCGGTGGGCTACTGTATGGCATTATCCATCCGTGAACAAAATTTGGTTCTATTATGCTGAATGTTCCAGTACCTGTATCAACTGATGTACTTTAAACATTCACATACAATATTAATTTAAAGGAATCAGATTTTACCAAGTATAGGGAATATATCCAAGCAAAGAAGACACTCTGGAAAAATGGGAGAATAACTCCAGCTTTGTCAATATTTCTTTGAGAATTATAAATGTGGTCTTAATATTTTAATGATGGATTGTCGTTATTATTTAAGAATAAATGTCATTCTGCCTTGACTGCTTTCTTGTTCTTGATTCATGACCCACATTTCTCTGGTACTGATGTAAAAAAACGCAGCGTTGCAAATTGGTTTAGGAACAGTTTTGGGCATTATGCCTCTTGTACTAATCGTTGTATTTTTTGATTGATTGATTAAATAAATAAATATTAGACCAAATTGTTTCCTACAATTTGAGATCACATAAATAATTTTTGAACCAAAATTGACCAAGCTTGAGTCATTTTCCCGTCTTGCCAGAGGGTCTTTTTACGGACATAGGTACAATGCCATGATATCTCATTTAATTAAAAAATTTTGAGTTATTTATACAAGTTACGGTAATGTAATTATGTTATTTATTTGATTTTTTCCATTTATTTTTAAAATTGAGATAATCTCTAGATCTTGCCATCTGCAAATTGTGAAATGCGAAATAATAAATAGTAGGCTACACCAAAACATGTTGAAAGGTGTGAACAAAGAAACCATAATTAGTTTTTCAATATAAATTACAATTAAGTTTATATTATTTTATATAGGTACTCGTATTATGCCATAAAATGGTATTACGGTTATTGAAGGTGGTTGGTTCTACTGTATGCTATTCTTTTGGATTACTGTAGCCTACTAATAATTTGAGATGGTTTATTTGTCCCTTTTCATAGTAGAAAACGACTGCATTCCAATTTCAATTTAGTAAATCACTTACTTTTTTGGCCAGAGGTTGATGAAGCTCCTCTTCAGGAGTGAAATCCATCCCACTTCACTATGCCAAAAAAGTAAGTGATTTACTGAATTTAAATTGGAATGCAGTCGTTTTCTACTATAAAAAGTGTTAATAAGTATTTCGTCATGGAAAGCAACATCAAGTTTATTTGTCATTTAATTTCATTGTTTTGTATTTTTAAAATTTTCAGTAGAGCTCTGAAAAATTCCATATTCCGTCTTTGATCAGCCAATTATCATGTTGTGGAATCATACATTCCATGAATTAAAATTTTGTAATATCACCAGTGTCACCTTGATTATTTGTTTCAATAAATCTATATTGAGTTCAATGTACTAATTATCAATTTCAAAAATAAATAAAATGAATAGGCTACTTATAGTACAGTGACGATAGAAGATCTTTTATAGTCACTGTAACCTTTAGGGATTGATGAAGGTCTTTCAATTAAATTGATTGAAGTAATACCTATCTTGAAAGTGAGTTTTCATTGAATAAGTACGGTATATACAATAATTATCTGGATTTCATTGAATTGTATTGATATTAGTAGGTAGTATTTTATCAATTATGGTGTAAGCAATGTTGCAATCGTTACTGTATTGATAATGGAAATATAATAATAGCATTCCTGCTAGATTCAATCAGAAATTGAATTATCAAATTGATTAAAATATATTACTTAGTTAATTCCAATCAAAAATTGACAGTCTATCTTTATTAGAAAAATCTAATCAATCCTGAATGATATTGGAAATCGAATTTGAGAATTTTTATTGAAAATTATTAAGAGTTAATCAACTCACTACCGGTACACAAAATAATGAATAAATAAATAATGATTCTCTATTGAATATTGTCCAACTTTGATATTGACAAAAGTGCTGCATTTTGAATTTGTTCTTATGATTTCTGACCTGCTAATACAAAGACCAGTGGTTGATAGATTACAACCAACGTATGTAGAATATGATTGCAATTCTGAAAGAATATTCTTCATTAAATTCTTAATAAATAATTCTCTGGAATTATTATAATGAAATCTATTATTTGTATATGTGATATTATCATTTCATTTTCATTATTATATTATATTTTGATAGATTATTTATGACATGACTGTGAATAGCAAATATATATAGGCTAGTATGAATATTCTTTAGTTTTTTTGTAATGTTAACTTTCATTTCTATAAATAAATCTATACTCCATCAACGGAGTATTCGGATTTAAGCTCCTCCCCCGAGGTTCTGACGTCATGATCCGACTAGTTCACAAGCGGTTGCAATTAAGGAGCTATTTGCTATGAGCATCTACCGTGCTGCGGCTCTGGTGGATTATTGTGTGTACTTTTATACGCGTTTTAGCATACAAAGCATAGCGCTAAATGGGAAAAACGCATTTATAATTAGAATGGAATTATTTGCTGCCTTATGCATTTCTCAGTAATTAGAACATGATATTTAGGATAGGAATGTTAGTTATTGATAGAATTATAGCTCATTATATTAGAAAAATCCTAGTTTTCAAGTATTCGAGAGCAGACAACTGCAAACAGATGTATTTGAGAGTCGACAAAAACTTTGAGATAACAGCTGATAAGTTATCTTACATGAAAATGAAAATTTGGCGCAAGCTCACATTTATTTGAAAAATTGAATGATATGAATATTCCTTATTAAAACATAGTTAATAGAGTTCTTGCGTTGATAATAACAGCTTATTAGATTAACTAACATAAAAACTATTCATGTACATTACCTGATGTACAGGTTAGAATGGAGCACTCCATGGTCCTACTTGATTGACAAATTCTTTTGCACGTGAACAAAACAATAAGGTTAGCTTCACCTATCAATATTTATTCAATGCAGTGAACCATTCTTTTTATTGATGAAACTTATGTATGGCAACTGGAAAAGTGTAGAACTTGAAATTTCCATTGCGTGTCTTATTTTTACAATCCGGAACACAACAAATTCTCCAGGACATTATTTTAGGTTTAGCCCTATCTCCTCCAATGTTAATTCTCTCAATTTTTTGCTGAAATGATCCGCCAATAGCGCCTCGGTCGCCAAAAATATCCTTTCCACCAGTGGCGCCGACTTCATCAAAATATTGGGGGGGCAAACTGAAGATTAATGAGAAGGGGGGGGGGTTGTGAGAATACACAAAAATACATAAGCAGTGAGATTGCATCTTTGCATGTGATTTCGTGCTGAATTCTGTAATGTAGAGATAATCTGATCCATTGAACTACTTTGAATTCCCTATAATTATTATTACCCTATCATTAATTTACATCAAATTGGCCATTATAATCGTGATTCTTGGTAGTATATGAATCAAGTTTCTCCTGCAATTTTGAACACGAAAAAAAATTTTTAGAAATAGAAATGAATATAGGTAATAGTTAAGGTACTGAATTTATTCTGATATGTAGGTTGAAGGCAAATTTGCATCCAACTTACACATAATAGTTCGTTTTTAATTAGAATTTTTACAATTTCCACTCATAACGTTAATAAACGGATACAAAAAAAATCGCACAAAATACATGAAACACGAATAGATGTGCCATGTGTTAACCACCACTCTCACTAGTGGAACTGAAAACTGAGTAATTCTGGCTATGAATGTTAATTCCATTATTGTGTAGTTTGTTATGTTTATCTAGATTTTGTATTTATATAGACTGTATTATATTTTCAAAGAAAGAAGAGTGGGAGAGTTTTACATTAAAAAATTAATTAAGAATGAAGTTCTTGTAAAATGTTGCAATTCGACTCATATGCGGCTATAACAATCTAAGCCCAGACGCCTAGCTGGGTCTATTTCTATGGTTTGTGGACAATGTGGAAGTAGTATTTCAAAATAACAAAAGTAGGCCTATATCATTCCACACATAGTGTGGACATTATCATAGTCCAGTTTCCAGTTGTGAATATAATAATAATAGCTAGGCCATTGTTTAAAATTGGTTTCATTTGAGCTATTTCGAATTGATGATGGCAAAAAATATTCTTTCAATAGGCCTACTTATTAATAATTGATACTCAAAAAATTGATGAAAATTTCTCCAGTAATCTATGAATATTGGGGGGGCAATGCGTGTATTTTGCGCAAAATACACGCATTGCCCCCCCTGAGTGATTATTGAGGGGGCAGAAAGTGCCTTGCCCCCCCAAAGTCGGCGCCACTGCTTTCCACCCACTTGCACACAGCGAATACACACTGTGTTTCTAGAGCCCCAGTCGCAATTGCCGTCCTCATCGATATTGGATTTAAGTGGCATTAAAAATATTGATGTTTTAATGGTTATTATTTGTTGATCGGCAAAATTAACATCATTCTAACAAATAAGAATGATGAATGATTATAATCAATATCTCTTGACAGAATTATAGTTGATTCAGAATCTTTCATAATCATATTTTTGTTATTGTTTTGACAGCTCAGTTTTAGCCGGGAATTTTAAACTCATTCAACTACACACTACTGTACTACAAATAATTCAAGTAGGCTAATCTATAACCTAATCTATATTATGAAGTTTAAATATAAGCAAGAAATTAATATAATTCCTGTAGGTACTTTGAATTCAAGAAACCCATTCTTTTTTGAAGAATTATGCTGTTTTGTTGAAGGTGAACAAGGAGGTTCATGAACCTCCTTGAAGGTGAAATAAAGAACACAACATAACCGCCAAAAAATCTTCCATGAGAGGTTTGAATTATTTAAATCAGCTGAAATAACACAAGCACAGTCATGAATTTTTATAGATTCCCTGAAAAGTCAAAGGCTTGCGTTTTCCAGATTTTCACAGCATGACTGTGACCTAAAAAGTGACAGCTGCAGCATGATGATCTTACTTGCCATTGGCTACAGCTGCCTGCGACGTCAAAATGGGGGAGGAGCTTAGGTCCGAGTACTTCGTGGATGGAGTATAGTCGAGTAGGTAGTCTGATAGAGTACCGTAGCTTTACTAGCAGTGTGAATTTGAATGATTGTTGATTGCAGTTATTGAAATGAGGTGTGCAATGACTCTTATATCATTCACAAAAAGAGCCGCCCAAAAATGCATATCTTCAGTAGTAAATAACTGTTCAAGAAAAGTTTTATGACCCCAAGAATCTTCAACTTTCTAATAAGCATGTCTTCATTTTTCGCATTCATACCCACTAATTAGAAAGTCTATTTTGTCCTCTCTCATCCTTATAATTATGAATTTCAAATATAGCCGATTGAAAAACCAACAGGTACAGAGTAGGCTACTTAAATAAAATAGTCATACAGCATTAAATTTTGGAAAAATTAGTTGAGATATGAGTGAGGGATGATTGATCAATTTTCAATAAGTTACCAGCCTGTAAAAATTGTTGTTAAACAGATTTAGAGCTGAACTGAAATGGAATCAGATGAATCACTATCTTAAATTATCATTCTTCAATTCCATTTTATTGAGAAGTAAAAAAAGCTTAAAGCTTAACAATTTTAAGAACTTTTCATACATTGTTTATCAAAACTAGCTGCCCACTCCCTTGAATAAATCTTAATATGCTCTAAAAAGCAGTAGTCCTAATATTGACATTCCTGATACTGTAGTAGGAGATTAATCGGAGTTTTCATGAGAGAGTTTACTTAAATGAATATTCATTCAATCAATTGTATTTGTATTCATTCATATTGATTTATTGGCATTTATTATTAATATAAGTAGAGTAAGCTTACGTTCATGATTGTTCTTCAGTGCATGTATTTGGAAATGGATCAAAATGTGTAATTTTGTCAGATAAAGTATTTCAAGTATTTCCAAGTCAACTAAATAATTTGTTCAGAGAAATACTGTTGAAACAAATTATGTCAAAATTAATATTCATCAGGTTTGAACAAAGTTACCTGCATGTTTTTTCACTATCAAAAATCTAATAAAATAGAATTCTTTCGGTGCTTAGACTAGCGATGAGAATTTTGATAGATTAATTTTTTTATACTGACGCCACCTGGGCTGATCTGTAGCATTAGGCTACCTGTATATTATGCCACCTAGGAGAGAAAATATTACGTCCCTACTATTTTTTTTATTTTACGTCCCTACTACTTGTAGAGGCTGGTATCAATATCAATACCTCTAGTACAAAAATCTGCCAATAAACTGTGCAGAGAGCTAAAAATCGACCATTACTGCTTCACAATATACATGTTAGGTACCTATTCTCAAATGCAATAATTTGAACATTGAACATGATTCAATTTGGTAGCATTATTAAACTTCATTTGAAACAAAAAATTCTATTCACATAGAGAAAGTCATACCATAGAGGTTACCATGGTCATAATGATTAAAGAAGTCTCGAGTCCTTCAAAGTTATGAAAGACGTTTCATTCCTACATCAAATTAAATATGAATTTAAGTATTGTTAATTATCACATTGTTATACTAGTAAAACTGCTATGCAGTAACTTACTTGAATGTGTCGTCATAAGTGATGATTTTTCAAAGGTGAAAAATACCTCCAAAGGTAGAATTTGTTATTTTAATTATTTTCGAATATATATGTGTATAGCCTAGCTATTTTAATGAGTATCATACGCTGCAATGAGATTGATATAACTATATCTACTAAGAAAACAAGAAATGATTTATAAAGGAGAACCGTGTTTTATGGAATTTTATTTTATTTTGTAACCTTTAAAATAAAAAATTGATATTATTACCAACTTGATTATTTTTTGAACCACCCAAACCTCTTCATTCTTCAACAAGTTCCAAATTCATTCCTCAATCATTTTTCTTTAAAATATTTCAAATGACATTTTTATCATAGGATATTTCTAATAAATTTTCGTTTTCCTGAGTATTTAATTAAGACATATGAGGTACCGGTTTGTAGGTATAGAAATAAGTAAGCTACAACTGTGCTTTAATGCAAATAATATCCAGCCTTCAATTATTCATATATAAATGAATGTAAAACACTAAATAATAACCTCTTAATTTTTCTAATTCAGTAGTCCACTATCAGTTTGTTAAAAACTTTACATTTATACAATGATTCAATATAGGTAGAGAGTATATGGTAGCCTAATTCATGCTATCTACCAATTTCTATAAGTATAGGTCATCCCATAACTTGTGTCTGCATCAATTTATTAATCTTTTCTCTCTAGTGCCTCCCATATACCACATCATCTTAATCACAAATGAAATAATATAAATAAAGCCATCTGTCAGGTAACTACTGCATCATCAATCACTTAATCATAGAAAACAATACGGTGCCGGTATCTTACATGTTGAATTCATTGTTCTCCTTTCAAATTGAGTGTATAGCAGTTAATAATATTATAGGTGTTTTACATTATGGGCATATGGAAGTATTTGGTGCGGAAAGTATTTCAGAATAAGTGGGCCTATAAGTTATGGTTGGTAGCAATACTTGAACATCAGACCATATTGAATATTATTATTCAGTAGGTAACATTATTGTAGGCTACCTGTTTTCACGTGCGTTCGTCGGTGCGTTTTCATTTCAAAGTTGAGTTATGTTTTCAGTTTGGCAATAGCCATCCCCTTGTCAGCGCAACCCTACGACCTCGCTCCCCCTCCCACCCTACCCATTCGTGACAAGGCTTCCTCAGAAAATAGATCTCGACATTGGCAGAGGCCGACGACGCCTTATAGACAAGAACAGAAATTAAGTTGCTCGTCTCTAGTAGAAGTTTTGTTTCGCAGTTCAGTCGTGTGATTAATTTTTAATTGTTTGTAGAATTTTGTATAGTTATATAGCCCGCTATATCGCAACTTGTTGGATGCTCTCCTAAGTTTGGATCACTCACGCACGCACACAATAATGTCCTTTATATCAGTGGAGGAGGTGAGTTGAGATCTTATTTGCCAAAAATGTTAATATTGTTTTCTTTTTTTAATTGCAGTAATGATTCCATTTCTATTATTGCAACCAAAAATGCTTCAGCAATGAATAGTCTTGGTGAACTTTATCTCCCTAATAAAATGAATAAGTGAGAGCTCAAATGTTTCAATTCCACAACAATATCAATATCTGGGATCAATTATTCTGGGATTACAACATTTGTGCTCTTTCTTCACTCAATTCAATATTGAAATTATAATAAGTGGAACAAATTCTATGTATGAAATTGAACTATTCATCTCATGGAAAAACGTATGCAATAAAATTTTTATATTGATAAAAAACCTAATTCAAATAAATGCAATAATTTGAAGACTTATTAATGATTTGATTTTTTATTTTTATTCAATCTCCATTGTTAAACCTTTTGGAGCCTAATTTATATAGATTTAATATTCAAATTGAGCATAAATAAAAATATATACAGGGTGTTTCAGGAGGAATATGCAATACTTCTCAGGCTGATTTCTCACACCAAGTAGACAAAAAAGTTTCATGGGACCAACCCCCAAAAACGCTTTGTTAACGAGATAACAATGGCGGAAAATTGAGATTTTTCAAAATATATTAATTTTTCTAATTTTTTAGAGGCTTTAGTAAGGTACAAAAATGATCAATTCCTATGTAAAATTAGCTGAGGAATTCAATGAAACCAGTTCCAAGTTTGTAACTTCAACGGTTATTGAGATAATTGGAAAAATATGCTAAAAAACGCCATTTTTCAACAATAAGGCTTATAACTGGATAAGGAATCATAAAATTTTTTTTAATAATGGAAGTTGAAGAGAGTCGGATTCTAAAGAAAAAGTTAAATGGCGGCGATTGTGTAAATCTTACCCAAATCTCAGAAATGGCGATCAAAAATCGCAAAATTGACAAGAGTGATAAATTTGTGTTTAGTAGCGATTTTGCGATTTTTGATCGCCATTTCTGAGATTTGGGTAAGATTTACACAATCGCCGCCATTTAACTTTTTCTTTAGAATCCGACTCTCTTCAACTTCCATTAATAATAAATACAATTTTATAATTCCTTATCCAGTTATAACCCTTTATTGTTGAAAAATGGCGTTTTTTAGCATATTTTTTCAATTATCTCGATAACCGCTAAAGTTACAAACTTGGAACTGGTTTCATTCAATTCCTCAGCTAATTTTACATAGGAATTGATCATTTTTGAACCTTACTAAAGCCTCTAAAAAATTAGAAAAATTAATATATTTTGAAAAATCTCAATTTTCCGCCAGTGTTATTTCGGTAACAAAGCGTTTTTGAGGGTTTGTCCCATGGAACTTTTTTGTCTACTTGGTGTAAGGAATCAGCCTGAGAAGTATTGCACATTCCTCCTGAAACACCCTGTATATTGAATACACAGTAGGCTATGGTATATGTAAACATTCATCATCCATCATCATTCATCCACTATGTAAACATCATCATCCACTTATCACCTTTGCTTAAAATACTTGCTATCAAGTCGCAGTTCTAACAATAAATAATAAATAAGGGAAAAGCACCAGTAGTGGCCACTGCTTCAGTAGTGGCCACTTGAATCGTTTTTTCTTCAAAATAAGAATTTGATACCTTCAAATGAGTTCTAAACCTGCTAGAGACTTAGCTCATACTATTTAGTATTTAGCAGCTGAATAGTTTGAGTAGGAGCTCTTAGAGTATCATCAGAGATTTCTGAGAGAAATTTATTGTCGCCATTTCACTTGAATACGTGGTTTCAGTAAGAAGTTCAGTTTTGTCTTAGACGTTTCAGTAAGAAGTCATGTATACAAATTTTTGTATTATGACTAGAAAGTCAGTAAATTTCGCAATTTATGGTATTATAATCATTCCCTAGAATATCTAGATGTTGTTAAGAAGGTTTCAAGCCAAATATAGCTGATATTTTGGCGTAAAAGCAGACTGGCCACTACTAGTTCCAAGAAACCATGAATAATTTAGTAGTGGCCACCCAATAGATATTGTTGTAGAAGTTGTAGATATTAGAGTGGAAGTTGATGTTATTCGAATTTATGTTCTCCTAAGACTGTTTAAAATAGGTTACAGAGAAAAAATTACTTTGAAACGTCTATTTTATCTGTTTAACCTCACTTTTTTAGTGCCTTGTAACCAACAACAATGCGCATTACAAATTCAACTCATTTTAATATAACAATATCTGGTACCGAGCTTTGCTCTGAAGCTGCGGCCGAACTGTTGAATTACATAAATATGTTATTGTAAAAAATCAAGGAACTTCCTTGTAAAGAATAAAATCAAAATTTATATGATCACCTCTCACAATTTTTTGACAGTCATGAACATGTGTTATAGACTTGAATGTAACTCCATTCACTCCACCTGGATAGCGTTGGTCAGCTAACAATAACAGCCATTATACGCAGTACTTGGGATTATGCCTGAATAAGGAATATTTCATTCTTTTATTAATCCTGCCAGAGAGTTTTCCCAGACATGAGACCTGGTGCAATCTTATTTTTCCATCACAGTTATATTACATTTCAAATTTCAAGAAAATCATTAGAGCCGTTTTCTAGATCCGTGGTTCCACATACAAACATACATACATACATACATACATACATACATACATACATACATACATACATACATACATACAGAAATTACTCGCTTAATATAATGGGATATCATTACTTATGGTGTTATTATCACATACTGGGATGTAAAATTAGTCTACTTAAATCCTATTATATTAAGTAAGTAATTATGTATGTATGTATGTATGTGGAACCACGGATCTTGAAAAAAGCTTCAACAATTTTCTTGAAATTTAAAATGTAATGTAACAGTGATGGAAAAATAAGATTGCACCAGGTCTCATGTCTGAGAAAACTCTCTGGCAGGATTAATAAAAGAATTAAATATTCCTTATTCAGGTATAATCCCAAGTACTGCGTATAATGGCTGTTATCATTAGCTGACCAACGCTATCCAGCTGGAGTGAATGGAGTTACATTCAAGTCTATAACACATGTTCATGACTGTCAATAAATTGTGAGAGGTGATCATATCAATTTTGAATTTAATGATTTTTTACAATAACATATTTATGTAATTCAACAGTTTGGCCGCAGCTTCAGAGCAAAGCTCGGTACCAGATATTGATTGTTACAAGCGCAGCTTGAGAAATCCTATTACATTAAGCAAGCAATTTCTGTATGCATGTATGTTTGTATGTGGAACCATGGATCTAGAAAACGGCTCTAACAATTTCCTCGAAATTTGAAATGTAATATAACCGTGATGGAAAAATAAGATTGCACCAGGTCTCATGTCCGGGAAAACTCTCTGGCAGGATTAATAAAAGAATAAAATATTCCTTATTCAGGCATAATCCCAATACTGCGTATAATGTTTGTTTGTCAATGGCGCAACAGCCCTATGAAGGGCCTAGGCCTACCAGCTGGTTGCCAGTTTCATATTCACTCCACTATACAACCTGTCCAAGCAAAGAAGACACCCTGGCAAGACGGGAAAATGACCACAGCCCAGCCAATACCGGCCCAAAAGCCATAAATTCTCAAAAGAACCCACAGCCCCCAAACCAACACCGACCGAGCCAAAGCCACCCCCACCCCACCAGAATGCCCTCCCAGCCCGGACTGGCAATACAGCAGGCAAATAATCATCAACCAGGATAGAGGTAACATGTGGTTAGCACGTTGATCCTCTCAACCATAAGCCAGTCTTCACAACCAAGTGAAGATGCAGAACACCTCTGAATAGCATGCAGTTAGTCAGTTAGAGTGTAATGAAACAATTGATATTCCTATAGAAACGGGAAACGACTGACAGTCTTTACTAACAACAGCCAATCTCCCAAAGAGAGTACTGCGTATAATGGCTGTTATCATTAGCTGACCAACGCTATCCAGCTGGAGTGAATGGAGTTACATTCAAGTCTATAACACATGTTCATGAATGTCAATAAATTGTGAGAGGTGATCATATCAATTTTTAATTTATTTTTTACAAGGAGGTTCATTGATTTTTTACAATAACATATCCTATTATATTAAGCGAGTAATTTCTGTATGTATGTATGTTTGTATGTGGAACCACGGATCTAGAAAACAGCTCTAATGATTTTCTTGAAATTTGAAATGTAACATAACTGTGATGGAAAAATAAGATTGCACCAGGTCTCATGTCCGGGAAAACTCTCTGGCAGGATTAATAAAAGAATAAAATATTCCTTATTCAGGCATAATTCCAAGTACTACTGTTATTGTTAGCTGACCAACGCTATCCAGCTGGTGTGAATTGAGTTACATTCAAGTCTATAACATATGTTCATGACTGTCAAAAAATTGTGAGAGGTGATCATATCAATTTTTAATCTATTTTTTACAAGGAGGTTCCTTGATTTTTTACAATAACATATTTATGTAATTCAACAGTTCGGCCGCAGCTTCAGAGCAAAGCTCGGTACCAGATATTTTATGTAATTCAACAGTTCGGTCGCAGCTTCAGAGCGAAGCTTGGTACCAGATATTTGAATTTTAAAAAGGTATAAAACATCATGTGGCCACTTCTGAATCATATATAGTGGCCACCTTAGAATCAAAATCGTGTTTCACAAAAAGTTTAATTATTATTTTTTGAATTGAGATATCAGCCATTTTAAGTAACAAGTCAATCAAGAAGGATCTGGGATACATGTTCATTGAGTTTAAGATGAGATAAAATTATGGAATGGACTCACAATTCTGCATAAACTATAAAAAATTCCTCAAGCATGGCCACTACTGGTGCTTTTACATTATCATAGATTTTTGGTAGGCCTAAGATGATTTCTAATTCTTGAATATGAACAAGAATATGATATACTCAACTATGAAATACCGGTAAGCTATATGATGATTTTCATTTTTTTTACATTGTAATCTGGTACCGTAAACATTTTAAATAAAAAGTAAGTTTACTTTTTATTGTAATATTAGAGCATGCCAGTCGATTTAATCTAGGTACACGATAGGCCAAAACTACAATAGGTTTCTATTTATTATTAATTTGTGATAATACCGTACTTCTGGAAATACATTAATTTAAAAATTTTCCCACAGAAAAATGTTCCAGCCTTAATGGAATAAGAGCACGTACTTCTTTAAATTATAGAATAAAAATACATTACTAATAGGTATGATTGAGCGGAGTAATAAAATAAGTCCAAAAAATTACAAAAAGATTCAGTTTTACCTGTTGGTGCTTCCTGGAATTAAAACTAAAATTTAATTGTTCAGTTTTTTTATTTGATTTGAAAACACCATTTAAAACAACGCTAGGTAGGCCATAAAAGGTTAGAAATCGGGTTATTGTATAATTAATGTTTTTAAGGGGTATTGCGGTATTCATCAGTATACAATAATACAATGATAGAATATTCATCTGATTTTGAAAATAGCTAGTTCTTGAATCAAATATTCCTAGATTTTTGAAAATGATGTGGTTGTGATATCAATTTTCTACTACTAAAATTTTAACACCTTAACTATGGGTATCAATTTTTCTTTTATTCACCGATTCACTATTATTAATGAAGGTTTGATTCACCCTTTTGAAAGATACCTGCATGGTTGGTGCTACATGCTAATAGCTGACAATCGAGAAACCAAATAAAATAAAGTCTTGAATGTAATCTTGATCTCAAACTCTTCCAACGATAGGCTACATTGGATTCTATATCACGGTAACTGATTGATTAATTTCGTTTCAACAAACTCAACACAATTTTGGTAATGTGGTAATTATGTTATGGCTGAGATGTGTCTGCGAACAATCCGCCACTCTCTCATTGAACTAGAGTGAACTATGGAGTTATCGTCATCACCCAAGCTTTTCAAACATATTCTGTTTCATTGCAGCCACCGTGGAAAAATTCAATCGTTGCCAATTTCAGCAAGTATTCCAATTCAAATAGAGTTTGTCCAATTTCAAATTTTAAGTTGTTAAGCTCAGAGAGTTGTTGAACCTTGGGTTGGCACTCAGCCAATATCGTGTTTGCCTTCTTACTATAGAGCCGATTGTGCCTATTAACACCAACTCAATCAATATATCTTTGGAATATTATTTAAAACTTGACCAGACTGCTAATGAGAAAGGATGATGATTTGCTCAAATTATAGAAGAAGCTGATCTACATTTATCCGTTTATCAAATTTCTCACTTATTTTATTTAGTAACCTTTAAAATAAAAAATTGACATTATTACCAACTTTCTTATTCTTTTAACGACTCAACCTTTTCATTCTTAAAAAATTTCCAAGTTTTAGCCTATTTCTCCATAATTTTTCTTATGAATATTTCTAATAAAATACGGTACTCGTTTTCCTGACAATATCTTAATAAAAACTTGAAAAAATAAAGTAACTTGATAAAGATTGAATCTTGAATATGAATGAGACAATATATTTGTCCCACGTTGCTGGGCATCCTGTTTGATTATAGAATTGAGTTCCTCAAGTGTGTGGAAAATTTGAATAATCTTATTTTATTCAGACAATAATAACTAGAAGTAGATTATAGTTGATATCATTTTGATTTATTTTTTAAGGAGAGTAGATGAATTTTAAATTGCACTTATAAGAATTAAGATATTATTTTTATTTCTATTCCCTCCACCTAATTTTACTTACCAGTTTTGAATCAAATCTTTATCTTTAATTAATTTCTCTTGAATGAAACTATTTCATTGCTAAAATATAGCCTATATTTTTCCAAATGAATATCAAGAAGTTAATAAGTTAATAAATAAAATAATCAATAAACCGCATTTAATACCGTATTGAAGCATTATTGATTTCCCACATTTGTCTCAGTAAGAATGTAGAATATAGCCTAAATTGAAAGTAATAGTATTATTCACAATATATATTTGTAAATATGAGAGTTCGGTTGAATTTTAAAATCTTTAATGTTGATGTTGATGTTACCATACCGGTAGCCAACACATTTTGTAAGTTGTAATATGATAGGCTTATTTGAAATTTTATGATATTTTGCCAATTCATCAGATTTCTCATGTTTATTCATCCATTAGAAAATATATTGTATTTGATCTCTCATATCAAAGGGGAAGGTGAGATAATATCAAAGAAAGAAAGGAGAGAATCAAAGGAGGAGGGTGAAGAAACTCTTCAATTTAAGAATTGAAATAAATTAAAATAATTGGCGAGCTGTGATTTGATTAAGTTATCGAGAATCGAGCTGGGATTGGTTGCAATAACAACGACGACAGGAGTCGGCGCGGTACTAATTATTTGTGAATTCGCTGAGATGAATCTTGGCACGATCCAGGGTCAAGGCTTGCAATAAATTCATTATTGACTGACGCAAGACAATGCGATCAAATCGGAAGGTCGTGAACTGTCAACGAAACCTATCAAGTTGTCGTTCGCCGATTTCGAAATTAAAATTATTCAAAAACTCTAGTAGTCTAAAAAAGCTAGTAGTCATAATGAACTGAAAATTGAGTATGAAAATGAGATTGTAAGTGATCATAATACTTTGTCAAATTTATTCAATGATTTTTTTGTGAATATTGGCAAGGATATTGCAGCCTCTTCTGGTAATTTACATGACAGGGATATAGAGGACATGTATAATGTGAATTTCACGAAAACTACGAGTCAAAGATCTATCTATATTGAACCTGTTACTTTTAATGAAATGTTGATGTATATTAAAAAATTGAAATCCGGTAAGGCTCCAGGGGACGATGATTTATCTTCTGGAATATTAAAGTCTGTTGCGCCGTCTATAGTCCCAGTTTTAGTTGATATTTTCAATTGCAGTCTGTCTACAGGCATTTTTCCGACCAAGATGAAACTGGCAAAGGTCGTTCCTATCTTCAAAAATGGCTCCAGATCAAAATTAAATAATTATAGACCTATATCCCTACTCTAAATTTTTTCCAAGCTGTTGGAAAAAATAATGAGAAAACGAATTCTTGATTTTCTCAACTCATATAATTTTTTCTATAAAAATCAATATGATTTTCGTGAGTTGATGAATACAGAAATGGCTCTTCATACTTTCATGGTAGCTATATACTCTGGCATTAACTCCAGACCAGCGCACTGTGTTGCAGGATTATTCCTGGATATAAAAAAGGCATTCGACACAGTGAGCCATTCAATTCTGCTGGACAAGCTATTCAGGGTGTTTCAGGAGGAATGTGCAATACTTCTCAGGCTGATTCCTTACACCAAGTAGACAAAAAAGTTCCATGGGACAACCCCCAAAAACGCTTTGTTACTGAGATAACAATGGCGGAAAATTGAGATTTTTCAAAACATATAAATTTTTATAATATTTTAGAGGCTTTAGTGAGGTTCTTAAATAATCAATTCCTATGTAAAATTAGCTGAGAAATTCAATGAAACCAGTTCCAAGTTTGTAACTTCAACGGTTATTGAGATAATTGGAAAAATATGCTAAAAAACGCCATTTTTCAACAATAAGGCTTATAACTGGATAAGGAATCATAAATTTTTTTTTAATAATGGAAGTTGAAGAGAGCCGGATTCTAAAGAAAAAGTTAAATGGCGGCGATTGTGTAAATCTTACCCAAATCTCAGAAATGGCGATCAAAAATCGCAAAATTCGACAAAACATAGCACAAGTGATAAATTTGTATTTAGTAGCGATTTTGCGATTTTTGATCGCTATTTCTGAGATTTGGGTAAGATTTACACAATAGCCGCCATTCAACTTTTTCTTTAGAATCTGGCTCTCTTCACCTTCCATTAATAAAAAATACAATTTTATGATTCATTTTCCATTTATAACCCTTATTGTTGAAAAATGGCGTTTTTTAGCATATTTTTCCAATTATCTCAATAACCGTTGAAGTTACAGACTTGGAACTGGTTTTATTGAATTCCTCAGCTAATTTTACATAGGAATTGATTATTTTAGAACCTCACTAAAGCCTCTAAAGAATTAGAAAAATTCATATATTTTGAAAAATCTCAATTTTCCGCCATTGTTATCTCAGTAACAAGGCGTTTTTGGGGGTTGGTCCCATGGAACTTTTTTGTCTACTTGGTGTGAGGAATCAGCCTGAGAAGTATTGCACATTCCTCCTGAAACACCCTGTATAATGCTGGTATCTGAGGTATAGAGGTATACCTCAACCTGGTATCTGAGGTATCTCATAAGTGGTTTTCATCCTATCTGGAAGAAAGGATGCAGTATGTAGCCATTGGAAGTGTGAAGAGCAGAGTCCAGGAAGTGAATTGTGGTGTACCACAAGGATCAGTCCTTGGGCCAATCCTATTTCTTGTGTTCATCAATGACCTTTTTTCTTCTAATTACTGTGGTGTGCCTGTGTCATTTGCAGATGACACTGCCTTTGCTTTTTGTGGTTTGGATGGTCTCCACTTGAAGAATATGATGCAGAATGATATGAATAAGTTATTACTGTGGTTCAAATATAACTAGTAAGCCCCATGGGCTGAAGAACTCGCGTGCGAACTCTCAAAGTCAACTTATGGCTTTAATTATTTGAAAATATGAACCTCAAATCATACTAACACGATACCTAGATTTATTCAATACTGAATGTTTCTTTTTTGTGAGGAATTATTAATAAGAAAAGATGTTTCTTCGGTATATTTTGATACATCATTATCCGCAACTCTTCTGCCACCAATGCACCAATACAAACGTAGGCCTACTTGTTCAAGACGACTTGACTGCAAAAATTCAGAGTAGACCTATCAACTGAAGAATTCTAATAAATTTACAAATATGGATGAAATAACTTTCCCTTATTTTTTTCTGAAAACCATACATACTATTGAAACTTCGTGTAGAGTCTATCTATTATCAAGGTATGATCATAGACTAACTATACATAGACTGCTAGACTCTGTATTAAACGCTGTTAACGGCTGGCCGACGTAGCACGTAGTCACTACGCCTGATCGCAGTCTTCGCCACAGCTAGCTACGCCTGAGCTCTCCCCTCCGCTCCAACCACCATCATCCTGGCCGCTAGACTCCCACTCTCGCAACATGTCCAGCCCACCCAACAAGTTAACGGTATCTTGCGTAAAATCGTAGTAACTCCAGTCCTTGCTCCCTGCTATACAATTCATTCCTCTGCTTGCATCTGCTTCATGTTTTAATTCTATCATTTGAGTATGCGCTTGTATTCAATCAACAAAAATAATAGTTGTACTGCGTCACACCAGGCTGTCGCATTTTAATATGCAACTTGAAATGTATATTTTAATAAATATTTTAACATTATAAGAACACTTGTGATGAGATCTTCATATTTTTTAGAGGTCTCTAACAAACTGAAACAAGAATATGATTACTTAGCAAGCTTATGAACCTAAAATCATCCTGTAACTAATTTGCATTCAGTCTATCTTACATATATGAAGCTTTCATAGACTCATCTGATTTTGAGGAAGATACAACTCTTTCATATTTTTTTCAATCATACCATTTTATTTTATATTTCAAAACTATAATAATTATCAAAATATATCTCATAGAATGTTTTGAATTTTTCAATAGAAAGTTCTATAAATTCATGGTAGGGTTCATTCACATAAAGATAAACATTCATTCTAAAAAAGTTTTTAAAAACGTTTTTAATAAATACAGTATTTTCATCTTTATGAGAATTGATAGGAGAACTTGTACATCAATAGCAATGTAATTGTACTGTATAAAAGTAGTTTGTGAGAGTAGTTTTTACTTTGTTATTCCAGTTCATTTACTTGAACACTTGAGTTTCAAATATCCGTTACATGTAAAATGATATGTACGTCACATTACTGTAATTACTCTCTATCGTTGAAGTTCTACTCTAATAAACTTCAATTTCATGCTTTACTGTTTTATGTGACCTGAAAATATATCACTTGTATAGGTGATGATCTTAGATGTTCTTACCAACGATGTCTGTGTAAAAATAATACTTTTAAAGTTTAAATAAGGGTATATGATTTATTTCATTTTCATTTTCATTTTATCTATTTTAAATAGCCCTAAGTTTAAAGTATAATTTTCAACAATAAATAGTCTCGTATTTGATCAATTCAAATCATTTTGAAATATACTAACAAATGTGCATGAAACTGTTCTTATACATTACATACAACTGTACAGAGAAATATTAATTTCGGTCGTAGAAAAAAATTCAAACTTCTGCAGAGTCAGTAAGACGAGTAGATTATTATACTTTCAAGAAAAAGAAGTAACATGTAGAAATTGATGATTGGAATTTTCTGTAATGGGGAAACAATAAACAGGCAGACAAAAGTTCGTAACCCTCCCATAACTAAACTAGGCGTAATTATTTTCTAGTGTGGGCGTTTGTATGCAACTGAACTTTTGCACATGTTCCATCTTTTCAGGCAAGTCGGACTATAGCCCAGGCAAATTAGACTAAAAAAAGGGCCTAGCACCTAAAAAATGATGGATGGCTGGAAATGATCTTAAACCACTGTGGACATACCAAATAAGTTTAATATGAGTTTGCGACGCTTCTGAGTGGCGCGTAATACAGGGTGCCCAAAAAACCCAGGGAAAATTTGTTCATTTTCTAGTTTTTTGCAACTCACGTCAAAACCAAGCGTCGGACAGAAAAATTTGTAATTACAATGTTTTAATAAATAAAATTCTTGAGTGATTGATATCAAATCCAACGCTCTGTGATAAGCGACAACCGAGTTATGAATTTTTTTAAATGCTGTATTTTTTGAGAGAAATTGAAATTTGACAATTTTCAATTTTTGATTGCTTATATCTTCTGTACATTTCATTAGAAATGTAAAATTCAAAATCCCTCTGGGGATAATTTTATTCTGTACAATTTTAGACCAAATAGAACTTTCTATCTTGTATATTTTCTGTGCTAGAGCTCTCAACATATTTCCTTGTACAACAAAAACTACAATATTTTCAACAATAATGAACAAAATAAATCTCTATCCTTGTATTGGAGTTTTCTACCAGAATATTTTTTGTTAGATCATATTTCAATATAATACCCACCATACCGTCCTCAATTCAGGCTATTCCCAGTTAGAAGGATTCTTAAAGGATAATAAATTAAGGACACCCGTAACATTCGTAAAATTTAATGGATCTTAACACACTATAGCTCATTGTTTTCAGCTCATCAAGGCGGTTCAAATGCATATATCATTTTTGTCAAATTCGATCAAAATTGAAGAATTTTACGACCTTGAGTACTTTGAGTTCATTCACATATACCGGGAAAAAGGCTACTATTTGTGTTAAAATGTGTCTATCTTGGAAGCCATTGATAGTAAAAATTGGTATTTGAGCTTAAATTGTAGAGCATAAGCTCCTCTATCATTTGATATGTTGAAATCATGAATTCAAGCTGATAAGGTTAGATTTATTCACAATTGAAAAACATAAAAAATCACTTTTTCGATTTTCCCTACTATCACTATATTCAAAATTTGATTCTAAAGTGAGACTTCTTGGAGTTAGTAATGCATTTTTGTTCTCAAATTGTGCAGAATTGAATTATATATTATTCAATATAAAAAAACACATTTATAACTTTAATAAAACTTAATGTTCATAAGTTTTCATAGTCTATGCTTACTTATTCACAAGCAAACGATGTAATTAGTCTCATTTTTTATACACTTATTATATAGTTACTTTGTCTAGGGAGAAATCTGGCAAACTGACTATCGAAGTACGGTAAATGTTCATATTATAATGATAATTTACATTTAATTTGTTTAATCAGACAAAATGAGGTAACAGGTAAGTGCAGTGAACTGAGAGAATGGAAGTAGGAAACGTAAATGGAAGCTGTTCTTCTTGGCATATCTTTTACGATTACATTATTTTATAATTATCGCTATCATAGTAATAAATAACAATTATTGGTATTGTTGCTAAGCATCGTCAGTCAGACTCCTTCTGTTTATAATGCAGGCTGCAATCTTGCAATATTATGAATGAGAATGACAGAATGAAGAGTGTAGTCACCAACTGGTTTGTAAGACAAAGACAGTACCCTCTCTCTTCCAACAGTCTAGCCCACATTCTCCCACTACGTTCGGCACTATTCAACAATTGACACTGAAACTCTTTGAGAACATGAGCCTGCAACCTAGCGGACTAGAATAGCACTACACTCTCGCGTTACTAATATCGGTATGTCGTTGTCAATCTATAGAATATTATATCTACGGTATGATGGAAAGTCTTGAAATAATAGAAGAATTACAGGAAAACTGAGGAGAATTCGTTGTTTTGCCAATGATATGTTCTGTTTGTTTCAGCTCAAAGAACACCGTGATAGTACTTGAGTTAGTTCTTTTCGGAACACTCTGTAGTCATATTGATCGCCTCTTGTTTTAAATTTGTTCATTGTATTAAATTGAAAACAGCAGTTAGACCATTAACAAACTTTGTAGAGATTCGTTCAAGAATGGAATTTTTTCATAATTCAGAATTTCCATTCAGATAAATCAAATATATAAATTATTAGAAATCCCTTTAATAGCATTCTTCAAATCCCGTAGAAAATCACGGCTGACTTATTATTAGTCTGACTAATCAAAGCATGGAAATCAAATGGAACAACAAACTTCTTTCAGCACGAATACTTCAAAAATAATTTGAATTTGCCGCCTTTTGTCAGCTGTTCAAATAAATAGACTCCTATCACATGTTTAAGCTTTGAGATCAATATTCATCATATGACTTCAATTCAACATGAAAGTATTTTTCATTTGATAACATTATTTTCATGATAGTTCTTTCAAATTTGCTGCTAATAAATCAGCTGTTTTATTGGAATCAGATGGATTCTCCAAAAAATAATTTATTCAAATTCCATATGACATTTTTTTCCCCAGCCGTGATTATTGTGTTGAAATATACGGGAGTATATATAGATATATTGTTGCTGAGAACTTATCCTTTTTCCTCCTGAAAAAGGATGAAGGAGTCGATCGATTTCACTGTCCAACGGACTTGACCTGTATAAAGGTTAGAAGAATATTTGTTCTGAATTTGAAGTTGATTAATTGAGGCGTTCAAAAGTTATTGTCGAACATACAAATAAACAAACGAACGAACAGACGGACAACGACTTCGGTCTTGAGTCAAAAGTAAGAACTCGCTGTCGCTCGTTCAATAATTTAAATCTCAACTTGTCAAAGACCAAATATATACTATGTTCACTCTGTCATCAACCTGGAATCTACCATCCGAATTGAGGTTTCATGATAACTGTAGACGAATTAATAATTGTAACTGTGACTTTGTTATGCAGATTGATTCCATCAAATATCTGGGTGTTACAGTTGAGAAGCTTACCTGGTCTTTACACATACGGAATATAAAAAATTATATGTTACTCATACTGAGAAAATTCTTTTTTTTTTAATAAGATTCTTTTAATTTCCATTCTAAGAGGGTTATACTTTGCCCTTGTTGATTCCAAATTAAATTATGGCATAAGTTGTTGGGGCTCCACATATGTTTCACACTTGAGACCACTCATAACCATTCAAAAATCTATTGTTAGAGCAGTTAAAAAACAGGCAGATATGAACATTCTTTTCCCTTGTTCCAAGGACTCAAATGTACCTATATTGATATGCCTCTAAGCACTCAAGGACTCAAATGTTCCAAGGACTCAAATGTACCTATATTGGTATGCCTCTAAGATACATATATGTTTTTAAAGTATTATACCTGTTTTTCGTGATGTCTGGAAACAGTGGTGATGCACTGTTCAGGGATAGACTTGGCTATCAAACTAGGAGAGTTACAACTGATATGCTAAGGCTTCCTAAGTCATATACCACCTGTTTCCAGAAGTCTTTCGTTTTTCTTGGCCCAAAGTTTTTCAACAACATACCTATTGAGGCAAGGAGAGTTGCAAATAGAAAAATTTCAAGTCTTGTATTCTTAGATGGCTTAAAGATATTATGCCAAATTGTCTGGAGAATATGTTTGCTATTGTTACCTAGTATGTACACTATCATAGTAGTGGAAATTATTTATTAAAAACTTTAAAGGTTCAAAATTGGAAAGGCATGGAAGGTGAGTGAATGTGTGAGTGTGTGTGCAATTATTCTCCCTTTTTCCCATACAATATTTTATTACAAACAATTTTTACAGTATGCTTTGATATTTTTCTTCTACTATTGAAATTGTGTAATGTGTTCAAAATTCTGTTCATGTATTGTTTATGAATCGGAATAAATAAATTTGAATTTGAACTCAAACCATGTACTGTCCAGATCCATTCTAGATGTAATTTGAAATAACATTTATCACAAAACCTATAACAATGTACTATTATACATTTATATCAATATTTATCGTAAGTCTATACCATCCACAGTATTAAATTTCAAATAGAAAAAATATTGATTATTGAAGTTTTACAAGCTTTTTCAGCCTGTGCTGCTTTAATAATCTATATCATTATTTTTATCTTTAATTATTAAAAAAAAAGAATTGGAGATTTTCCTTTGTGTTTGCACCAATCAAACTCCATCAACTCCTTCTACTTGTGATTTTAAACCTCCAAATGAAATTAGGCAATGAATTTAGGTACCTAGGTACTCATTCCACAATAGTCAATTGAGTCAATCGTCAACGTGATATAGATAGTAATAATGAAATATTACTTCAATGTCTTAAAATACAGTAATGAGACTATGAGAATAAACTACAATGTGGTTATTTTCCAAGAGGGACTTTTTTATTGATGATAGCCCTTCGTTATTAACAAATCTTAAATAAATAATAGATAGCACTGGTGAACTGCCCATTAGGGTATTTATTAATATCACAGGCGATAATTTAGATTCAGTTAGTGTATAAGATAATGTTTTATTGTTTGTAAAGAAATAAACATAAATAATTTTATATCAATTATGGAACGTGCTAAGTAAAAAGTAATTAATATTCATTATCAATTGAGTATCCTACCAATAATAAAAACCGAAATGCATCAGTCCACACTTAACACTTTGATAGTTTGATATGAAGAAAAGAAAATGAAGAAAGTGGAGAAAATGAAGAATAATTCATTGCTCGATTACATTTTTGAGCTCATTCCAAAAATTCCTATGGTACGGTACTCAAGTTCCAAGGAACTATGGCCTTTATACATCATTTTTATTATTTTTTCAGTGAATTCAAATGAAACAAAGATACGAAAAGATAATATAGAAATTGGATTGAGTAAGTAGTAACAGTTACAGGCTGGAGGAAAATCAATAATAAAGACAAAAAATAGAGTTTATTAAAATAGTTTATCGAGCCGGAAACTAGAAATGAAGCTCTGAAAAATAATAGGCCTAGGTAGGAACCTATTACTTATAAGGCCTTGGTCCCAGGTGAGTAAAATGATCACAATAAGTGATAAAAGGAAAATCTAATGAAGAGAATTACAGCAGAATTCTGGCCACAAATAGTTGATGGATCAAAACAAGGTAAACTGAGTAGGAACCCTTTTCTGGAAGATGATACAAAACAGAAAACGTATCAATCCGATCCAGCTGCATCATCTATCCAATGCAGTCTTCTTAAGGAGGAAGTTTTATTTCATGAACAAAATGTGAATTATATGTATATCTCTCTGTAACTGTCACAGTATATTGTACTTCCTTAGCCTACTAGTAAATTTTTTTTTGACCAACAAAACTCTCTTTCGGAGGAGACATAAGATACCAGTCTTGGCTGCCTAAAAAGTAAGTATAAAAAGTAACTTCGTAGTCAACGTCATCATTATGATCCCATTAAGATATCACCCTCGCGAATAAATTTAATATAACTTAGCAATAATAGTAATATTTTTTTTATCTAAACAATTCCTACTCTGAACTTTTCAATAAAAATAGTAATAATAATGTATATCATTATAGTAATAGAGATGGTGAAAAAGTTATAATCTTGATGGCTCAAATGGAGATCGGAATTATTCCTGCCAATATGAATCTTCCAATATTTCAGGATACCGTAATAAATGTCTATTGAATGTGTATAGCCTAAGTAACCTATGGGCCTACATGAGAGATTCGGTGCTTTTATGTTTAAAGTTTCTATTACATTTCAATCTTGAGAATATTGGTTTATGCCCAACCTCAATATATATAATAGCTCGAGACAATTTTTTGTCAATAATAATTATTCGCATAATAATCTTGTAGATCATAATAACACTTGTAGAAACGTTGGCTTGTGGAAATATAATACTGCAATAGTTGAAGTTGACAATCTTCAACAGAATTACAGTCCAAAAACGTTTTGGGTACTATCCTCCTAGTATTCTTGAAATTTCTACTGTACATTGTAGCCTATTCTTTCAAGCATTTCGCATTTTCGGATTTTCTTTTCAATTCTTTGAAATACTGTACCGTACTTCCATATATTTGTGTCGCTTTATTCTTTATTGATTAATCATTGATCAAACATTGCAAATTGTACATTAGGTCTATGAAGACTCATTGCATTCCGAGCATTACATCTATTCAACTGTACAGTTTGATCATGAAAATAGATATACAAATGGAATAGTGTGATCATGTACAAATGAAAATAGCTCAGTTACTACAGAGGAATTATGACTGACTTTACTCAGAAGCATAATATAAATTATATACATAATATGTTCCAGAGTCACTAGTTACAAATATTCATCTAATCTGATAAGAATAGAAAGTGTAAAATAATAATATAAAAAACTAGCCGGCAGGCTCGCTTCGCTCGCCTTCTCCGCCTAGATGCCTGGACCCCCGACAGTATAGGCAGTGTGAGTCAAACAGGCTCGCTTCGCTCGCCTGCAAAACCTCTGTCAGTGTAAGCTGATTAGCTGAGACAAACAGGCTCGCTTCGCTCGCCTGCAAATTCCGTTCAGTGGGAATTTGAAATTTATTGAGCACAGTATTTCTACACCTAATCTGAACCTGTTTACCTAATTTCAACATTTTCGGCCAATTTGTTTGAAAATTCGGAAAAATAGTAAAACGCTAATATTAAGCGTAACCTTGGGAAGTATATCGGATATAGTTTGAAACTTGATTAATAATCTCGCTGAACCATTCAATTTACAGTTAGGATTGGTCGTATCAAGGCGGACGATATGCAACCCGCAACACATCTACAATTTTGAAAACCTGATTACTGGCGTAATCTTGAACGCATTGCAAAAATATTTTAACACAAAATTTCTAGACCTCATCTGAACCAAATATCAACATTTTCTATCGATTGGTTCTCAAAAAAATGAGGAAAACGCCGAAAAACTCTAGAAAAACTAAAATATTTGGCGTATCCTTGAAAAGTTTTTAAAATCATTGCTTAGCGCGCGTCTAAACGTCCAACTGAACATGCCTGCCAAATTTGAACGCATTCGCTTTAGTGGATTTTTAGTTCTAGTGATGAATGAATCAGTCAGTCAGTGCCATTTCGGTTATATAGATATAGATTAAAAAGCAAAGAGTAAAACTTATGTGTTAACACAAAAATGGATAAAAAATAATATAGTTCAAATCAGAACAGAACAAAACTTATTACCTATTACATAACTTGATGAATTCAAAACCAAAATTCAACTGGATAATTAACCATATTTTAATTGAACAAAACAAAGATTTAGATCTCAAGCTTGAATTTATATAAGATTACAAACATAATTTCACCATGTAAAAATATAGGATAATATTAGGGTTAAAGGGACAATAATAGCCTAAAGTAAACAACATCACAACACTTCTCTCTTGACTAAATCCCTCACAATAAAGCTCAAGTGTTTTCTTTATACAGTACTATTGTATCATATAGTTGAGAATCTTGATTTTGTTTTTGAATCTCAGTTGACTAGAATAAAATTATTTATTGGCCTGTATCAATAACTCCATCACAGGTAATATGACTTTTATAGATCCTTATATATACAGCTAAGAAAGTTTATCGACTGATTTTTAAACCACAATAAAATTTACCATAACTGCGATAATTTCATAAATGATTTATGTGCGCTTCATTCATATTTTACAACTTAATTGCCTTACTGAAGTGAAAATCACAATAGTAAACCAGTAATGATTCTGGTTAACTTGACCATCTGAATAAATTTTATGACTCCATACACGTGCTATGAATTGATTTATTTTTGAAGTACCTGAAGGATGGAAAAATAAAGCACTTCACTTTCTTCAAGAAGAAAACCAAATCAAATGAATTCTCTTGAAATAACTTGAAAAGAAAGTCAAGTTTGAACTTCTATTTTACGAGTAATTTAGGTAGTTGAGAATATTATTAATTCCTATTTATCTGAATAATTGAAAAAAAATTATCAAGTTATTCAAACTGAACTAGGTATATGAATTTCCAACAGTAGAATTATCATTTGGATAATTATCAGAACGATATGTGGAGTTAAACTTCTCTATCTCTACTTATTTCTACATTCTTTATGAGAATGCTTTCCTTATTGGTTCTGGCAACAATTCTTTCGGTTTGCGAAAATGTAATATTCTTGATAGTTCATGTCTGTCACCACAAACGCCAATCAATAATAATTTCTGCTTTAAAGTTTTCTTAATGGGAAACGTCATTTTGTATTGAGTTAAGTTCGGTATCACATGACCCGTGGGAGTACCAGGCTAAAATTGCGGAAAAGTCAATTTCAAATAGTGTTTATATGATTTCTTTCTATACTGAGTTTTATCACAAACAGCATTATTTTTATATTCTTAGAGCACCGTAGTTTCTGTCTTATCCCTCCTCGAAAACAACTCCAACATAATATATAATAGATAAAAAGATTGAGGGATCTTGATTAAAATAAAAGCATACGAGTGGCACTCTATTTGTCAAATTTATTATAAAAATTATATTTTTAGATAAAAAAGCATAAATACAATAGTTTATACATCCACAGAACAGAAATTCACCATTCGTACCCTGAATAGATCGAATGTTTTAGTTTAGATAGACGATGATATGTCATAGGCCTATCAATTAAGTTACAATTCCTTGTGTTATAAATGAATCCATCAAGTCTGTAAAATGTGTAGATTTGAAGAAAATGAAACACTGAGTTGTTATAGAGAGATGAGTCGTAACACAACTTATGCCAAATAAATACAACTCAAAATTTTTGACAAAATGAATACGGTAGGCTACATATTTTAAGATTTTAAACGAAAAAAAATCTTATCAGCGTGTGTGCGGCTTTCACAAGCGGTCATTGATCACAGTTTTACTGAATAATATTTTTCTAGCTTTTTACTGTTATTCTTCAATAGTCTTAACTAGCTATGAATTTAAATTTTCTTCCATCTTATCATATACCATCCTTCTCCCATCATAACAATTAAAATTTTGAGGTCAGATATTACTTGACACAAAGCAAATGATATCGATGGAAAATTGGCATGTATTGTTACTATTGTGAATTAAAGTATTTGAAATTTGAATCCAATTAATTATAGAGTAATAATTATCATGAAGGAAACCTATAGAATCTTTCCCAAGGAAAAGTAGACCCTTTTCTATTTTCTATTGATATAAGACATATTATAAGTGAGAGTGGATACTACACAAGGTATATATATTATGATTACGGTTCTAGAAGGCATTTTCACATGAAAAGCATAGGAATCTATATAGGTAATTGATTTTTCCTACTCATTTACGAATTCATTTCCAACTCATATTTTCAACGTGTATCAACTACCAAGTTAAAAAAAACAATACAAGAATGTCTCGATAATAATGGGTGACAGAAGCAAATGAGACTTTTCGCTCGACTTGTACTGAAGGTTTATAGAGCTTTGACTTCAAAAAAATAAATTTAAGAAAATAATCCAGAATAGGCCATTTTTTTAAAATCAAACTCATTTACTGCAATGTACATTTATCAAGTCGATTACTGATCGAGTATTTATCACAATAACTCGCCTGGAATTGATACTAGAGTCTAGAGGCACTTCAACAACAGGAATAAGTTATAAGGATAGAGATATTATACGTAGTAGAATAATGTGATTGTCAGATTAACCGCAAAGTAATAGGACTTCAGAAGAGTCTGCGGTTCTCCTCTGCCTGATTCAGCAAGTATCTTTTACAAATAACTCATTAACTCGTTTTGATTTTGTAGCAAATTGAACACATTTCAAGAATGAACCATTTTCCACAAACATTATTATTATTGAGAATTCACATTATTTCTAGATTAGAAAAATCCTCCTTTATTTGAAGCGGAATTGTGGTTTTATTTGGTCTATACGTGATGTAGAAAAATTAGAATATGTTGAATGCCCTACCGAATTGTATTTTAGGTCTCATTCTCATATTTCCACAAACGTTGCAGCCAACTCAAAGAGTCAAGTCTATCTATTCTTGTCCGGGTGACCGGATCCGGTTCTGGAGACAATTGCAGAGATTCTCCAAGAGGAAGAGTGAAGAGAAATTCAGCTAATACCTGTGAATTATTTTTACATAGCCAGCTATGATGAGCAATACTTTATCTAAAAACTTTCAGGAAAAAACTCAAGCTTTTAAAGGTGTCAACCTGAGTAGCCTATTTTGTCGCCTGTCAACCTGAGTGATAGAGTAATATGATTATATTTTTAATTCTGTTGGAATAGTGACAGGGAACAGATTTTCTCATCGAATGATTAAGTAAATAAATGTTCAATGCATTTCGGCTTATGCCATTCACTAGTTTTCAAGCTCTAATAATGTTGTGTTGAAAAGAAGATGCGCTCAAATTATCTTTCTTCAAATGGCAAAGCACTATATGTATTCAGTCTTGTTTATGTGATAAGACAAGTGCAAAATCACATGAAGACGAAAAACGAGAGAAGAAGTAAACAAGAGACTGATAACTGTGAGCTTACACGATTATGATTGCCGAGTGATAGTGTACGAATAAAAGAGGAGTGTTGGGAGAGAGCTTCATGTTGAAGAATGACAGAAAATACGGAGAAAGATAAGCGATAAATTCATACACACTAGTTCTTGAAGATTTTCTGTGGAAAATAGAGTTCCCTTGAGTTGTCAAAATGTTTGTGGTGGGGGAAATGATACTCTAATGATTGGCATTGAAAGGAGTATTTAGTAGGTTTTTGCCGCCGGCAAGACTGAGTTCGCGTACTAACCATTGCAAATAAAAGTTTCAAGTCTCATTAGCAGTACTCTGTGATTAACCTTTTTCACATTTGCACAACCAACTCAATAGGCCGGCCACAGAGACGCTCCACAATGACTGTTTCAGATGTCTACGGTGATCAAATACACTCTAAGGTGAATATATATTTTATTTAATAAATTTAACCAATAATTAACTGACCAATTTGTGGTTTATTAGCTCTTTAATTTTGCAGTATGAGAACAACAGATATTAGGGGGAAATGAGAGTCACTGTATCAGTAATAAAAAATTAAGGAGGATTCAAAAAAAAGTGTTCCACAAATATAAAACAACAGATCTTCCGTTAAACTATCACAAAAGGTACTTATCTTAAACATACAAACGACAGGTCCATCCTTAGACCATTCATACTCTGGTCTAAGGGTCCATCCATAATTGAACCTCATCTCCTTCAATCAAATTTAATGTTCTTACTCGTTGTTTTTTCTTTATAAACAATCCATTTTCAGTCTTATTCCAGAATATATAGCCTAATTATCAACTTTCTCAGTTTATTGTCTCCTCACGCGTTCTTTGATAAGTTCTTGATTTATGCGTTATCAAAGTTTTCATTTATAGTAGTTACGAAGCCACAGGATGTTCATGAAACGAGGATAATTTATAACATCGGTGCATCTTTTTATTCAAATTATGTGGAAATGAATTAATGTGGACATGGTTTTAATTTATTTGGTGGATGGCGAATGACATCCATTTGATAAATATTACGGTATTTATGCTCGGCTCTGTCAGGATTAGCTTACTACTACAGATCTGCACCTGCAGGGAGTTGCATTGGTTCATCTGGAATCGCTCTTGACTCACCACAGTCTGCTCACGAATTGCCCTCATAAAACTAATAATCGTTAATATTAATAATTCGTTATACAAAATAATGAAATTTGCTGAAGATCAAATATGTTGTGTTGATATTTAGTATCCTATTGGCGATCTACGATAGGAACTGCTTGAACGGAAGATACGAATTTGGCTTAATATTCGTATCCAAAATACAATTGTATTTGATGAATTAATTAATGACGAAAAACATTCCAAATATTATGATAATATTACACTGGCGGCTCGTGCCCACGAAGCAGGTGAAGTGCTGTACAGTAAAAGATACAGGCACTTCACCTATGTTTCGTGAGTACGAGTCGCCAGTGTAATATCCGTATCAAATGGGCTGTGAGTTTTTTAATAACACGATTTAAGACTAAGTGATTTATTCGCCTCCTAAAAGTCCAATTGTTGAGAACAATAATTTGAGAGCATTGGGCCAGTTTGACAAGTATAATTTTCTCGAAATAAGACAAAGCGAGAGCTGATTAAATCAAATAAGACCTTGGTCAAAGTTGATAACCTCTATTCAATACCATTAGTATTTTAATCTAGGTCCATTAGATAATAGAAATTTAAAGATTAAAATCTCTGGTTGAGTTCTCCCCAAAAATGCTCGTACGGTATGCCAAGGGTATAGACTCTACTCACATTACGAATCTACGTCTACGTCAACTCACTTCTTCATTAACCAATTTAATTCAACTTTATGGCATTCATTATAGAATATCGTACATTCCATTGAATATGAAAATTTGCTATCAACCATACGATCGAGCTAAGAGGACATTATAATAGAATGTCTTCTGTTCAATACTGCAAGCATTCGATATAAAAATGTAGATTGTACTTTGTATCTGTCTCAAGGTAGGCTACATTATGAAATACATATTGATAAATATATTCTTCTTAGCTCGACCGAATAATACTTGACTTTCCCAATCCTATTCCATGTTGTTCCTTCTCTAAGTGACAATCGATTTAATCCTGATTGTATCCTGATTTGATTTTTAAAATTTTTAGCAGTTTAGTTTTAGTTTCGTTTAGCAGTTTACTTTTTCTACTTTCGCTTATGCTTGCCCACAAAACTAAATCACAAGGTTACAAATAGCGTTAATAGACCACCCAACACAAGATTACTGATTAAAATGACGACCCTTGCACCATAACAATCTGCGTTACAACTTTTTTTTGAAAGATTTTTTGCTTTGAATGACGTATTTCTTATTATCTCTGAGGAAATAATTAAATTCATCGCATAATTGGACTATTCTTTTCGCGATTGCCAAATAAACAAACAGCTCCTCGCTTCAGTTAATCAGTTGTAATGACAACTCTTGTGAATGACATTCGCATCATTTGTAACACAATTGATGAGCATTGTTTATGCACCAAGTATTTGACAGATACATGTTCGGTTAACAACAGGTGTTGGAAGTTGGAAGTAATCACGTCACGTCATAAAGCTCAAACATAAATTTTCCTCATAATCTTTGAAAGTAGGCCTATGTTTCATTTTTCCATTCATAATATCATTTATCAAAACAATTGAACCTGTTGAAATGCCTATCAACAACTCTTGAAAAAACTCGCCAAGTTCAAGTGAATTATATCGGGCTTGCGAATTTTACAATACGTCGTCAACGAGTACTCTAAAAAATAGAAGATCCTCATTACGAAGCATAGAGAAAATTAAGTACTGCACAAGTTACTAATCGAGAGCCTGAACAAGGTAGATGGAATCAAAGTATTTATATGCTCAGACATGTCTTGTCTATTGAAAAAGGGTTCACCTCCAGCATAAATAAATTAATAGATGCTGGCGCAGTGCAAACTTGACAGTGCTGAGAAACTACTGAGTTTCTTTGACTGATATAAGTTCAAATGAACTGCTGATAAAATACTATGCTTAGTAAATTGGAAGTCAATTGGCTTTCAGAATGATTCAGAGACTTTGCTCAAAGACCACTGGGGCCTAAGTTCTATGATGATAAGCATTAACATTGAACATGATTGTTTTTGATTAGAGGAGGTGATGAGGGATGAAAAGAAAGACCCCAATCCGATCCGAATCAAATAATAGATTCCACTTATAGCATACTATATTAAATTAAATGGAAATATTTTTTATTTTGGAGTTAGTAATATTTATATTTAATTGGAGTTAGGAATAGGAAGTCCTTTCTATCATTCAACGTTTGGTCAATAATAAAACTTTGAACGTAAAAAATCCAGTGAGCATACAGTACTTATCTAATCTAAATAGTGAGACACCAGTGAAATCATTGAGACAACAATTCTACAGTATTTGGAGTAAAATTCACTGATGATGGGAGACATCATATTACGAGAGCGCATCAATTTATCTTGTCAACTATAAAGTACAAGGATTTCATTTTTTGGACATTACAGCTGAAGAGAGATGTCTGTGAAAGTCTCATATATGAGACTTATGAGTCTCATAATAGCCTACTTAAAAATAATCTTCACTAGATGCTATTCTCTTTTCACAATTTCATCAAAATTGAATACCGATGTTATAGTAATAATATTCATAGAACTTCTCCATTCGTATATCAGTCACCGCGGCTTCTCGTCAAGTGGGGTGGGCTCATCTATATCCATGCAGTTGCCATAATCTAGTGCAAATGTGCAATCGCAATGCACCGTGCACATATAGGTTGTCGATACATGTGGAGAACAGTGTGGAGAGGGATGGGTGAGAGGATCGGTGTGTTGATGTTGAAATGGAGGGGCTAAGAGGGACCCGTTACAAAAGCAATAGACGCCGGTGAATCGGCCTTCAGTCGACTCGACCAGCGCTTACAAACTCAGTCGCACGCTGTCGTTATTATTTTAGCGACAGCTTTCACTCAGATACCTTCGCTGTCAAACTCTATTCGCTTGCCAAGTTTAAATTCGGGTTTTTGCCGAACTCGGACCCAAAACCGCGTTTTCTGTTTGCCGAATCCAACATGAGACCCAAGCCGGATATCTTCAGCCACCTGTGCTCCTGCTACGGAGACCTGGTTATCAGTGAGGATTCTCAGCAGGATGAGGGCATTCACAACGAGGTGAGCTCCATACAAACTGATTAGAATTGTATTTAAATGAAATTAGAGCATTTGCTACAAATAAAAATTGCCAGAAATTGAAAAATAATATCATTGAGCTATATATTCGATAGATTTATGGAAATAGTGATAGTTTACGCCAATTGTAGTAAACGTCAACTTTTATTATGTCAATATGATCTGAAAAAATGGATTTTCTCATTTGAAAATACTGCACTATAGCTCCACGGAGCCTAAAATCTGAACGGTAACTGCTTGTTCTATTAAACTGTTTATTTTAATTTGAGAGCGTAGCTATAAACAATGAGGACCATTTCAAGACAATGTAGTAATTAACAATCAGATATCATATGACAGTATATTTCTATTTTTGTTTGATGGTTTAGTGAAAAATTCAAGTCAGAATGAGATAAATACCGTAGCAGAGAAGTTGGACAAACTTACATTGAGATTGCATTAGATGCAAAAAACAGAGAAATTAAGACGGTTCGGAATTTAAATGATATGAAAATCAATCTGACAATCTCATTTGTAGAATATTAACAGTGATCTAAAACTCCGTGATGGTTTGGCATTATTGGGTATCAGTTAAGAAAGGTAATGAGGTGATGAGTTTCCAATCTCCAGCATATTACCCCTTTCTGAATAATATAAATAAAAAAGAATTCTAATAATTATTATAAGGAAAACAGTCATCATTTATGTATACCCAAGGTATCAAGCAATTATGAAATTTACTAAATATAAATTTGTGTTGTAGACTAAGCTACTGAAACTCAATATTATTTTGATACAGAAGTTAGTATTGGAATTTTCCATTGATTCTACCTTCGGTGCAGCAGTATTGATCAATTAATTGAGGATTAGTTGCATTTGAAAAGGAAGGAAACAATTTTCACCAAGTAGAAAATTAATTGTCATAGTCTAGTCAAGGTAGAAGGAAATTCAATACCTATTACTGACTGCTTGAATAATCACTTTAAAGTTTCTGTGATTGAACGGTAAACTTAACGGTAATTGAATATATCTCAAGTTTCATTGTCACTCTAATATTACCAATAATCATCAAAACTAATTAGTACAATAAGAATAAATACGTCAGCAGGTAAAAACCATAATGACCTCTCAATGGTTAGTAGGTAATAATAATTGGTAGTTGATCAGTTGATATTGGTAGTCACCACGTAGTTTCAATTAGACAGAATAGAAAATTTTATTTTATTTATTCTCTCTGGTTATAACAGATACCCTAAGTAGATTGGACTTGGATTCACGATTTACATGAAAATATTTCATCCCGAAAATATTTTGAACTATACCATAACCATACAATAATAGATCTAATAGTCCAATCATCTTTGACTATACATAGTTGTTTATCTCACACAGGCTCTATAGCCTCGGGTTTTTATTAGTCATAGATGGTTCGTCAGCACCTAATTGATTCAATTCAGTAATTTTTCTGTAGTAAAAATTACATTTTAATCAGGAAAAATCAAGCCTAAAAAACTGCTAGGATTGAAATTATTCTATCCTGTTAGTCATAACACATCTCAATCTAATCAGATATATAAAGAGGAAAAATTATAAATTTTTTTCGATAGTTTTTGGTCATCTACATTTTACAATAGATTAGACGTGTTTAGAATTTCATCAAAATCAATCTCCAATTCATTTGGAAATATGTAATAGCTAATCAAAGAATTTACAAGGTTGTTTTCCTTTCGCTTTTTCATCATATTACTCACTTCAATCATGCATGCAAGGTTGCCTTGCTCACGATTAATGAATTTCACGAATTAGCGTGAACTTCGAATTCTGAATGTGTGTATACAGAACGATTTATTTAATTACTATCATCATCAATAACAATAATGTGGCTCGTGAAAAAATTATTCCTTTTCTTTCTTCTTCTTCTTCTTCTTTTTCTTGTAGGGATTCAGGTTTACGTTCCTAAGATTAAAGTTTCCAACAATATGTATTTAGCTCTACCAGAGACAATCTAACTCTTTAATTAATCTACAGCTAATAATAAAACACTTCCAGGATTTAAATTTTGATGTTTTACGATAACATTCCTATATTGTCATTATTTTTTGGGACTGAGTGAGTTCTAAAAACCAGGTGCAAGTAATTCTTCGAATTATCAAGAATTTCTGAATCATGATTGACTAAAAAGCTACGATTTTTTAACTAGCGAAATTGTCATTATTGATTAACTATTCTAATTTTTTCAACTGAATTTCTTTTCAAACAGGATACGATTGATTGATTGATTGATTGATGTACTTGAATTTCTTCAATTTCGGTCGAGGATTAATATCTTGTCATACAAACTCTCTAACTTGATCAATGATCAAGTCACCATGGTACTCATTCATCCAGTACTTATTACTAATTTATCCTAAACTATTTTCAACGACGAGGTGTAGGCCTATCCAATTTCTGAATTTACTAGCGTTGAAAATCTCTTCGCCCACATGAAACCGGAATGATACGATTTGCTAGGGACCTCCAATATTTGGTATAGCTGTTCCGCTGTTCATACTGTCAAGCATATTAATTGCCTGCGATTTGTTCACGATAACCTTGTCAGCTCAAGCTGAAAGAGTCTCAATCAATCTACCCCAAACCCCTAAAGGTATTCTCAAAGACTAAATTGATAGGACAGCTTTTACAGAAGAACCTCCGGTCTATAGTTCTGTAAATTGTCAAACTATAATTGATTGATCGGGCT
This sequence comes from Sogatella furcifera, assembly GCA_017141385.1. Classification (NCBI taxonomy): domain Eukaryota; kingdom Metazoa; phylum Arthropoda; class Insecta; order Hemiptera; family Delphacidae; genus Sogatella; species Sogatella furcifera. The sequence continues at coordinate 18,756,570 of CM029550.1, read as the reverse complement.
CTCAACGGTTTCATGGATCAATAACTGAATCAATTTTCTGGTAATATTCCGTACATTAGAAATGAGGAACCGAATGAGGTCGAACATTTAAAATCTAAAAATACACCTTGTCTTGAAGTTCCATGTAGGAGTTCTAAGTTATATATCCAAGTTATTAAATAGGAGTCAATCCTCAGAAAAAAACATCAGAACTGTAGTATATTATCTGAAGAACCTGATGAAATTGAATCATTTGAATGTTTGAACTAAATGTGTTATGACATCACATATTCACACAGCACATTTTTTGTCAATGGCTGAACATCCCATGAAGCTCACAGCACATTTTGAAACTCTGAATAATAGCGACATTGACAGACTGGAAAAATGACACAACTGATTAAACGAAGGTTCTTAATGAAAATAAATTGCAATAAAATGTATTACTTTAATATTCAACCTCTTTTGAAATTGTAATTGAAACATAAAAATGTATCGCAATAGAAAATATCAATACCATGATGATTTGAGATGGTAGGAGAGTTATCCCTTAGTGGTAAGTAATAAGTTGGAATTGAATTGGGAATACGGATCAAATTACATTTTTCTCTACCCTGTCTATTCTACTAGAGACATTTATCGTATTTTTGTTGCCACACATTATTAGACCCGCCCGACGCCCAACAGTACTAGAACCAACTACTTAAGCGACTACAAATTACGAGATGGACAGCCGATACTCAACCATTCAAACTTGGTATACCACTAAAATATTAAAAAATGTGCAATTTCTTTCTTAAAATAATTGGCTGTTTTCTCCTATCTCAAGAGAAAAAAATAACAATTTGACTGGAATGTGGTTCTTACATAATAGCCACAACAGGAAAATATGCTGTATTCATTGTAGGTGTCATGATGATGATGATGATGATGTTGATGATGGTGATGATGATGGTGATGATGGTGATGATGGTGATGATGGTGATGATGGTGATAAGAAAAACAATACAAAATGTGTTGTGTATTTTTCTCTAGACAGTAGATTCTCCCACCGAATTATTTGAATTCACACAAAAAGGATTTTTATAGTTAATTGTAGGTATGGAATTGCAATCAGGCAGGTATACTGTATGTTATTGTTTGCTTCGGACCCACCGCTCTTATCACTTTACTTGAATAAAATGGTCAAAATTTCCCTTCCCCTAAAAAAGGACTGATCATAATCTATAATTCGTTGATATTAACCAATTCTTGGAAATTTTAGCTTCTCAGAGACTGTTAAGTTACCTCTGTCAATGCTTTTTTCCTGTACACCAATTTTTGTATTTTATAGAACTTACACCTTTTAATTTGTCAATTTTTTTATTGTAGCAACTGATGACTACACTTGTCATAGTTGATTTCTGTTGATACAAACCACAGGATCTTTGAGAGAGAAAAACTTATTTGCAGTTTTGCACTTTCACAATATGGAACAAAAATAATAATTCGCAATTCGTGACGAAGCAATCAAGTGACCTCCGACGATTAGTACCGTACCTGCATACATTGATATAGTGATTATCTAGTCACCATCAGCTGACTCATAATACACGCATATGAAAACATTAAGAGTGAGAGAGATATAAAATGAGAAAGATGTTATCAGATAGAAATTGTTGTTGGAGACGTGTCTGCATGCAGCATGACAACTTCCCCTTAGCAGACAGCCTCCATTCAAAAGTGAAGCAAGTCCGTGTGAGTCAGCCGTGGGTTGGTCCACTTCCGCAGGTTCATTATTATTATTTGTTCTTCCTTGTTTAACCACCCAAGGATCGAAGAGCAAGGCCAGCTTCTCCAATTACAATCTTTTATTCTGGAGCAGATAAATATTATTTTATTTGATTCATATAAATAAATTCTAAACAGTAATCAATAACATGGGTAATTGTTGAGGGTGTAGATTTGAAGATTATTAACTGATGTAAAAATCTCTTGATCTGATCTGTTCATAAACTTTCGTAGAATCCCAAAGACTGTTCAAAAAATAATTTGTATTCAAAAGTGGAAGGTTTTTGAAGCAGGAACACACAAAATTATTCTGTTGCAGTCTAAGGTCCTATGAAATCCGTCTGAATTCCAAGGTACCTGAAATTCTTGTTCCAAAAGTCTTCATAACGCTACAAGTGCACAGTACAGATACTTATTATTACAGCTTATTGTTAAGAGCTAAAATTATTGTCCTATTTTAGAAGAGATTTTAATGATCAATTATTTGTTTGACAAGTAGATCCAACAGCCAATATAATAGATCCAACCAACATCTATCTAATATAGATCCAACATGGGTATGCAAATACCATATGGCCAAGTAAATTTTGTAGGAATAGCACTCTGTGAAAAATAAAACATGATAATACTGGCTCGAGATTTATGTTCTCCTTTGCCAAATTTCAAAATATTATATCCTTATTGCTAATTAATTAGAACTATAATACTATTAGCCGGCAGGCTCGCTTCGCTCGCCTTCTCCACCTAGACGCCTGGACCCCCGACAGTATAGGCAGTGTAAGTGAGTCAAACAGGCTCGCTTCGCTCGCCTGCAAAACCTCTATCAGTAACAGCTGAGACAAACAGGCTCGATTCGCTCGCCTGCAAATTCCGTTCAGAAGGGATTCGAAATTTATTTCAGCATTTCTACACCTGATCTGGACCTGTTCACCTAATTTATACATTTTCTGCCAATTTGTTCTAGAAAAATCTAAGAAAAACTCCGAAAATTCCAAAAATAGTAAAACGCTAATATCAAGCGTAACTAAATAAGAATGCTCCTAGAAATTATAAAGATATTGTATTGAAATTTTTCAATAATATCATGTTAGGTGGACAAATACCAAAGGGCTTCTCACGTTCGATTATATATCCATTGTACAGGAAAGGAGAAGTCAATGACGTTAATATTTATAGGGCTATAGCTTTCATCGATGCAATCGTTAAACTTTTCTCATCTATATTATTGAAAAGATTGAACACCTGGGTTGAGAAAAAATATATATTGAAAGAGAATCAATGTGGGTTTCGTAAAAGTTATTCGGCAATTGATAATATTTTTGTATTATATAATATGATTAAGATTAGTTTAAGTTTTTTTTTTTTTTTTATGAGGGTGAAGCCCACATGAGCTCATAGGCTTGTGCGTGGGTAATGAAATGGATGATAGATGACGACTACTTTTTTTTAATGTAGTCGGGACCGACGGCTTATCGTCTCCTCCGAAAGACGGGGTGGCCGCATTTATGTGATTGTGCTGTGGTCAAAAATTGTTTCCCCGCTTGGGACTTGAACCAGGGTCCACCTGGTTATCAGACCGGCGCTTTATCACCCCTCCAACGAGCCACCCTCGTACCTAAGTGTACCTAAGATAAACTGTATTGCTTTTTCGTTGATTATAAGGCCGCATTCGATAGTATTGACAGATATTCTTTATTTTTCAAGTTAAATGATCTTGGAGTTTCATCTAGATTTGTTGAGATTCTCAAAAAACTGTATATAGAGACAAGTGCTACAGTTTGGTGTGGAGATGACAAAGGTCTAACAGAGCTTTTCTCCACCGAAAACGGACTAAAGCAAGGCTGCGTGTTGTCCCCATTGCTGTTCGCTCTATTTTTAAATGATTTGAGCCAATTTGTGGGTGGAGGTGTGTATGTGGGCAACAATTTGAAAAACTCTTTGCTCTACGCGGATGATGTGGTTTTAATGTCGGAGAGTGCGCAAGAGTTGCAGTCAATGATAGATAGATTAAGCGAGTACTGTACTAGGTGGAATCTAACACTGTTAATATGGCCAAGTCGAAGATAGTTGTGTTCAGAAGAGGTGGAAGATTGTCGGCAGAAGAGAAATGGAAATTTGGTGCAGAGGAGATAGAGGTTGTAAATACATATAAATATCTGGGCGTAGTGTTCTCCTCGAGATTGTCTCTAACCGAGCATTTTAAGGCCAGACTTTCAGCAGCAAAGTTCGGAATTAATAGCGTGTGGCGCAAGCTTATTTTAAATGATGAGGCACCGTTATCAATGAAGTGGGTGATATTCGAATCGATAAGCAAAGCGGTTGTTACGTATGCAGCTCAGGTTTGGGGGTACCTGGAAAGAGAGGAGTTGGAAATATTTTTCAGGGCTTTTGTAAAGAGAATATTTTGTTTGCCAAATAATACGCCAAATTATATTATATATTTAGAGACAGGAAAAGATATTTTATGGCTTTATACATTGAAAACTCATATAAAATATGTGTTAAAATCTTTTGAACTCCCAGCTGAAAGATACCGGGCCGTGATTGCAAAACACTGTTTGAAAGAGAAGTGTGGCTGGTATACAGAATGGACACGGATATTGAGTGACCTTGATATTGAATTTCCGATAAGAGCTCGCAACTGGCAGGCACTGAATTTCAGACAGGGGTGGGAGGCAACGTGGGAGAGAGCACTGGTGAAAATAAAAACAAGAATTAGAGATAAATGGTTAGAGAGAAGAGAACGATCACAGTTTCATGAAGTTTATGCCGCTTTAAGGATAGACGAGAAGACAAGTGATTATATGAAGGATGATAACAGACGAAGTGTTATTTCAACTATTTTTAAAGCTAGGGGAGGTCTATTTTCGCTCAACTTTGTCCCACATAGAGAGGAGGAGATAGGTATTTGCTCAATGTGTAACAGCCGGGAAATAGAAGATATTTTTCATCTAATCGGAAGCTGCTCCATACTTGGGGAAATAAGGAATAAATGGTTGAAAAAGAGGAGAATAGAAAGAAGCATAGTAATTGATTATTTAAATGGAAAATGCTGGCAGAGTTTAGTGGGGTTTTTGAGGGAGGCTTTGTCTTACAGGAAAGATCTCATAGACGAATTCAATTTTTTAATTTGTAAATAATAGATTGGACTAAACGGCAATACTTCGTTGTTAATTACTAATAGTTACAGTAGAATTACTTCAATGGGATATAAATTTAACGTTGATCGCTTTTTATCTTTATTTTGTTGTTATGTAGATGGTAGTTTGGATATTAATCTCAATGTTATTATTTTATTGTAGGCCTGATAGAATCTATTGGGATAGAATTTTATTTTCAATTAGATGAGTTAGTGTAGGATAGATGAAACAAGAATAATTCTTATAATTATTACCTTATTCTTATTTATTTAGTTTTTTTCCTCTTTTTGAAGCGATCACTAAGAAAAATTATTATTGATTATGGAAAATAATTTGTAGTTTATATCCAAGTTTATCGTTCTTGTTTGTTGTGTTTTATTTTTCTATTTTTTCGTGATTAAAAAAAAACCAGTCACATTGTCGCTTCCAATCGTGTTTCTACTCAGATGTGTGAGAAATTCAAATATTCAGAAATGAAGAATCTAGAAAAACAGAACAATTCTCTATCAACCCGGCTGACGGCTACGGCTAAGCCTAAAGAACGATTTCACTTAAGAAATAATGAAAATTTATTTTAAAACATTTTCAGTGAATGGCATTATTAATTTGTATCAATTGATTGATTTTCATTTTCTTTTGTGAAATTTGGAATGTGTAAATAAAGTTCTATTCTATTCTATTCTATTCTATTCTATTCTATTCTATTCTATTCTATTCTATTCTATTCTATTCTATTCTATTCTATTCTATTCTATTCTATTCTATTCTAATATTAAGCGTAACCTTGGGAAGTATATCGGAAGTATATATAGTTTGAAACTTGATTCAATGATTCAAACTTGATCTTCCAAATTAGATCATCTAAAATCTCGCTGAACCATTGAATTTACAGTTAGGATTGGTCGTATCAAGGCGGAAGATATGCAACCCGCAACACATCTACAATTTTGAAAACCTGATTACTGGCGTAATCTTGAACGGATTGCAAAAATATTTCAACACAACATTTCTAGACCTTATCTGAACCTGCCCACCAAATATCAACATTTTCTAACGATTGGTTCTCGAAAAAATGAAGAAAACGTTGAAAAACTATAGAAAAACTAAAATATTTGGCGTATCCTTGAAAAGTTTTTAAAATCCGTTCTTAGCGCGCGTCTAAACGTCCAACTGAACATGCCTGCCAAATTTGAACGCATTCGGTTTAGTGGATTTTTAGTTCTGGTGATGAATGAATCAGTCAGTCAGTTACACCAATACTAATAGTTTTTATAATAATAGTACTTTAAAATCGTTTATTTGGATACGTTCTGTTCAGATGATCTAGATCTAGAGTTCTAGATTATAAAGATAAATAGTCGTCAAATACCACTCCCCTATGTTGTGTGGAAGAGGGGGCTCTTGTGTCTCAACTTCGCCCACAACACTTTTTGCAATGTTCAAAGTTGGAAAATAAAGACATTTATCTATCTATCTGATCTTTACATTCATTCTCCACTGATAATCGCTTAGCTGAGACTTATAAGGTGTTTTATAGAGGTGTCTTTAAAAAAACTCTACAGATAATGAGATAAGAATCAATGAGAGCTTCTGAAGAGTCTGAGATTCTGAGAATGAGCTTCTGGAATCTTTTCAGAACATTTTGGCGGTCCATAAATCAGAGTACGTGTTGCAGACCATGCACGCCGCTCCTGGCGCGTCCTTCTGTGTCATGTGACGAATCTGTTGTATGGTCCGGTCACACCTCCAGCCTAGTGCCAAGCCTCCGTCTGTCTGCATCCGCTCAACCTGAAGCAGCAAACGGCTTTCTTCAAAAATAGATTGTTCACTTTCCTTTTCAGCTCAAGTCCTACACAGCCCGAAATAGCTTTTCGGTACATGCAAATGACAGTGGCCGAAATGCTATCACTTTTCAGCTATTTCCAGTGATTTATTTATTTAGCGTATGGCTTTTAAAAGTGAGGAGACCCAATGGTTGTTTCACTTCGCCATATAACCTAATTTTTCACAGTTTTCCAGTGATATTTTCAACTCACAGGTCTTAAACTAGTGAGTAAATAGGATAGCAAGCAAGAAATGATATAGCCTACGATAAGTAGTTTATTGCTATCACATACCGTATCATACAATTTTTTTCTAATTTCATCGTAGGCAGGCGTAGGCTGTAATTCAGTGAACTCAGAAAACATTGTTTAGTAGGTTGGAGTACATCCGACTATTAGGTAAACGTTGAATCCAATGTCAAACGAAAAATAAAATACTACAGTATAGTTTGAAATATTTTCCCCTTTACATGTTTATATTGACGACTGATCTAGATTTCCACGTTGCTGTGTAAACCAACCCCCTCAACACGTTTTTTCAAGTAGCATTTTCCTTTTCGATAACCGTGCCGGTGCAGATCACATTCAACAGAAAAAAACACTATCTCACCTCAGTGCCACATTTAGCAGTTCAGCGCCCCTAGGCCTACAGACCAAAAAGCGCCCCCTCCCCCTACACGACCTGATTCTTATACTCCAAATGTTTATTGATAACTGTGTTGGAAACAAGAGGGTTTGTGCCTCATTGTCTGAGCCTTCATTACATAAGTAGTCTATATTGTATTTTCTTGAATGAATGAAATGAAATTGTTAGAATTACATCGAATAACATAGAAAATCCTATCACAAAATGAAATAGGATTTTCTATGTTATTCGATGTAATTCCAAAATGATCACAAAATGAAATCTACAAAATTCCGAGATTTATTTTGATACAGTTTATTCAACTTATGGCCAGGACTACCGGTAAAATATCTGTGAATGAATAGTAGTAGCCATTCAAATGATTTCGCCATGTAGCACTTCTAATGTAATATTTCACTCTCTCAAGGGTTGAATTCGTTGCTTCAATATTCAACATTTTATGGAAAATTTTATATGAAAAAATATGCTTGTTCCATTCATTTGAGCAAGAAATAGAATATTTGGGCTTGCGATGCTTAGTTTCAGATTCAATCCATTTCCTTCTCCAGATTTCGCCCGCGAGAAATTTTTTTAAATAAGTACCCTGAAACTACATTTTTAGAAGTTTTAAGCCTTATAAGCAAAAAATTTTGCAACTCCAACAAAGTTCATTCTATCTATAAATAGTGTAAGATCAGCCCTTATTTTGGGGGGATAACCCCGCGATCCCCTCCTGGGTTCGCCCCTGCCAAACACAACTTTAGGAGTCCTAAATATACGAAATATTGTATCAATCACGTACCTCAATTTTCCAACTGGAACTGTTATTCTTCACAATTATAAAAGAGAATCGGTCCTCTAGGTTGAAATAAATCCCCCCAAAAATTTGCATGATGCCATTGGCGTCATGTCACCCCCCTGTAGGCACCTCTGTGAGTTTAGTTAGTATATTTTCTTTCGAAAATAAATAAATATTTGCTGCCAGCTGCACAAAACTTTTTGGATCGCTTGTCCAATCCACGCCTGTGTGTGCGCTTCTTAAAATTTTGCGCCCTAGGCCTGGGCCTAGTGGGAAATGCGGTACTGTCTCACCTGAAGCATTATCTCTCGATGCAAAACAAGCTTATCTTCTCAATTCGACGCGAGAAATGATTGGGGAAACTGTAATTAGATTTAATTTACGTGAAGACGTATTGCCGGAAGAACAATTAGTTCAAGCAAATTTCACCTTCGTTTTCTATACTGGCGTAAATGTCTCAGCGTCAGAAGTTGTCAGCTAAAATTGAACAAGAATATGATTGAGGTCGCTGCTATAAGATTGCGTCGGAAACCTGCAAATTACTGATTTCCTCTACTGGTTTCAGTTGAGATTTGCGACAACGCGTCACGCTAAACACTCAACTTGTACCATCCACATCCCCCAGGCTTAACTCTGTAATTATAGTGTTCAAGATAACATTCGTTGTATTTCAATATCAGAAAATAATCCGCAATTATTAGATCATCAAGCATCATCTGCTCAGGTTTTTCCTCAGAGGGATTCAAATACTCATTATAATCCACCTGCAGCTAACATCAGCTAATACAACACGTCTTGCATCCTAATTACTTAAAATCTGCATTAATCGGTTCACTCTTACACTCTTATCACAAGCACAACGTATGATTTGGTTGGGAAATTGGCAAGGTAATGATATTGTTGTGAAAGTTGGTACAAGTCTGAACGATTGATTCGCAATTGCTTGTTTTTCAAGAAATTTGTGAAAAACATAACAATGAATGATATCCATCAGAAGTTTACTCATGGTTTAATCTAGTAAAGTAATTCCTATTCATTCAACATCATTTTTTATGTTAAAAATTTTCTAAATCCAAATATAAGAATAATTCAACACCCAACAGACCAACACTGAAACTATTTTTTCTCTACCAAGTGGAATATTCTAAAACTTTGTAAGTCCATTTTTCCATCAAAATATTTTGATACTCTAGAAATCGAATCGGACCAAGCAAAAGCACGTTTTTCATACTGGATTTTTGCTATTTTTCCTGTATGATAATAACTTGTTACTCTCTATTTATGATATAATGATACTCTGAAAAATGGATCCTTATACTCTGTAAAATTTATAATAGAACTAATGTTTATTTTGTTTCAGGTAAGCTATCTCGAAAAACATAAGAATAATTTTGAAGTCGTTTTGAAGGTATGTAACAAATAATTGAAAATTCTCAATTTAATTCCAACTTATTTCATTTTTCTCATTCATTCAACATTTAATTTTACATTTTTACTATCATCTTCGAGTAACAAATTTGTCGAATCACTGTATTATTTACAATCAGTTACTTTTTTAAGCGTGAAAATAGATCCACAGCGTTTTCTCAAGGGATTTGGGGACTTGACATTAGAAATGAACTAAACAAGTCGTTGTGTGCGTATCATCGATCATACAATTGATATGATCAATATATTCGAAGTGATTGTGACGTCATGACATCGATCAAATCGACAGTTCTTCGGCGAAGATGTCACGTTTGCTACGAATCTTCTCTTGATCAATCTTTTAGAATTGATTCTTATTAAATTGCTAGCCGGGCTGAGGCGCCACTCAACAATGATTGATGAATTACATTGATTGAATATTGTGTCGTAATTATCTCTACTCTACTGCGATCTTAATAGCATACTACTGTTTCTACCGATATGAGAGGTTCAAATATTCAAGAAGGACAGGGACTCTATTTTCTGGGAAACTGCTATTGCGTGGGTATTGCTAATTAAGACCCTCTTAATATGATTTGTCCAAAGAGCCGAATTTCGAATGAGGACCTATGCTATGAGGCCCATTGTAGATTATTGTAGAGAGCATCAAAATCCCGATATCCTACTGCGATTGGCAAAAAAGGGGTTCGGTATGCAGCACCGCATAGCACAGCACGGCTGTTCCGATGGTGGCGACGAGCCCCGACTTCCCGTTAGCACAAGGTGACCTTGAAAGCCACACCTCCAACACTTTGCTGCGTAGTAGACGAGTTCGCTCGTTTTGCTCGGGTTGCGTAGGACCATCGCACCACATTTTGACGTCACAGTCAACAGACGGCGCCAAGCTCGACTGCTCTACTACTTATTTGCTGATTCGTAGATAATAATATACATGAATGAAACTTAATGCATAGTGTTGTGGTTAGGTGAGCATGTGTGTGGCTGTGGCAGGCACTATCTCAAGGATGGATGACCAATGTGGTCCCAAAATAAATAAACCCTCGTCTTTCTCAATCTCTCTATCTCTCCTAATATTTCTCTCTCACCGCCTATCATCGTTCGCAAAAAGCTTGAAATTTTTATTTGGTTGTTTATGACAACTGTGACGCATTTGCACAACATACGCTGGGGAAGGGTTGTTGACCTGTTTTGGGGTTTACCAACTTGTTATTTTTTGTTGTAATAAAATGAGTGTTACAATCCACTATTACATAGGCTACACAAGAGAGGATGTTTCTACATTGACGTATTCTGATTAGAGCAATCACTTTTTGTCAGAGTGAGATAAGAATAAACGGTTTGAAATATGCTAATTTATTCTTAAAACAATGATTCATTAATACTATCAGAGTCGAATAAGAATTTTTGAATTGAAATTATAATAGAAAACGATGTGAGATACATCAAGGAAGATTCGTATGAATCCAAATTATAACTTACGAACTTGAAGTAATCTATAAAAACATTAGTTCAATATTAAAGACGTCTTATGGAAATATAATATTCTTTCTACTATACAGAATTCCTAAATTTCATTTTTTCATCAATTTCTTTATTCATTTACTAAGACAATTGTTCCCAGGCTTAAGCCCACTGAAACAATAGAAATAATTAAATAATAAGAGCAGAGCAAGTACAAAATAATCTTATATCTAAATTAAAAATAAGAATAATGTGGAAATTGCGAAGACAATCAATACAAGAGAAGTAGTAATATAAAAGAATAATAATAATAAAAATAAATAATTAATTTAAGCACATTGAGCTATCAAAACAAATTTCAAACTTCTAAACATTGTCACTGGTACAGTATAACCGAATACCGAAGACAATCTAATTATAGTCTGAAGTGAGAAGTGGACTGTCTCTGGAATACTGATCAAGCACCTACAAACTTAAAGAAAAATCCAAGATCAATAGAAACGCTCATATCATTTATCGAAATGATGTTTCATATTTTCATCTATTGACTAGACGAGAGTTCACTCTGTTATTTTTAATTGTTATGAATATGAATTTACCTTACTGCAAATAATCTCTTCCAGCGAACTCAAACAAAATTATATTTCACTGCAACGTCCCACTCGAATAATATGTTAAAATATAAGTGCGTTATGTGGATTATATATTTATGGAGGAGCAATCAACTTTCAACTTTTAGAAGACAGGAATTTTGATGATTGGTCAGGAGGTAAGGATGAGAATCGTAAGCGTTTACTCTCCAGCCTCAATTTAAGTGAATCGAAAAAATAACCACTTGGACTTCACAGTGTGTCTATTCCGTTTCCTGAATGAATTACTAGCTCAGGTTGAGTTTTGTTATACGTAGCCAGAGGCGAAGTTATCGGTTTAGACTAAATCTAGAGGTCGAATCGAGGGCAGCCGCTTTCTATTGGTACACACACATTGACTGCTGCTGCTGCTGCTGCTGCTGCTGCTATTGCTTCTGTTATCATTATTCTTTAGCTGCTGAAGGGACTGCCGTCATTTTATCAGACGAATGCTAATGTCTTTACCAGTCGAGACTAGACTGATTATGATTGCAACACCCAGCTTGAATGTTTGTTTACATTGCGTGAGCACTTCTCAGAAACAAACTGGATTTTAGTGAGCCATAGTAAAACTTGTTCTGAAGAAGTAACTCAAACACGATTACCGTATATTATGTATATACCAAAATAAGTTGTTTACTCGCTCAATTTAAAATAAATAACAAAATAATGGCATTTCAAATTTCAAGTCGGAAAAAGGTGTTGAAAAGTCTATGTAGAATGGGAAAATTTTACAGGTTTCATCTCGAATGTTTGATAACATTCAATCTTCATGAGGATGGATCTGGTTGAAAATAGCGTCCAATAAATACTCTTTTCGTCTCTCGCTGAAATGTCAGGATTGTATATACTACCTAAACAACGGTATTAGACATTTACAATACTCCTCGACAGAGTTTATACGTGGAGATGTGAAGATTCTCAGGAACATCGAACTCGTGGAGATGTAACTGGTTTTCAGCAAGATTAATAGTAGAGTTGTCTGACTTCTGAAAATTTGAAAGGAGTAAAATAATGAAGTCCTATCTTATCAGATCTCTCGTGCAACCCTGAAGACAATGTGATATTCATTCCTAGGGCGATTCCTCCATGTAGGAAGTGAGGAAGTTCCTACACTTTTTATTCAGAATAAAATATAAACTAATTGTGTATCATGAGGAGCATGTTCAAGTTCATTGGAATATGCGAATACAGTAATTCGCATATCTTATTGTAAGATACGGTACAGTGCGCTTTTGATACAGTCGAAAACCTACTCCGATCTCCGTTGCATTGTAGGAAGCGGAATCTTTTCCTACATTTCGACCAGAGAGAATAGAATATAGAAATATTCATATTCTATTATCGAGTATTCATAATACTCATATTCTGTTATCGCTGATTTCGACACTGTCGCCCAATGCATTCCGTGCGGATTCAAGAAGAACTAATATTCTCAGTCTGGCTGGAATACGGCAATACGGGCTTTGAGGAGCTACCTACACCGACTTGAGCGTTGTGATGTTTTGTTTACCGGCGGGCGGCGGTTACCGCCTTTTGAGTTTTGAGGTTATATGTTTTATCTTGTATTATTGTTTTGATTCGGTTCTACGCTGAATGTAAATTAAAGTATAAAATTGTAATATCAAATTGAATTTTCTCTCTTTCAATTATAAAATATCAGAATGTGATAACAGGTATGGCATAAAATTAGTACCGTACAATGAATTGTCTGCTGAATAGTTATCAATTCGGTTATCCACAAGAACAATAAAGAACCAAGTTAAGTTTGTAATTTGAATTTCACACGTAATTTGAATGTTTATTTTAAATTTTTGGAAGAATACAAAAAAGATGGTTTTATACAGGCATTGAGACATGAGACTGTAAATTTGATAGTGCTGTAGTTTGATCATTCACAAACCGTGATTTTTTGTTTGCTCTGATTATTAATATGATTGATTCAATGAAAATGTCCATTTTTTGTGGAAGATTGAATTTCAATCATTTGATAGTAGAAAAAAGAGAAACCAAACAACTCAATTTCATTTTCCATTTTTTTGCATTATATAAGCTACCTCATTACACATAATAAAATAATGACAAAAAAGAGTAATGAGTAATTACAGTAGGTTTACACTGTGCAGTGTACACATTATTCACTGTATTCCGTGTAGCCTGAGCCCGATACACTGAGTCAGTGTAGCCCAAAAATGTGAGAAAATTCTTGAAAATTGAGTAAACATATTTCCTGAGATTATTTCCTCATTAAGGTGAATTCAATTGATACTAGAGCTTCATTAGCATGCATAATTTGATTTTATGTAGTAGGATTTCAAAATGTATTTGCTAGTTCTAATAGTTCCTAAAAGCTCTAAAATCCACGAAGCGCCACTGATTCATTCTTCTAATTCTGACTAACACTGTAATCACAGATCAGGAGAAGTTTAGGCCAGGTGGAGTAGATCTCTACTCCTGTCTAGGGTGTAAAGCACCAATTCTTATAATACTAACTAATAACTAAGAAAAAATTTATTATAAGCTTAGTTTTACATTGTCCTCATTCATTAAATTCAGTGTGCAGTTTTCAAAAAAAAAACTTTTCAACAAATCATTTTTCAGAATTAAAATGTTTTATGGTTGGATACAAAGTCTATGTTTATTCCTATCGAAACGAGTTTTTCATGCCACTTCTGAAATAATTGACAAATTTAACTCTGGATTGAGGTTCAGGTCATGATCTTGGTTATTTATATATATGTACAGTATCCACATTGAATGCATGCTTGCGCATATAAGCTAGTAGAGCAAGCTTGCAGATAGAAACAAAATCTGGAAAGATGCAATGAAACATGTTGTGACAAATACGTTGCAGTGATTGGGCACATCATTACCAAGGTTATTAGAAAAAGGTTGTTCCATAACTACCTGATATTGGGCAAAATGAAAAGTGACGAAAATTTGACGTAGTTCAGATCAGAGATCCCGACTACACTGGCGCCGTAGTGCGGCGCATGCGCGGTTCTTCAATCTTTTCAGCAAAACAATTTTTATATTTTAATATCATATTATTAATATATGTTGCTATTTTGTTCTCACTTCTCTAAAGACTGGTAGTTCTGTAAACAGTAGACCTCACGAAGTCACCCATGAATGTGGCATTACTCGTGAAGGGAATACTGTTGAGTTTCATGAATTGCATGTGTCATTGCATGCAATTAATACTAAACTTGACAGCTGGTTTATCATGAATAATTCTATAGTGTGAGTTCTCCTATGTTTAGAAGTATAAAATAATGTACTAGCCGGCAGGCTCGCTTTGCTCGCCTTCTCTGCCTAGCCAGGGTGCTCCGCCCCCTGGACACCCGACAGTATCAGCAGTGTCAGTGAGTCAAACAGGCTCGCTTCGCTCGCCTGCATAACCTCTGTCAGTGTGAGCTGAGACAAACAGGCTCGCTTTGCTCGCCAGCAAATTCCGTTCAGAAGGGATTCAAAACTCATTGAACACAGCATTTCTAGACCTAATCTGGACCTGTTCACCAAATTTCGACATTTTCTACCAATTTATTCTCGAAAAATCCAAAAAAACTCTGAAAATTCCGAAAAATAGTAAAACGCTAATATTGAGCGTAACCTTGGGAACTATATCGGACATATTTTGAAACTTGATTCAATATCTTCCTAATTGGTTTATCTATAATCTCGCTGAACCATTGAATTTACTGTAAGGATTGGTCGTATCAAGGCGGAAGATATGCAACCCGCAATACATCTACAATTTTGAAAAACCTGATTACTGGCGTAATCTTGAGCGGAATTCAAAAATATCTCAACACAATATTTCTAGACCTTATCTGAACCTACTTACCAAATATCAACATTTTCTACTGATTGGTACTCGAAAAAATTGAGAGAACGCCGAAAAACTATAGAAAAACTTAAATTTTTTTTTATTATTTTTATTGGAAATTAACCTACTCAACTATGGGAACCCCATGTGCTAGAGTAGGTGTAAATTTTGGGTGGGGGTGCGAATACTTTGGGTAAGTGAGCTCACATACTGTTAGAAATAATATTTTCTATGTGATGTCTTCCAGTTGTTATAATCCACTTTTTAACGACGGCTTTGAATTTTCTTGGGTGTTCTATCATCTTGATGTGTGCAGGAAGTAAATTATGGATTTTTGGTGCTAGGTGGTTGTAGTGTCGTTGATATGTTGCCTTCCTAGCAACGTTTGTGATCAGAAGGTTTCTATTTCTTGTGTTATGACTGTGGTTTCTCCATTGAAAGTTTTCCGGTTTTTTGTGTAGTCTGCAAATGATTTCCAGGGAGTAGAGCTGTCTTGCATCCATCACTCCGAACTCATTGTATAGCTGATCTGATGGGTAAATATTTAGCGTATCCTTGAAAAGTTCCTAAAATCCGTTCTTAGCGCGCATCTAAACGTCCAACTGAACATGCCTGCCAAATTTGAACGCATTCGGTTCAGTGGAGTCTTAGTTCTGGTGATGAATGAATGAATGAATGAATGAATGAATCAGTCAGTCAGTCAGTGCCATTTCGCTTTTATACATATAGATATAGTAATATTTTAGTATGGAGGTAATTCCTTTTCCTTTCATATTATCCTTAAAATGCAGATCCTATTCCTACATTAAGGTTTCAAGAAACCTTACACATACATCGACGCGCAATTTCAAGAGGAACATTCCTGTCAAATTTCATCCGAATCTATTGCCGCGTTTTGTCGTAAATGCGGAACAAACATACATACAAACAAACAAACAAACATAAAGAGAAATGCATAATCGTCGTCTTGAATCTAGACCTCACGTTCGGTCAATTAAAATATTTTCCGTATTGATACTATAACAAAATCGGCCAAATTGATTATAATCTGTCAATTTATCATATCTCCTTCGTCATAACACAAAATATTGTTTTTAAGTGTGAATATTAAACTAGGTTAGGCATAGGTTTTTACAAAAATGGAAATTCATCTACAGGGTCAGGTACTAGCTCAACATCCCATACACAAGGATTAAACAAGTAATGCCACCTTTTCACCAGAGTGTTAATAACATTTGTGAATAACGTATTATTATATAGACTATTATATAAAAGTTATTAACAATTTTGTTATTAACTCCGGTGCAGGGCCTAAACGTGGCTTTAGGAATAGACGTTTCATATTTTCAATGCGCCAGTGTGGTTGTGGTCCAGTGTAGTCGGGATCTCTGATCTGAACTAAGTCATTTTTTGGGTTCCCCCACCACTTTTCAAATTCTCGAAAATCGAAACAACCTTGTCTCTAATAACCTTGCATCATTACGTTTTCTAATGCCCGGTTTTTCCAAGCACACTCAAATTTGAGGGACCCTCAAGTTTACTACACTTTACTACATTTCCTATACTTATCATAGAAAATGTCAGCTGTTCATCAAAATTTGAGGGTCCCTCAACTTTGAGCGTGCTTGGAAAAACCGGGCATAATTATCTTTCCAGATACCGTACTGTGTTGTTTCCATCTGCAAACTTAAACTACCAGCTTATTTGTGCAAGCTTACGTCCACTGTGCCATACGCTTATATTTATAAAAATGAATGCTCATAAATAAAATAAAGCTCACAAAATAAAAAATTAGCTTCTCCAACTATAACAAATTATAGAAATAATAATAATAATAAAAGTACAGCTTCTGTAACAAATATTATTTATGTATTTATTTTTATTATTTATTAATTTAATTTTATATAGCTACAAGATATTAGAAGAAAGTTCAACACGAAATTATATTATGGGTAGGGTAGGCTATCATTGAATAGGACCACGGACAATCTAATTTCGCAATAGCAGTTGCAGTAATACTACGCCACTATTGTTGGATCAGCCTTGGTCATGAGAGGAAGGAAACGAAACGAGTGAAGTGAGGGGTGTTTCCAGTCGAAGCGAGGGCTCGCCTCCAGTTGCTGTAATCCGGTCTTCAGCTGCGCTCCAGTCGCTGGAATGTCACTCAAGGACATCGTCCGCGCACCAAGTTGTTTTACACACATGAGAGAGACGATCCGACTCTAAATCAGCTATAAATAGTACGTACGAAGATGTTTTCGCGTGCCGGAATGTGTGGAAGAAGTAGAGAGAAACATATTGATAGGAGTGAGAGATTATAATATTTTCTCTAAACGTTGGCGCCGTGTAGATTTCGTATCAAGAGGTCAATGCTCGAGTTTGCGAATTTCTTGAATTTCATTTTGAAAAGAGGTCGTACACATTTCACGAGCTTCGACTCGGCAAGCTGGCTGGCTAAACGCTTCAGTAGGCCTACAACCAGAGAGAATAGAATATAGAAATATTCTATATCTATCTCATATTCTGTTATCGCTGCCTACAGCTACAGAGAAATTACAGCGAAACAACAAACATGGGAAGGCATTCGAAAGTTGCTTTTCACAATATCAATTCAGGAATATTATGTTCTGATACGGTAAGAGTTTTTGTAGAAAGGAATACCATTAAAGTCTATTTTAACTTTTTTTGGAGATCAAGTTATAAATAAGGGTAGAATTTCCGAAGTCATCAAGAGACAATGACATAAATAATGAGAAGAATCTGAAGATGACACTTAGTCAAAGCAAAAACATTATCATTTTAGCTGATTAGAACAGTGGAACAGTAATGACAAGTTTGAAGCTGTAATTGGGAAACCTTATGTGGGATTATTACTTCAATCATTACAATTCAACCTTTCATGTCCTCACCAAGGACAAGGACATTGAGAGACAATAAATAAATTATTGGTTACATGCAGAATGAATTAATTTACAATTGGAGCCATAACTGATTTAAAGGTACCGTGTTAAGGCAGGTTCCGTGTTTAATGAAAAAAATCTTACAATACGCTGAGTACTGAATGGAGAGAAAACATCTATTTAAAAATAGAAATTTTTCTCTAATCAATCTACATCAAAGAACTCGGGCCTACTTCTCATCTACGTCTTGAGGATCTATATAGAAAATTTTGCAAATCCTATCAAAATTATAAATCTCCTCATATCAGGTTTAGTTCTTCACACTCAAGAAAATAGTCGTTACCGTATAAATTATTGTATAATCAAAAACTTTGGAAAACATATGCCAAAAATCTTTTCAACAGAAAGGTGCAAAATTTAACTTGTACAACAGAAATCATTCAGTGTGATCATATGATGCCTCCAATGACGGATTTTAGTTCATTTTGATTTTCTTTCCATAAACACAGATCAAAGTGACAGGCACACAGAAGAACACAATAAGGCTACTAACATAGATATTGTACAAATTATTGGTATCCAATACATTTACATGAGTTTTCGTATATATCAAAACAAGATCCAGTTTCTACAAAATCAATAGACTACAAAATGGCATCCACATCCAGATGTCCTAAAACTTCATTAAATATAACTGTAAGTCATTCAATTTCTAATAATATTACTATATTCCAGTTAAAGTTTGATAGCTACCCATAGATTTCCTTATATCATACCTATTGTTTTTCACAATATCAAGTCACACCAAAGTTTATCACGAAAAATACTGTACCTTGTTTACATAACCAAGAATAACGGCCATTTTTCTTAACCTTGTTTTCTTTAATATTGTTAAAAGTTGGTTGCCAAACAACTTTTTTTAATATTTTAATATCATAAAAATAAGGGAGCTTACTAGTCTCAACTTCGTTTAATTCTTGGGTTGAAAATCAAAATAGTAAAACATTTATAAATACAGTAGTATTCACATAAAAACTTTTGGGCTCAGTTTCGTAAGTGGGAAACCTTTTATTAAAGCTATCACAAATAATTAAAACAGCAACCATTGTTATGTTTCAAAGGCTGAGTATTTTCATTCTGTTTCATCGGTGATATGTTTCCCAACTTAAGAAACTTTAACCATTCTTATTCAATTCTTCAGTGCAAAGAATCAATCATCCCTTCAATTTTACCACTATCACATTCTGCACTGCAATTTTCTACTACAAGTCATTGTACCCGATTTATTTCCTATTTGAATGAGCTCTGTTCTATGGTTTTTAATAGAGATAGAGCAGCAGACAACTCAATTAATAAAAATATCGAACGAGGAAACTCAATCAAATAAAAAATATTCTCAAAGGCTATTGTAGGTAGTTGTGAGTTGACTCGTTTTAATAAAAATTCAAATAGCTTTTCGGCTATCATATTGACGTAGGAGAAATAATCAATTTGCGCCCAGCCTTTCATTAACCAATGAGACATGCGCATGAGCTTTTCATTTCCATCCTCTTGCCTGGCCATCGTCATCACCATCATCATCATCAGTAATTGAACTTGCAATTTTTCAATTGAAGGGGGCCGTCGCTTCAGCTTCATTGTCATAACCTTGGCAATGAATTATTGCAAACAGTGGGTCCGTGAA
The DNA here is from genome assembly GCA_017141385.1 of Sogatella furcifera. Classification (NCBI taxonomy): domain Eukaryota; kingdom Metazoa; phylum Arthropoda; class Insecta; order Hemiptera; family Delphacidae; genus Sogatella; species Sogatella furcifera. The sequence continues at coordinate 18,736,503 of CM029550.1, read as the reverse complement.
CTCCTAGTAGATTTGTACGCATTATTTCGCTTTAAACTACATTTTCTGGTCCCTTATTGGAAAATTTTTAAATAACAATGTTTATAGCTCCCAATAATTTGTGAACAATCTCTAGTAGATCTCTGTAGAATCTCTTCTACATAATAGATTGAAGAGCCTAAATCAAACCCATTAATGTTATCTTTCTGTAAACTATTTCTGCAGTTTTTTCTATCAATATGAAATGTGTTACTTCTTGATTATGTTTATTTTCTTTCCAACCATTTCGAGGATACTGTATTTTGAATTTTGATACATTGGGTAGGCAAGATCAAGGCTGTTGTAAGTATTTGGCATTGCAATTGATACTGTATCATCAACCCTCTTTGAAGGTCGTCACAATAAGTGAGCAGTTACCACACGGAACCGATTTAGACTGTTGGAATAACTGAATGGGACCTCACGCTGGGGTTTTGGGGATAAGTTTCTAGCAGAAACGCAATTCCTACAATAGGTAACATCTACAATAGATTAGACTAGACACGAAAGTGAGACGAGTCTATGAAGAAAAAAGACAGACAAGGACGTTTTCTCAACAACATTGAAAGTTTTTGTATATTGTCCTTGTACTACTGTTATTAAGATTTCAGTAATAATTAGTGCATGTCAAAGTTCTATTTATCTTTATTGAATGGTTTATCCAGATTACGTTTCGAAAATATTTCATGGTCTTCTACTTCGTAAAGTTACCGATTTCCCATTTCAGTACGGTACAGGTAGGTTCTGTGATTCTGTTATTGTTATCAATTTCGACTCTCGAAGTTCTCAATAATTCATCCTTTTCCCTATTGACGTGTATGTAAATCTTTACCCGTGTACGGCATTGTACCTGTAAATTTTGATCTTCATCACCTTCACATTGGCATTGTACAAACATGCTTGACCATTGATACTGGAGTTGAATTTGCTACACCATGCCAAATGAGGACTGATTTTTTTTAAACCACTGGATGTTCTTTGTTCAGTTTTCCTACTAATATGATGAGCTTTCATTCTTGTGATATTTTGATTGACTGGTGATTTTCCCAATTGAGAAAGAATTTTTTTGAAAAACCTCTTGTCAAGTAGTCTACTGTACTTTGGATGAAAGTGGTATTTGTAGGCGTAGATTGTAAAATTAGTTAGAATATCACCAATTCCAAAGATAATGTTTCCACAACTTGTAAAATGAGTTAAAGAGTAACACAGAACAAGTTTAATTATTAGTCTATCATGAGATTACTTCTACATTGTTGTAACTTCAAGTGATGAAGATCTTTGATGCAGTTGTAAGAGTCATAGAAAGCTTTTGTCTTCTCTTAGTCTATACTAGTTTCCCGATAAAAATTACACAGTATCTTGGTGATGATATATTTTTTCTCGAGGAAATAGGCTACTGAACAACGTTATTTCTATTTGTTGCTGAGTTGGAATTGAAGTAGAAAACTTGATTTCAAATCTTTGAGTGCCAACCAACCTGAACTGGAAGTATTAAGTTTTTTTTATTGTAGCTAACTCACAGCTGCTGCTGTTGTCAGAAGGAAAATGCGTCATCAACGTTCAAGGTCATTGATGAAAAAATTTGCTAGAACTTGCTAGGGTTCCAATTTGTTGTTACTCACATGGTTTGAGCGGTCATTTCGAATGACAACAAACCTAGCAGTATCTTCTGTCCCATAGGCGTTTGGTGTCTCACTCCAAGTTGATTGAAACTAGTTTCGAAACATTTTCAGCTTCTGAAATTAGTAGGATTTCTGGATTTGAATGGATTATGGTACTGTACAAAAACCTCACTCGTGCCTATAGTTAGATCTATCTATTAAAGGCCAAAATATTCTTTCTATCCCTATTTAGGGATTACTAGTCCTATTACATAATTTATCAAATTTTGCTATATGGCAGATGAGATACGAAATACTCAAATCAAATAATTGTGGTTGAGGAATAAGATTGAGGTGAAATTATTCAATTTATTGGAGCTCAATTCGAAGAATATTTTCATAAAGAGAACTCCCTCAAAAAGTACATAGAATGAGAAATACTTCTTTTAGGTACTGATATTATATACTTCTACTTGCCTAACTCCCTCATATTATTCGATTGCTGCATGCTACATTTGTATTCAAGTTCTTACAATAAATAATTGAATGTTGTAGGGAATCACTTTGATGAGTAGAAGGGTGTGATGAGATTCTTCTCTTATAGACTTCTTCAAAGATTTGTCAAGTAAGCTGAATTAAAACTTTGAGGCAAGGTATTCTTATCAAAATCAGATTGCCTATCATAATAAAATTCAACTTTGAAAGTACTGTGTCTTATTTCTCATTGAAAGATAAAAGAAGAGGAGAGAGATAAGAGCAATTCTGAATTCTTATGCCTCATTCAATTCCCCTAACTCGATCAAAATGATGAGGTATCATATACTGTATAATATAAAGATTTCATCGGAATAGGTGTAAGGCAAGTAATGACTGAAAACGATCATTTTTGTGAGACTTCGTTGATTTAATATGAGGTGACTCAATTTTATTAGTGAAATGATAATTTTAGTTGGTACAGATTGGGTTTCTTGGATCAATAAATGAAATCATTCTCAAGTAGGTTAAAGTACGAGTATGTAAATGAAGTTCACTATCAGTTCTACTCATCAACATAATTCCATTACTTTACATTAAAACCGATCACAACTGAAATTTTACTTAAGAATTATTATCACTTATCAATTCTTATGAAATAGACTAATATATAAAAAAATCTCTCGAGTTCACTGGCTATACAATCCTAACAAAGTTTAAGGTCAATTAAAGAAGTGCAAGTTATCAGCTAACTGGCCTTGAATGCTGTCACAATGTTTTTATCACTACTTTCCACATCCAACAATAATTGATATTGGAAGAAAGATTTCGAAATACTCATTAGAGCGGCCTCAAATCACTAAGAATAAGTTCATCTTAATTTTGAAAAATGGTATTTCCACAATATATTTTTTTTTCAATTTACTACTAAGGTGGATAATGCAGATACCCTAAGTTTGAAATACAGAATTAAATCTCGAAGTCCAGTCCAGAATTTAAACTTGAATTATTGAATTGATCAAAAGCATGAATTTATTATTTAAAAATATGAGTATTTATAAAATGGGTACTGTAGCCTAATCCATTTTCATGAGTTTCATTTTCTTAGTTTTCATAAATAACTTTGTAAGTATCCATAGTACAGTATATGTAGTCCGTATATTCTATTATATCTTGAATCTTGTACAATACATTGATATTTATAGACCAAATCTCAAATTAAAACTACAACTGTTGGTTTGAATTTGGTAGAGTAAACTTGATCTGAAGTTAGTTAAATAAACTTTACGAACTAGAGTAAACAACTACTAACTTCGTTTACTCATTAAAATCCGTTTGTGATCTAGCTCCTAACTCTCAAGGTACAGTATATAGTGTCATTGGTAATGACATGTGTCTTATCTTTCCGTTATTTATACAGCTTATTTGTCTGACGTACTTTGATTATCACGAGGATTTATTAGCCGTTCTCAAGCTTTTATCATCACATGAATCGTGAATACGCAGCCGGAACAAGCCTTTGGCAGATTCATTTCCACAACTCAAATTTTAATCATGATGTCCTCATTGTCCTGTGAAATTTTTCACAGTTGATGCACATTGATAGTGCTTTCACTTTTTAAACAATTAGAGAGGGTATATTATTGTTAAAAAATTATATAATTTTTTTATCCAATCATGGAAGGCAAATCCAATCATTACAAGAGGGCGTGAACTGATATTTTAAAGAAAAACACCTACCTGTTAAGTCCAAACAGTTTAAATAACCTGTTCAGGTGACCTTGACATTTTTGCTGGATGTTAGCCCAATCATTAGAATTGGTTTAGTTTTCTTTGTTTCAACGCCCTCAAACAAAAATGAGCTTTCCAGTGGCAAACTATTATCCGTGAACTTCAAATTTCAATTACTTTTTCACTTCTTAAAAATGACCAAAACACAACCACATAAGCCCGAAACTCTCAAAACCTTGACGAACATCATGGAATAGCTGATAACTTCAAAAATTATAAAAGCTGATATACATGATTCCATGATCCCCAATTTATTTCCTACTTCTTTCTTAGAAGTAGGATAGGAGAATTGGATTGGAGCTACAGCAATCTTTGCGAGGAAGTTATTTTATTGTAAAAGGGGTTTTAACATACTACTGTTGTACTACTGTAGCCAATATTCCTTCTGGCTATCCCAATATAATACACTCGGAGAGAATAGAAAATATGGATTCCATACTCTTTATATATACTCTTTCTATTTTTAGAATTTTAGCTTCTCTACAATTATTGGGCTTGGAGAGTCCGATCTCACTAGATGTATAAACTGCAAAATACGACTGCAATAAATTTTATTACATCTTTAATTTTTTCATTTCTTCATCCATGTACGGTACAAATAGAAGTATAATGTACATCTCATTAATAATAACTGTACAATGAAAAAGATCACATAGTGAGTTTACTATAGAATTCGAGTTTGCATTGTAGAGTGGAGTCAATGGATCAATGACCCGATATCCGTCATCAATGAACTTGTGTAACCCTAGCTTTTACAGTCGGTCGTCAGTAGCCTATTATACTGTTTGAAGTCGGCTACACTCGTAAAGCTTTTTATGCCGAGAATAATTGCTCAACAATGAATCGGATAGAAACGTGCAGGGAAAATGGGATGAATAGAAATGCGTTGAAAATTGCATTATTGGAAGACAACCTGTGCTGTATTTCCGTGAATTTTGCATTTCCTGTTTTTTCCTATTCGGGTGGATTTTTATCTATTAATTGTGCTCTTCTGAGGATTTTCACCGAATGTTTTGCAGGTTTTTCTATAATACATAATACTCACAGTATCACTTTCCATAATACTTATAGTAATTCTTTCAACAAAGTATATTCTTCAATCTTACTGATATAAACGTAACCTGATTGGCCAATTACATCGCAGAATTTCAGTAAATGAATTTGAATTAAGAGCAAACTACCACATCGCTCTTCCACTCGCTTTCTCTCTTCCATTCTTTTCTGTGGAAAGAAACGGCGTAGTAGGCCCTGCTTATTTTGAGTAGTTGCTAAATATAAAGTTTCCAAATTCAATGTGAAGGCCATCGACTGAGATATTTGAAGCCCGCAGTCCACACGTCACTCGTTCAAAAATTAAAATAAAAATTATGAAAAAATCTACTTCATCAAGTTCCGTTACTCCCACTTTACCGATTTTGTTTTATGTAACAACAGTACTTCGAGTTATTTCCTCTCTCTATCCCTCCCCTACCAACACTTGATTGTAGCTTGTGCTAGAATGGAAATTTGTCATTCACTAACAGATGCTCGGATCCTCGGAGTGATAATTGGTAAGAGGCGTCCAGGTATTGACTAATGACCATAATTATCGCTGATTGGTGTCTGTTTAGTCCAATTTTGGTCTCCAAGGTCAAAATTGGAATTGGAAGTTTGCTCATAGACTACAAAGCAAGTCATTTTATGAAATGTCAATTTGATAACAAATTTCAATCTGATGTGGCCTTGTAGAACTTTCAATTGCAGCTTTCATTTACATTTTCCGTTCTTTTAACCACCCAAATTATATCATATAGAATAATTCTACCGTAATAGAACATAATTCTATCATATAGTAAGTACTTTCTAATTCCACTGTGAATTATAATTGATGCTTTGTAGTGATTCATACTTTTTTCACAATTCACCTTGTCAGAGGTCAAAGTAGAGGCATGGGATTAGATTTTTCTCCATGTTCCATTTTTTATAGCGATAAGCGAAGTGTAGGTCATTTTGTAAGATTTAAAAATTGACTTGTTGAACATTTAACAAATTTACACTTAGTAGCATAGTGCATAGAGTTGATGAATGTTCAATAATCCTGCTTCAAGCATTGAGAAAGGAAAGGATTATTTTTATTCTCTCCTTTGTGTGAACTCTCAAGTGAACTCTCGATACGTTAATGTTTTATCTAGATGGTTATTGGTTGTTGTAAACTTGCATTTTTTACTCATGTGAGCGTGGATTATTTAAAATTAATTCTCCATCATTACATTGTGGGTAGAATGATAATTATGTTACATCAAGACAACAAGTTAATACAGGGATAACTGTATGGTAAATGAAAATACTTGTCAGGATATAGGTTATTTATTTATGGAACTTGTAAATATCTTCCGCTTCAAAAAACTTAAGCCACTTATCATCAAGCTGCTGTTCCATTACTAATTTTGAGCTACTGACTACTAACTACTAACTACCCGAAATGTGGTTTAAACGATCTCATAATTAAATTATTAATTTAGAATTTAGAAGATTGAATGGAGTAGAGTTGAACATGAACATCATCCTCAATATCCAACCAGAATCAAAGCCGTAACTTCTTCATTGGAAATTATCAAAATAATCATCTTATGAGGTACCTACTCTACTAGAAGGATCTAAAGTAGGAACTAAAGTAGTATGATCTACTTTATTTTCTTATATATTTTGGAGAGCTAACTTCAGATCTTTTTGAAAGGTTATTGTGCTTGACCAGCAATTCTTTGTCTTATTTGTATTTCAATTCATGACATTCATCAAATTTCTTATAGGTACTGTATGATACTGATACATTGATATACACTATGTACAGTAGATACGATTTAATACCTTACAAAATTATCTAAAATCATTCATTCTGATAGTTTAAACTAGTAAGCCCCATGAACTGAAGAACTCGCGTGCAAACTCTTGAAGTTGACTTATGGATTTAATAACTTGATGATAAATTTTGCAGTCGATTCCACGTGATCAAGTTCTCTGATGCTTTGGATGCCGTGAATTGTCAAAATAGGAACCACAAATCTTGCCAATGCCTATATTAAATATAATTTACCTATACAATTCTGAATGAATCCTTTTTGTGAGGATATAGTTATGTACGATATATTTTGATATAGGCTACCGTTTTCTGTTGTTCCTATTCCAACTATCCGCAAATCCGCTGCAGCCAATTCACCAATAAAAACGTACTTGTTCAAGACGACTTGATCATAAAAAATCACAAAGAATAACTGAACAATTCTAACAAATTTGAATGTATGGATGTAATAGAATTTTATTATATGTTTTTGCGGAAACTTATTCATACTATATTTAAACTTGGAGTGTAGAGTTATATTGATCGCATTTTGTATTGAATTCAATAGCCTTAGTAAGTTATGAAGTGTAACAAATTGGGAAGCAGTTTGTCCCAGTGGTAGAGAGCGTCTAAACGGTGAGATTAGATAAGCGACGTGCCTCTACCACCACCGTTGTAATGGTGACCGGTTCCTCTGAATTCAATTAATGAGCCTCAAAAATCGCTTCCCGGTGGTTCGGAACCCACCTAAAGCAGTAGGTCCATTCATCTCTCATAATCATCCCTCCCATTACCCACGCACAGGCCCAAGAGCCCATGTGGGCATCACCCTCACAAAAAAAAACAGTTGAGCTATTGACAAACGTTGTAGAGCTTTGTTCAAAAATGGGATTTTCCAATATTTTAGTATTTTCATTCGGATAAATCAAATATATTATTAATCAAAGATCCATTCAATATAGCATTCCTCAAACCCCATAGTGAAGCACAGGTGACATTATTATCAGTTTAACCTATCAAAGCATGTAATGGGAATTAGATGGAACAAAAATTTGTTTTAATGAAGATTGGGGATAAATGTCTAATGGTAAAATAATTCAAATTGCCGCCTCTTGTCAGTTGTTCTGATAAATAGTCGCCTATTATTTAAAACAACTCCGTATAATCAGCTGATCATTGAACGAGCGTAAGCGAGTTCCTTCTTTTGACTCAAGCCCGAAGTCGTTGTCTGTCTGTTCGTTTGTTTGTCTGTTTGTCTGTTTGTATGTTCGACAATAACTTTTGACCGCTTTAATTAATCAACTTCAAATTCATAACATATATTCTTCATACTTTTATACAGGTCAAGTTCGTTGGACAATGAAATTGACCGACTCCTTCATCCTTTTTCAGGCGAAAAAAGGATAAGCTCTCAGCAACAATATATCTATATATACTCCGGCATCTATTATATTTCAACAAAATAATCACGGCTAGAAATAATGTCATATGGAATTTGAATTTATCATTTTTTGGATAATCCATCTGGTTTCAATAAAACAGCTGATTTATTAGCGGCAAATTTGAAAGAACTATCATAAAAATAGTGTTCTCAAATGAAAAATACTTTCATGTTGAATTCAAGTCATATGTTGAATATTTATCTCAAAGTTTAAACATGTGATAGGAGTCTATTTACTTAAACAGCTGTCAAGAGGCGGCAAATTTGAATTATTTTATCACAAGACATTTTCCAGTATTTTTTTGATAGAGAAGGGCTTTTATTTGCTCTTGGGCGGCCATCACAGTAAAAAAATGTGATATGAAATCATGATTATGGATTTTTTAAATCATAATTATCCGGTTCAAATTTAGCAAGCAACTGATAGAAGACAAAAATTGAAAATAAAAATACAATAATTATCCAAGAAACAAGAATCTGTTCAGAGCTAACAAGATTTTCAAAACAAATCTGATTGTTATTATCACACAATGTTTTCAATGTAACAGAAATTGAGCTTGGCGAATACTCAGCTCTCTCTCAGGACAGTCTGTAAGTTATCTAAATGAGCAAAACGGTTCAGTTCCGCTTGCTGTTGACTCAATAATAAGTTCTTGTAGATCGCTTCCCGACTGTCTTTCCTGGTAAAGCTCCTTATCACTAACAGCTAACATATCACTAACATCACTAACCGCTCTTCAATCGCCTTTTTCGTTGGCGTCTGCTATAATCTCGTGTAACACCATTATTTACTGTATCACTCTCAGGGCCGTAGACAGGAATTACGGGCCCCGGGCAAAATCACATGACCGGGCCCCTCATAGCAGATTTAAAATGTTCCCATCTTTTCCATTTTGTAGGTCCCATTCTAAAAGGGTTGAAAAGATAATATATGATATAGTCTGTCCAAGCAAAAAAGACACTCTGGCAAGATGAGAAAATAATTCCAGCTCGGTCAATATTGGTTCAAAAATTACTGATTTGGTCTCAAATTGTAAATCAGAATGTTTCCTACAATTGAGACCAAATCAATAATTTTTGAACCAATATTGACCGAGCTGAAGTCATTCTCTCATCTTGCCAGAGGGTCTTCTTTTCTTGGACAGATTATACAGTACAATGCGAAAATTGAACTTTGAAGGATTCTAGAACATAAATTTATAGTCCATTCACGATCACTTGAGACGAAATAAACAAACCTTTTGTGTGTTTTGCGTGTAATAGAAGGTCTTCTTCTATGTGAAAAAGTCGGCTGTGATTGGCTACAGTCCGACTTGTCTTGTCTCAAAACTGTTGTCTTGAGCTATGATTGGCCACTGCTGTTGGTCTTTGGCCGGAAGTTTTGCATAGAAGAAGACCTTCCATTACACACAAACACACTCAAAAAGTTTGTTTATTCCGTCTCAAGTGATCGTGAATAGAGTATAGAAGTTGTACCTACAGAAAGTGTGCTTATGGAAGTAGTTAGTATCAGTATCAGTGCTTGATTTCTGGAAAAAAGAGGTATGGGTGGACTGGCTCACGGGGAGGGTCCGGGGTCTTCACCCACGGAAATTTTTTAAAAATCACACTTGAATTGGAGAGTTTTTAGCAAATCTGGGCAATGTTTTGTAGCTGTGTTTTATGGAACTATAATAATAAAATTTAAAAAGAACGAATAAGAATCATGAAGCTCTTTTGGACCAAGTATTGTGTTTACCATTTCAACTACACTATATAATCTACATAAGTTACGCCTAAATTCTCCTCAAGGTTTAAAACATCCGGTTCAAGAATAACAACATGATTCAGAATAAAATTGCATTGTGTTGAAATAACAACTCTCTACAATAGCAATACAAGCAATAACAAGCAATATTATGCTCTAATTAAATACAAAGTTTTTGAACATTTTAGAATTAGTGACTGACAAAAATAACATTAAAAATAGAAAACAAACATGAAAAATTCTTGCTGTTTCTAAATTTTTTACTTGGGAAAGAAGGTATGGGAGCGCCGCTCCCACGCGTTCCTCCTGAAATCAAGCCCTGTTTCGAATTAATATAACAACTACAAACCGGGAAAAGAGAGCTATTAGCTCTCTGGGGCCTGATCTCATGGGCCCTTGGCGACTGCCAGGTTGCCATTCAGGACGAACTGACTGGGCCTGAATAAATAGGAATACCGTATTATATTCTTTCAAATATTCATGGAGTTTTGAAATTTATTCCAGTTTTTAAGAAATGTGTCTTTAAAGTTAATCATTGAGTAGTTAAAGAGATCAAGTCTAATTCTAATTCAATTCTAATTTTTAAAAAATGATAATTTTCATAGCCAATTATTATGAACCTGTATGATTAATTAAAACATTTTTTAACCCAATTTTTCCGGGCCCCTGCCAACAATTTATGGGTCCGGGCCCCGGGCAATGACCCGAGAAAACCCGTCTGTCTACGGCCCTGATCACTCTTGAGGTAGGTTTTAGTTGATAGAACGTACCGCGGCGGGCAGTCGCGACTGTACAACAATGGTTGAGAGCATACATTTTTTTCGTTTTGCTTGATGCGGCCGCGACTGGATTCGTTTGAGGAAGACGAATGCTTCAACAATGGAGCATTCATCTATTGTTGACAACCGCGATCGACAGCAGCTGGCCGCAGTCACTTCAATGTGTGCGTGTAATGGAAGGTCTTCTATGCGAAAAAGTCGGCTGCAGTCGAACAGCTGACTCTTGCCTGGAGCTGTGATTGGCTACAGTCCGACTCTTGTCATAAAACTGTTGTCTTGAGCTGTGATTGGCTACAGCTGTTGGTTTCGCATAGAAGAAGACCTTGCTTGAAGGGTTTAAAACTGTTCATATAATTTAGGGGGAAATTCAATCTGCTTGATGAATCATGTAATAATACGCATTTTCCAAATCAGATGGAGTGAATTTTGTGGAATTTTCATCATGGTTTCTGTAATATTAATAAAATACTCTTTTTAAAATTCCTATAGATTAGAAAACCCCTCCTATTACTTAGTGATACTTCTTGATATTATCTTATTATGGGGGGGTGTGTGATTAGGTATGAAGAGGGGCTTGTGAGAAAGTGGGGGAGGGGGGTGCAGACTTGTGATAATTTCGCCTTACTAGCCTTTGATAATTTCATAACATGGGTTGTGACCCCCCCTCCCCCCAGAAATAAATCCTGGATCCGCCCCTGTCAAGAGTGATACAGTAATGGTGTTACACGAGATTATAGCAGACGCCAACGAAAAAGGCGATTGAAGATCTGTTAGTGATAAGGAACTTTACCAGGAAAGACAGTCGGCAAGCGATCTGCAAGAACATATTTTTGAGTCAAGAGCAAGCGGAACTAAACCGTTTTGCTCATTTAGTAGTAGTTATGAAAATAAGTCAGCCTATGTAACATTATTCAATAAAAGTTAATAATATAAATGTGTGATAGAACAAGTTTTTATAAAATATTTAAGTATAGCTTGAATGAATACAAGGCATTAGACCCTAAGTTGGTGTTGGTATCCAATGGATTGGTGGGGGCGGGGGATAGTTCTAATAGATCCTACAAGTTCAAAAATCCACGAAGCGCCACTGCATTTAGACAACTTACAGACTGTCCTGAGAGAGAGCTGAGTATTCGCCAACTGCAATTTCTGTTACATTTAAAACATCGTGTGATAATAACAATAAGATTTGTTTTGAAAATCATGTTAGCTCTGACTGAACAGATTCTTGTTTCTTGGATAATTATTGTATTTTTATCTTCAATTTTTGTCTTCTATCAGTTGCTTGCTAAATTTGAACCGGATAATTATGATTTAAAAAATCCATAATCATGAATTCTCATCACATTTTTTACTGTGATGGCTGCCCAGCAAATAAACAAATAAATAAGAGCAAATAAAAGCCCTTCTCTACCAAAAGTACTGAAAAAATGTCTTGTTGAACGAGCGTTAGCGAGTTCTTTCTTTTGACTCGACGCCAAAGTCGTTGTCCGTCTGTTCGTTCGTTTGTTTGTTTGTTTGTAAGTTCGACAATAACTTTCGAACGCCTCAATTAATCAACTTCAAATTCAGAACACTTATTCTTGGATCATTTATACAGGTCAAGTTCGTTTGACAATAAAATCAATCAACTCCTTCATCCTTTTTCAGGCGAAAAAAGGATAAGCTCTCAGCAACAATATATCTATATATCTATGTCTTGTAACTATTATATTTCAATACAATAATCACTGATATAAAAAATGTCATATGGTATTTGAAAAAAAAATTCTGAGAATCCATCTGATTTCAATAAACAGTTGATAGAATCAAATCAAGAAAACTTTTCAAAAATCAGCTGTTTTCAAATCAAAAAAGTTCCTTATGTGAAGTAATATGTTAAACTTATTTTTACTTTCCTTGCCCTACCTACTACCATAGGTAAGGAAAGTATTGCTTTCCAAAAAAAATTAAGGTACCCCAATTTTAGGTTTTCTATCCGTTTCAAGGCCCCCTTAGTCCAAAAAAGTGGTTTTTGGGTATTGGTCTGTGTGTGTGTGTGTGTGTATGTGTGTGTGTATGTCTGTATACAATATATCTCGATCCCTAATTGACCGATTGACTTGAAATTTGGAACTTAAGGTTCTTATACCATGGGGACCCGACTCTAAAAAAAAAATTCATCGAGAAAATGGCGGAGAAAATGGCGGATAATACGCCAAAAATGGTGTTTTTCAAGATTTTCTCGAAAACGGCTCAAACGATTTTTTTAAAACTCATATCAAGAATAGTCCTATATAAGTCCTATCGACTGCCATGAGTCTCGTTCCTGGCAAAATCGCATAAGATCCGCAGCATTGTTGAGAAAAATTGATTTTGCAATATTTCGATACCTAATTAACCGATTGACTTGAAATTTGAAACTTAAGGTTCTTATACCATGAGGACCCGACTCTAAGAAATTAAAAAAAAATCATCAAAAAATGGCTGAAAAAATGGCGGTTAATATAAAAAAATGGTGTTTTTCACGGTTTTCTCGAAAACGGCTCTAACGATTTTCTTGAAACTCATACCCAGAATAGCCCTTTATAAGCCCTATCGACTGCCATGAGTCTCGTTCCTGGCAAAATCGCAGAAGATCCGCAGCATTTATGAGAAAAATGGATTTTGCAATATTTCTATCTCGATTTTCTCAAAAATGTTTGAAACTATTCTCTTTAAACTGACACCCTATATAGTCATTAATAAGCTCAATCAACTGGCATATGTCCCCTTTGTGTAAGATTAGCAGGGGCGCCACCCCAGACTTGAAAAGTAGTTTGTAGATAGGCAACCCGCACTACATGGCTCGGTAAGTGGAGTTGAGCAACGCGGGCAGCATGCTTGCCGCTCGTGTACAAAAATTGTGTCAATGCCATCCCGTCAAACTCGCAATCAAAGCAATCCATATCAGGATTTAAGGAGACAAAAATCACATTTGGAAAAAGTATTGGTGTTTCATAATAAAATATCTGGTACCGAGCTTCGCTCTGAAGCTGCAGCCGAACTGTTGAATCACATAAATATGTTATTGTAAAAAATAAATTCAAAATTGATGTGATCACCTCTCACAATTTTTTGACATGAACATGTGTTATAGACTTGAATGTAACTCCATTTACTCCAGCTGGATAGCGTTAGTCAGCTAACGATAACAACCATTATACGTAGTACTTGGGCTTATTCCTGAAGGAATATTTAATTCTTTTATTAATCCGGCCAGAGAGTTTTCCCGGACATGAGACCTGGTGCAATCTTATTTTTTCATCACGGTTATATTACATTTCAAATTTCAAGGAAATCGTTAGAGCCGTTGTCTAGATCCGTGGTTCCACATACATATACAGAAACTGCTTGCTTAATATAATAGGATTTTTGGTAAAATACCAGAGTATGATCCATTATCGATTTCACCTCTTTGATCCGATATATTGGAATAGGTACCAAAAAATCTACTTTCATTCAAAATCAAAGTCAATTTGGCTAAAATCCAGCCGAAGCGCCGACAGGCGCGAGTCATCATGGGCTTGTGGAAGTTTCAAATTGCACACACGATTAGCCGAAGCGCCGGCAGGCGCGAGGCGTCATCGGCGAGTGCAAATTCCACTGTTAGTATTGGAAGATGAGCAAGTAATAGCGTAATGAAATTTGCACTCGCTGATGACTAGGTATGGATAATGGATAGCCTACTCGTATTAGGCTAAGCAAATGTGAATGGCAAGGAAAGTTGTGTGAGTGTACCACACCAGATTTTTAAACATGTGATAGGAGTCTATTTCAAATTGCTGACAAAAGGCGGTAAATTTGAATGATTTCACATTGAACGTTTTTCTAATATTCTTATTGATTTTTTTTTCGTTTCATTAGAATATTTCCCATGCTTTGATACGTCAATCTTATAGTATATATATGCCACCCCTGTTTCACTACGGAATCTTAAAAATTCTATTGAGAATTGAGAAGATTGGAATATTTAGATTCGATTGTAAATACTGTACCATTGAATGAATTCCATACTTAGACAGAATGAGGCTCTATAAGTCTATAATTACTGTTTGCCCATGGTTTAACTGCCCTTCCCTTCTTCACATTTTAGAATTACGAAATTCTATTAAATTCAATATGAGATTCGATCAATAGAAAATTTATTAGAACAGCTAACAAGAAGCGGAGATTTGAATTATTTTGCCATTAGACATTTATCTTTTATTTTTATAAAAAAATATCTTTATTCCATTTAATTTCCATGCTTTAATAAGTCAAACTAAAAATATATCACCCGTGCTTCACTATGAGATTTGAGGAATGCTATATTGAGGGGATCTTTAATTTATAATTCATTTGATTCAACTTAATGAGAAAATCTCATTCTTGAACAAAGCTCTAAAATGTTTGTCAATGGTTTTCAATTTGATACATTTAATAATTCACAAAAGCCTATTTAATACAATACAAAATGAGATCAATTAAACTCTATATCTACACGTAGTTTCAATATACAGTAGTATGAATCGTTCAGAGTTATCTTTGTGATCTTTTGCAGTAGATTGGCTGCAGCGTATTTGCGGATAATTGGAATAGCAACAAATGAAAACTATGTATCAAAATATACCGTACATAACTATATCCTCACAAAAAGGAACCATTTAGTATTGTGCTAATGTACGTATATTGGTACCCCTCCTTTGGGAGATTGGCTGTCGTTAGTGAAGACAGTCAGTCGCTTCCCGTTTGTGGAGGAATAGTAATTGTTGCATTACACTCTAACTGATTAACTGCATGTTATTCAGAGGTGTTCTGCATCTTCACTTGGTTGTGAAGACTGGCTTATGGTCGAGAGGATTGACGTGCTAACCACACGTTACCTCTATCCTGGTTGATGATTATTTGCCTGCTGTATTTTCTGTCCGGGCTGGGAGGGTGTTCTGGCGGGGTGGGGGTAATAATATTCGTGTGACCTGGCTGGCTCAGGTCTGGTGTCAGAGTTTTCAGGTCGCTCCTGATCAATTTCAGGGCCTCTGACATGACTTAACGACTGTTTTTAGGCAGCCGGGACCGACGGCTTAACGTGTCCATCCGAAACACGGGAGAGAGGCCTGAGAAAAATTCCTGGTCAGACCTGGGTTTGAACCCGGGACCTTTGGGTTGCAACGCCAGCGCTTTACCCACTCAGCTACGCCACCCCCCATGTGGCGGGGTGGGGGTATCTTCGGCTCGGTCGGTGTTGGTTCGGGGGCTGTGGGTTCTTTTGAGAATTTATGGCTTTTGGGCGGGTATTGGCCGGGCTGGGGTCGTTTTCCCGTCTTGCCGGAATGTTTTCTTTGCTTGGATGGACTGTATAGTTTGGTGAATATGAAACTGGCAACCAGCTGGTAGGCCTAGGCCCTTCATAGGGCTGTTGCGCCATTGACAAAAAAACGTATATTGGTAATATTTGTGAATCCTATTTTGACTTCAAAATTTCATCATCAAGTTATCAAAGCCATAAGTTTACTTCAAGAGTTCTCACGCGAGTTCTTCAGCCCATGGGGCTTACTAGTGATAAAATAATTCAAATTTGTCGCCTCTTGTCAGCTGTTTAAGTAAATAGACTCCTATCACATGTTTAAACTTTGAGATAAATATTCAACATATGACTTCAATTCAACATGAAAGTATTTTTCATTTGAGAACATTATTTTTTTTACAATAGTTCTTTCAAATTTGCCGCTGATAAATCAGCTGTTTTATTGGAATCAGATGGATTCTCCAAAAAAAAAATTTATTCACATTCCATATGACATTTTTTCCCAGCCGTGATTATTGTGTTGAAATATACGAGAGTATATATAGATATAGTGTTGCTGAGAACTTATCCTTTTTTCTCTTGAAAAAGGATGAAGGAATTGATCGATTTCATTGTTCAACGAACTTGACCTGTATAAAGGTTCCAAGAATACGTGGTCTGAATTTGAAGTTGATCAATTGAGGCGTTCAAAAGTTATTGTCGAACATACAAACAAACCAACAGACGGACAACGACTTTGGCTTTGAGTCAAAAGTAAGAACTCGCTATCGCTCGTTCAATTTTAAAATATATAATCGTGAATTATCTTATTCAATAAAGACAATTGAACAGTGGACATGCAGCTCTAGCCACCCTTATTTCATACGTATTACGTATAGTCTTGTTCTCTCTATCTCATCAATGGAGAATAGAACTGACCTGCTCGTTGTGATTTTGAAAGAGAACTTGAGTTGTAAAGGAGGTAGTTTACGGTTAGCACTATAGTTTCAGCGTGGATTGATAGCAAAAAATGTAAGGGGGATTTTAGACAGAGAAAGAATTAGTGATCCCGAAAGGGGATGAGTGAGAGGGAGAAGCTTTTGCTTCTTGAATGAGAGAGACACAGTCATGTCTGGGTCGATCGTACCGTGCCTCTCGCCTCGACCAATAGCAGCACGCAACGCATGGGCACGTCACCCCCACCACTTCGGCCCAGTTTAGCTGGCCATTCACCAACAGAGAGTACTTCTCCTGATACAGACCAATTTCGCGTTGCAAATTATGCGTGATACGAATTTATTTTTGAACAGACGGCTATAAGAGGTTGCTGAGCTATCAATTTTCAGTAGCCAAGATTTTTTATGTAGTATACATGGAGTTCCCTTGCTCTTGAACATTTTAATATGAATAAAAGTATTGGACTTTCCAACTGAAGATTGTTGAGCATGTAATAGTAGGCTGAAATACTACATAGCCCAGTGTTCCCCGCAGAGTGGTCCTAGCACCCCCAGGGGTTCGCAAGCAGTCTATTGAGGATTTTCGAGCAACATTCCAACCAAATCGATCTAATCACTTTCTCGGGTACGGGTAGTGCCTATTTCTGAACCAAATCATTCGGTAATTCGGTTTACCTGTTGAATTTTTGCCTTGATTTGAACATTTTATCACGTTGTTTGTGTAAGGTAACAATTCAAAGAATGAAAGGATAAATTGAATAATCAAACCCTGTCTTTCGAAGGATACGATAAGCACAACTTCCTAAAAAGTAGTCGTCTATCATCTGCATCAGCATCTTTCTCATACTCATTGCCCACGCAGATGACTATGCCCGCTAAGAGCTCATGTGGGCCGTCAGAAAAATATAATAAATCACCATTCACTCATGACATTATTTTTCATGTCGTGGATTTAAATTCTAGATCGAATTTCAAGTTTAGGCTATTAAAGCAAGCTGGTATAAACAATACCAAGAGCACAACCAGACTTTTAAAAATGACGGAATACAGTCAACATAGTTCCGAATACGACTCCGTCTTTCTTTGGCTATTGTTGGTGAATATTATAAAATATTTCTTTATATTCACTGCTATTATGCACATCTTGGTCTCGGTCGCACCCAAGGTTAGTAATAGAACCTTGGGTCGCACCATAGCTTCCTATGGGGGCTATGGTCGCACCAATGTGTATACACTCTTATTTCCACAACAGAAACGTTGAAAACGTACCGTATCATCCGTATGCAACGAAATGTGAGCAGTCTGTTTACAAGCAGACACTATTTTCCACGAGCATGAGCTCGATCGTGAAGACGACCGATACGAAATGTATAGGTTACGTCGTTGTTTCTAGTATTTTTTATTACTACTAGTTGTCATCACATTTTGAAATTTCTCATTCACGTGTGCTGAGAAAACTCGGCAACGATTTTTATTTTGTGACGAGTTGGTTCAGTTCTTAGCTCAATTCGATTGAAACGTATCATGGGTCTACGTAGTTTGTTTGTATCCTCACCGAAAATGATTGATCCGGTCACGGTAAGTTCAGTCACGTTGGACTAATGGACTTTCTTATCAATAATATCAAACCGTAGTTTTCTGATTATTTACCACACCAGGTTGAGTAAGCCATAATCAGAGTTTCCAGCCCAGGAAGTTGCATTTCTGGCTGAGATTGAGCTGTAGTGTAAAATGCTACTCATTGCTTTTTAGATAAGTTATTATGATTATTTATAATATTCTCTTGCTTGCACTAATTTTTAGAATCCGTGGCAGTATGATAAGAATATATTCCCTGCATCCTGGTTCATCTTCGAAGTAAAGTAGCCTAATTTGAAATTAAAGGCTATAAGTTATTACGGTAGGTAATAAGTTAGTGGGAGTGGCATCACAAATGCAAATATTTTATCTTGTGAATTTATACTGTACCAGAGACAATGCACAGAGTACAGAGACAATGTAATAGTACTTAGTTAATGACTGTACTAATTGGGCTTGAGTCCTTTTATAATATTGTGCACAATGCACAAATAAAAATGTTGCTGATCTGTACGTCGTCACTATAGCCCAAGGTAAGTGAATCTACCAGGTAGGCCAGCGTCCATATTGTTGTCATAAATTGGGGCCAAAGATTCGAGAAGCTGGAGCTCTCGTTGAGAAAAAAATAAGCTTTGGTGGGTTCAAACTATGCGATTACGATTATAAAAATGAAAATAATCATATTTCACTTCAAAACAACCAGGACAACTTAAAGCCGAGGCATGTGCCACGAATGCCTCGCAGTACAGTCTGGTGACGCAAAAAAAGTATAAACTCATGGCTGAGGCATATATGTGAATATAATCTGCAATAATCAAAAATAATTATAATTATAGTATAGTATATACTATATAGTATATCATTATAATTATTATAAAAAATCTGCATTTTTTGTAACCAAAAATGCGAGCACGCGTACAAATTGACTAGCACCATCAAGCGGGAGACAAAGCAACTAAGCTCTGACAATTGATAATTTGGACTTTGGAGGTTAGTTTGTGCTCAATTAGTAGATAAAAATTCAAGGCAATGCTTATTATTGCCTATTAGAACCTTCTGCGCCCAAATAGAATTCTTAATCACAAAAATGCATAGGAATGGGGTACAATTTTGAGGTTAGTTTGTAGGATTGTTCGTTGTGCGTTGCGAGGCAACAGGCACTGCTCGCTGCGAATTGTGTGCAGCGTTTGCCTCGCTGCTAGCAAACCCGGTATCGACAGTCCGATACGCGGTAGATAGTAACTAATAGTGATACTCTTTTTTTGTGTCAACAGACTGAACAGCGAGGCATTCGTAGCACATGCCTCGGACTGTCGATACGCAGCTTAAAAATATTGTTTCCTTGTTAATTGTGATGTTCTCAACTCATCAGAATTAATTACAACAATATTATTCGTCAACACTAACGAAAATAGGTTATGTTTACATTTGCATCAGCTGTGCTTTTCATTTTGGGCGCTAGAGTGCGACACTGTAGAAAAATAGTGATGTCAGATTTGTGAACCATAATTTCCAGGCAAATATCCCACCTGGTAAGATATACTAGCCTTGACTATAGCCTACCCCTATGGATGTATAAATTCTTGATCATTAGGCCCATCTTACACGGGCGTAGGAAACGCTGCTTTAACGTCGCGTCGGCAATGCGTGCTCGACAGAACACATTGTGTTAAATGGGCTTGTTTACACAAGCGAAATAATCATGCGTTTTCACAGCGTCAGCGGGCGTCAACGCTTTGCCGACGTTGAGGTCGGCGTTAGCTGGGCGTTATAGTCTATTTGAATCTTCTTTTTACTTGCAGGGATGTGAGTAGAAGCAACTGGAGGGGATACGGCGGCAGCAGTGTTGCCGATGCATCGATATAGTCTGTCAAGCGAAGAAGACATTCAGGCAAGATAGGAAAATTACTCCAGCTCTATCAATATTGGTTCAAAATTCATGTATGTGGTCTTGAATTGTAGAACAGAATGTTTTCTACAACTTGAGACCAAGTTGAAGATTTTTGAATCATTATTGACCGAACTGAAGTCATTTTACCATCTTGCCGTAATGTCTTCTTCGCTTCGACACACTACATAAACAATATATTGGACAGTCTGCGTCTCTAAGTCAATCCACTCAACGTTTAACAGACTATATCAGTGGCTATTTCGCACTTTTCATGTTGAAAGGTGCCACAACTTGAAATAAATTGTATTTCTATTGTTATTAATCTACAAAATATCTTCACCATTTGTTATCCATCATGATAAATATACTAAGTTGATTGAGTTGATTAATGCCACGTTTACACCGGAATGCTAATAACGTTTTCGAATTACGTATTATTATATAGACATATATATTATTATATAACTTATCATACAAAAATTATTAACATTCCAGTGTAAACGCGGCTTTAGTTGAGACTCATCTGTACTGCTACATACTACTATACTGATATAATTATTCACATAAATTGTATAATTTGTATATGACATATATAATTTGTACAATATTTGTCTACTTGATTTATAATTTTATGACATGTAAAATGTTATTAGATTTTATGTTACATAAGCATAATGATGTATTTATGGCAATCTGCATTTTCTTGTCTTTGAATCTCAAAACTATTGAAACTTATTCAAAAAATTGAAGCAAGTTGAGTGTTCTAAAAATGTACCATTCGATAATATTTAAATGACATTCAAGTAGTAAGTACATATACTGGAGTATAATATTCAAGTACAGCCTATACACTACAAGTAGCCTATGATGAATCAATTCAAAGATAATTAAAAAAAGATAGATTCTTTGGTTGTCTTGTTATAGTAAGTGATAACGCGCCGTCTGATAACCACAAAGACCCAAGTTCGATTCCTGACCGGGACAAAATTCTTTGACCACAGCATAATGGTGTCGTAGTGTTTGGTACAAGTAATTTTTCGGACGAGTAAAGTTTCCGCCAATTTGATCAGGTAGTTTGGGACCGTATACCTGAAAGAGTAGTGATTTGTACAAATAACAAAAAGAAGAATATCTGCATTGACAAGACAGGTCCACATAATAGAAACGTTCAGGAAGCAAATAATAGAACTTCAAGCATTTACTATTAGATATATCTGTAACAATGACTTAACTTACAAATCACTAAACTGTCATTCAGCACACTAAAAATAGTAGGCTACACTTCAATTACTGAATGGGAATCAGCTCTATGGTAATCAGTTCTATTCTCTCTGTAGGGAATCCCCGAAGTTGTCAAAGATAGATTTATGTACTTTCTACCTGCCTCATTCACTTGTTTTTCTTTTTCCTTGCATATTGAAATAATTGTAGGTCTACTAATTCCTAATGCAGCTACGGATCTGTCCAGCACTCTCTCCAAAGGTATTAAAACACCCCCTTTTTCTTTTTCACGTTCAAAGAAACTCCTAACTTTAACTACAAGTTCATGGGTTTGACTACATAAAGCAGAACCCTGGCCGATTTTTTAATAAGGAGGTGTTTTTTCCGCCCAAACGCGGGGACGACCTCTCTTTTTACCAGTACTAGTACCTTCTATCCTATCCATCACATAGATTAAATACTATGTACAATAATATGAAGTTGCCTATATTTAAATTTATAGATGTTCAATGATAAAAATAAATGAAAACAGAAAAACGCACTAACACCAAACACACTCACTCACAACGTTCACCAAACCAAACACTGACCGTACATTAGCTCTCTACAGCATGGAACCAGCAGGTATATTCTCTGTTGTCATTTTTGCTATACAGTGTCTAGAGACCTGGTTTTTTGGATTCTTCTAGTCGTTTGCCAACCTGCCTCACACGTGTTGCTCAGTGTTGCTCACGTGTTTTTTGGAAGTGTGCGAAAAAAATAGCTTGGGGTGACGCCTCAGCCCTGTTGTCTGTATAGTGTAGCTATAGTTTTTTTATATTTGGCAAATAACAATAATTTAGCTTATTGCAGATTATTATTATATAAATAATTATGAGCCACCAGCCCACTGGTGGCCATGGTGGGCTGGTGGCATCGATTTAAAGATCATTGTACTATCAATGTAATGAGTCGATGTAGACCAAAAGTAACATGAAAAGTAGCGTTATTTACGCTAAATACTACTCTTGAAAAGTAGCGACTCCACAATATTCATGTTACTTTTAAAAAGTAGCGTCGTTAGGTACTCTACAAACCAATAAAAAAGTAGCGCGCTACTCCCCAACACTGGCTATTTCTTATACGCCTTGATGGAACACTTATCAAATCATTTGACAGAACTCATCAGCTTATTCGCATTCAGCTTATTATATTCTTACTTATACCATGCTTTTATGTATTGTCATTCATTATTTCCAATTCATTCCAATTTTTTTAATGTTGTTTGTCAATGCAGAATCTGAAATTATTATAAATTAATGGCCCTTTTGATGTGTTATAATGATTATTTTTCAATGAATTCAATGAACTTCATCTCAATTAATTGAGAAAATATGTACATTTTGTATTTCATGAGGCAATGATACCTATGTGAGTGTCAAATTTAGAGACTCATATTGGGATTTGATTTTTGTTTTCATTTTCTATCAGTGAGATCAATGGGAATAAAATAAATTGTAATAAGAATGAACGCTTGAACGGTTCTTCATGAAAAATATGTAAAATCTATCAATCTAGTACAAATTAGAAAAATTTTAAAGTTGGTGTGTATACGTTGCATGAGAGCGGTGCTCGATTTTGACGATTTGTGTTGCCTATCTAGGCTAGACACAGAGAACCTTCCCGCTTGAGAAATATGAAAAAAATGCACATGTGCGTGTGGGAGTGAAGAGTTGATTACATTTGGCAACAGCGCATGTCGTCATGCCAACGGCGTCTCTCTATTGTGATTTTGATTGGCTCAACTGACAGTTCATCTCCCACTTACGACTTGTCTCCCCACCAGGCCAAGTCAAAAGAAGATTCAAATAACTATAGCAACGCGTTGAGAACGCGTGATTATTTTGCTTGTGTAGACAAGACCATTCAACACAATGTGTTCTGTTGAGCGCGCGTTGATCAGCTGGGTTTTTCTATCACTTTTTCTAGGTTAGGTTCATCAGCCATTTTGATTTTCTCTTCACGCTTTTGCTACGCCTCGTGTAGTTTGCAAAAAATTTTGACGCGTTAACGCGACGTTAACGTCGCGTTTCCTACGCCCGTGTAGAATGGGCCTTATCATGGGCGTATCCAGGCAGGGGCAGGGGAGGGGGCAGTTACAGATATATTTTTTTGCTATTTTGAACTAAATCATGAAGATTTTGAAATCGGAGACTCACAGAAGTTATCTTCCATCTGAATATCCAATTCACCAATTTAAAACTGGAGAAGTTAAATGATAATTCCTTATTATGACTCTCTTAATCAGTCATTGGAAGTCTGATTTTCAAAAGAGAATACTTTTGCTTTCTCATTCTATTTTCTCCATCCTTTAAATGAAGAGTAACTTCAGAGAATTGAAAAAAATCTGAGTCTTCCATATGAAGTTTCATGAGCTAGAATCCATGAATGTGGGATTGGAGCTGTGGTATAATGTAATTGAAAAAAATTGAAAATATATGAGTTGAAGGAAATTGAAGTAGCTACACTTTTGGAGAAGGCTAATACTATTTCCAATTACTGGGTATGGTATATAGTGTTTGGAGGCATTCTAAGGCAAAGGCATTCCAAGTGTTTTCCCATCAACCATCAATCCCATCACAGCAACTGTGAAATCATTTAGATTTAGTACCCTTCATTGGGTAAAGACATGGCTTAAGAGCTGAATGGTATAGAGCAGTGGTCATCAAATGGCGGACCGCGGTCCGCTTCCGGACCACGAGCTAGTTTTGTGCGGACCGCGGTGTCATACCGATTTCAACGGAAAAAACTTGAAAAAATCCTTTAAAAAATCCATAAAAACTCTCTAGGCTAAAGTCTGAATAAAACTGAATTATTAAAAAATAACCACAGCAATAAAATAAACACTTCTTATCATACAACTCCCAATAAAAGTTGGCTAATTATTATTTTATATTGTTGCATTATTTCATCAAATTATTCTATACCTAGTTAAGCATTTCAATTTATCTTGGTATTTCAATAGCTGAAGAGATATAGTCATGGACTAAGTTCGAGAATAGTTTTGACAATTTAATAAGTAAACATTCTTCATATAGATAGAATAAACAAAATAGTAATTTTATTGCCAAATCCGATTAAAATAATGGCATTCATTTCAATTTTAATATATCAAGGGCATGAAATATGCCATTAAATATATAAAACTTAAATATATATGAAGAGCATTAAGATACATACAGAGTAATAACTATCCCAAATATTTGAATAATTATTAACATTCATATAGTAAAACTATCAATTTTTCAAAAACATTCCGGGGAGTACAACCCCCCCTCCCCCTAGTGGTTTCCCTGACAGGACCGCGGAAGCATGCCAATACTTTGAAATGGACCTTCATGAAACTTAATTGGTGACCACTGGTATAGAGGACCACCTATCATTCTGAGTAATGTAGATGATTACAATAAAGTGAAGGAAATCATGCTACAGGCCAATTTGAAATATAGAGCATCATTAATGAACAACAAACAGCTGAAAATAAATGTAGAAACTGATCAGGAATACAGAGAAGTCACCAAAATAATGAATACTAATAAGATAGATTGGCACACTTATGAAAATAAGCAATCTAGGCCTATAAGAGTCATGGCTAGAGATCTTCATCCTTCTTGTGATCCAGAAGAAGTCAAAACTGATCTCTTGGATAAGGGGTTCAAAATTATTGATGTAGTTAATAAAATAAAGAAAAATAAAGTCAATGGTAAGGATAACATAATTCGCCTTCCACTCTTCATGCTTACGTTTGAGAACACAGAGGACATTAAAAAAATATATAATATTCAGCACATATGCTACATGAAAGTAAAAATAGAGGCTCTCCGAAGTAACAAAATCATCCCCCAATGTCGGAAATGTCAGCAATTTTTTCATACTTTTAATTTTTGTCAACATGAAGCTGTGTGTGTCAAGTGTGCCGGAAAACACCTAACCAAAGATTGTAGTAAGGAAAAGAGTACTCCACCTAAGTGCTACAACTGTGGTGAAGCTCACCCCGCAAACTATCGTGGCTGTTTAGTAGCTAAAGAACTTCAAAAAAGAAGGGATAATTTGTATAGAGATAGAACAAAAAGTGTTCCAACTAGAGTCAACACAAGTAGTGAAGTAGTGAAAAATTTATCGTATGCACAAGTAACCAAAACAAGTAGTAATAACGAACAGATGAAAACACTCAAACCAAATAGTATGAATGAGTCAAATATTACATTTATGTTGCACGAGATAATGAAGAAGTTGGATAATTTCTCTGAAAGGTTAGAAACTTCAGAATCTAGAAGTACTTTGTCAAACAAATCTCAAATAAGGAAATGAATCAGAGGGAACTTGGAATAGTAACTTGGAATGCTAACGGAATTATAAATAGAAAACTTGAATTAGAAATATTTTTAGAAACAAATAAAGTTGACGTATGCTTAGTGTCAGAGACTCACTCAACAACTCATTCATGTTTGAAAATAAAAGGCTATAGAATATATCAAACAATACACCCGGACAATAAAGCTCATGGGGGCAATGCAATAATAGTTAAAGACAACATAAATCATTATGAAGAATGCAATCTACAATTGCCAGAAGCACAGGTCACAGTAATAGGAATTGAAACACTCGCACAAAATCTTAGAGTTGGAGCAATCTACTGTCCTCCTAGATACAATTTGAAAAAGAATCAATATAAAATGATATTAGAGCACTTGGGTGATAGATTCATTTTAGGTGGAGATTTTAATGCTAAGCATATTGACTGGGGTTCCCGATTGTCATCCACAAAAGGAAGAGAATTAAGAGATGCTATCAATGAATTAGGATGCATTTTTCATTCTTCAATGAGTCCGACTTATTGGCCAACAGACACAAATAAAATCCCTGACCTCCTAGATTTTTTCATATCAAAGAGAATATCTACCAATTTTACTCATATTGAGGAAAATTTCGACTTAAGTTCAGATCATTCTGCTGTAATTCTCACGCTCAGCGAGAGAATAATAAAAAGACAAGCTAAGCCCACACTTCTCAATAAAACTACAGATTGGCGAAGCTTTCAGTTGTTTTTAGATGATGGAATTGACCTAAATGTTCAATTAAGAAGCAAACAGCAGTTAGAAGAAGAAGCAGAAAAGTTTTTCAAGCTAATACAAGAAGCAGCCTGGCAGAATACAAAAGAACGTACATATCAGACAGCAGGAATCAACTATCCAAGAGAAATAAAAGATCTAGTAATTGAAAAAAGAAGAGCAAGAAGAAGATGGCAGCATTCACGTGATCCAGAAGATAAAAGAATTCTCAACAATAAAACTCAACAATTGAGAAGGGAGATCAAAATCTGGAAAGAAGAAACTTTCAACACCTATCTTCAAAACTTGACAGCAGATGAGGAGACAGACTTTGCACTTTGGAAGACCACGAAAAAATTGAAAATGTCAACATCCCATATCCCACCACTGAGAAAGACAGATGGATCATGGGCTCGTAAAGACAGTGAAAAAGTGGAAGAATTTGCAGAATATTTAGCTAGAACTTTTCAGCCCAATGTAATTACAAACGAAGTTATTGAGACCAGGGAAAATACAGATATTTCTGATATACAGCCTGTCAGTGTAAATGAAGTATCAAAAGAAATCCTTACCAATCTAAGTACAAGGAAAGCACCTGGTTTCGATCTAATTACAGGGAATATTATGAAGAAATTGCCAAGAAAAGCAATAACTCTGCTCACTTATTTATTCAATGCAGCATTTAGATTAAAGCATGTCCCTGATTCATGGAAAGTCGCTGAAATAATAATGTTACAAAAACCAGGAAAACCACCACATGAACTCAAATCCTATAGGCCAATATCATTACTACCTGTCATTTCAAAGTTGTTTGAAAAACTCTTTCTCAAACGATTACTTCCAATAATTGAGGAGAGAGACCTCATACCATCACATCAGTTTGGATTCAGGAGGAAGCACTCTACAATCGAACAGATTCACAGAATAACCAATATTATAGAGAAGTGTTTGGAGGAGAAGAAAGTTTGCTCTGCTATTTTCCTTGATGTAGCCCAAGCCTTTGATAAAGTTTGGCATGAAGGACTGATAAAAAACTTTTGCCAAAAAATATGTAGAACGGATTTCATCTTACATAACAAATAGAACATTCAGAGTAAAGCAGAATGATGACTACTCAAACTTGAAAGATATTGGGGCAGGAGTACCTCAAGGAAGTGTAATGGGGCCAATTTTTTACCTTTTGTACACATGCGATATTCCACATTGTGATGGCATCACTGTTGCAACATTTGCCGACGACACTGTGCTTCTGACTACAGGCGCCACTATACAAGAAACATCCACCACTCTCCAAGTAGCTGCAGATCGACTATGCCAATGGACTAAGAAATGGAAGATAAAGCTAAATGAATCGAAATCATCAATAATAAACTTCACCAACAAAAAAGTAATAGAAACAATTGATATCAGCCTGAATGGCCATAGAATTCCATGTGAAAATACCGCTAAATATCTAGGAATGACATTAGATGTCAAATTGAAGTGGAAGGAACATATAAAAATAAAAAGGAAACAGCTTGATATTAAATATGGACAAATGTATTGGTTGCTTGGTCGTCAATCCAGCTTATCTCTAAAGAACAAGATAATTCTATACAACCAGATATTAAAACCAATTTGGGTGTATGGGATTCAGCTCTGGGGTTGTGCCTGTAAGAGTAATGTCAATTTGATACAGAAATTTCAAAATAAAGTATTGAGGAATATGGTCAAAGCTCCTTGGTACATTAGAAACAGTGATTTGCACAGAGATCTACGTATACCGTTTGTGTCTAGTGAGATAAGACGATTTGCTATGCGCCATGAGTCCAGACTCCATCATCATGTCAACCCCGAGGCAGGCCTACTACTCCAAAATCAAGATATTATCAGGAGGCTTGAGAGAACGAAGCCTTTTGAATTAGTTTAAAACCTACTGGTGATAGTGTGTGCATACAGTTTCAGTGCTGCTCTCAGAACTGCTTTAGTCGTCGTTGGATGAACTGAAGTTTTTAGTCTTGTTATAGTTAAGAAAAGTGAACTGAAAATTGATGGTTTGTCTCTAAGACAAGTTTCAATGACATTCATTGGAAAAAAAATATATATATATAAAACTTAAATATATATGAAGAGCATTAAGATACATACAGAGTAATAACTATCCCAAATATTTGAATAATTATTAACATTCATATAGTAAAACTATCAATTTTTCAAAAACATTCCGGGGAGTACAACCCCCCCTCCCCCTAGTGGTTTCCCTGACAGGACCGCGGAAGCATGCCAATACTTTGAAATGGACCTTCATGAAACTTAATTGGTGACCACTGGTATAGAGGAAAGATTGACGGGGTTGTGCTTAATGAGTATCAATCGTAAATTTTTGAATGAAAACAAGGACCAGATTGAAAGAGAGTATTAAATGAGGTCTCAGAAAATCCATTAATACAAGAATAATTTAGTTCAACCATATCTATTTAATTTTACCTTCATTGATCTATGATTTTACTGTGGATTTTGTAATTGGAAATGTTTTCAAAACTTCCTTTTAAATCTTGGGACTTCTGCACTCTACATTTCTCAATAATCTCATACACAGCTAAATAGCCATTCTATAAGCTATGTGATATAGTCCAGTAATAAAATGTTCATAAATTATTTGTGTTAAACTAGTCTGTAACCTATTCACATCCACCCATCAATATAAAAAATAGATGGACTTGAAATTATTTACCCAGCAAATAATTTTAACAAATTGATCTGATTGTATAATAATTGAGAAATTGTTCTTATTTTCCATTTTCATGATAAAATACGGGGCTTAATTTGTGACGGTACGCGCCGGTACGCCGTATAGGTTCCTGAGTACTCGCTACTCCTGTAGTAAATCATTTAAATTTTTTATGTCGTTTCTTTCCTGGGGAGAACCCCCGGACCCCCCTCCCCAATTTTCCGCCTCTGTACCAGAACTTTTAATTTTACAAATTAAGCACTGAGTAAATTTTTTTTTATATATTTTAACTGAACAATATTATGGCTGATACCCCCCCCCACACTAGAGAAAGGGGAAAAGGGGCAACTTTCTTATATTCTGCAGAATGAAAACTTGCTTGCCCCCTCCCCTAGAAAAAATCCTGCACTTGCCCTAAGTTGGATATAGATCAGGAGAAAAATGACATTTTTAAATAGCTACCGGTACCCTATCCAATTAACTTACCTAGGCTAATTCATCAACTTGACTTATTCTACTAATGTCCAATCGTTACCTATTAATTCAATAAATAAATTATTGTGAACTTAGTTATCTTTTTGCTATTTTATGTTTCATGTAATAATTGTATAAGATTATCTCAAATATTGACGATCAACTTATATATTATTTATTTCTCTAATAAAGTTCTGACTTTTATTCTGATAACTGAGCTACTGTTCAGTCTGTAAATGTAGGCTACAGGTTGACGTGTTCTTCTCTAGCGCCAAGCACTCATGGATAGGTCTACGCTTTGCTAATTCAATTGCCTGGAATCATTATTTATTGCAGTATTGCAGTGATAAATAATAGTAGGCTGATGATAATAATGAACGAATAGTTGTTATATTATTTTCACTCCTCTAATAAAAATTATTTTGGGCCAGAAATCTTACCATTTAGGCATTTATTGGGAAATAGAAGTTTTACAAGTTGAAATATAGTAGTTTCATAAATGAGAATTTGGCTAAGAATTTAGAATGTAAGATAATAATATATCTTTCAAATTCATGTCGATGTGTCGGAAACATTCCAAGCATTTTTTTATTTCTTAATGGAATCTCAAACCCTCTCAGTGTGAGTTGTAAACAAAAACAATAATTATTGGCGCTCTAATCACTGTCCCCAGTCCCCACAAAGTGTTTACAAAGTGATTCTAATTTCGAGAAAATCTTAATTTTTGTCAATGATGCTGCTTCCGATTGACGCAGTAGTGACGCATGTGAGATTGCGAGGAAGAGAGATAGTGAGCTATGTGGGTCTGAGAGAAGTGGCAACTGAGCTCTGAGCATTGAGGATGAGTTGGTCAAATCAAATGGCGTGACGAAAATAGTAAAGTGAGTGAGTGAGTTTGCGTGACTCGAGACTCAATCAAATCCAAGTTGAGAGAGTGACGTCTTGAATGAAAGAGATCAATTCAGAAGAGGGAGATATTTATATTTTGAAAAAAATAGCTTATTGAGAGAAGCTATTAATGAAAATCCTTGAAAGTATACTACATAATAGAGTGATCACAATGTTTGAGTTGAAACTATTGAATTGTGTAATTTTTGTAATAAACAATGGAATTTTTATTTGTGTACGTACCCTTTGCCTTAAATCCTACACACTTGACTTCTCAGTTTGGTACCTGTAATACATTTCAAACTTGAAAATTTTGAATAGGTATAACTTAACTGATCTTGAATATAGGTCTAATTTAAAAAAAAAACACAGATTTTCAACTTGAGTAGTTTGAAATATCATGAATAATCTCGTGAACAGTGGACACGATTAAAAATATGTTGATTTAATTTATAAATTATTTGATATCACAGTATTTTCATTTTCATTCTCATATTAATCTCTTGATAGATTCTGCAGTTTTAATTGACCTTCTTGAAAGTAGAAACCTTTGTT
The DNA here is from genome assembly GCA_017141385.1 of Sogatella furcifera. Lineage (NCBI taxonomy): Eukaryota > Metazoa > Arthropoda > Insecta > Hemiptera > Delphacidae > Sogatella > Sogatella furcifera. The sequence goes on along the minus strand of CM029550.1, from coordinate 18,705,187 downwards.
CAATCTTCAATTTGTGGGATCTCTTGTTTTTGTTATGAAACTTTATCTGAATCTGAACCATCAATTTTAAAAGAGGATTGTCTGATAAAAAATGATAAGATTGATTTTATTTATTTAACAAGATTGAAATACAGTAGGATTGAAACACAGACAAAGTCCAAAACGTCTCTTCTTCCCAATTTTGGTTAAAATATTCAAAATAGAGGTTAAAACTTAAATTATATACAAATTTCAACTTCTGAAGGTAAAAAAAACTATGAAACCGTAATTTAGAATTTGGAAGGTTGTTAAATAAATAAAAAGAACCAAAACACGGATAATATTATTTAAAATATTAATTTTCACTTCAAATTTTGAAATCTAAAATAGATAGACTTTCATGAAAATTGATACATCAGAAGATGTATCATGTATTTTGATCGAACTATATTGATTTTCTGTGATACAGTACATCTAGGCTTTATATTTTCAAAATCATAAAAAATAATAGTTGCTATGATCTTGAAATGAAATGAGTAAAATCTATAATCCGCTTTATAATTCATCTTGATATTAATTCCCATAATTTTTCCCCATAAAACTGTAGTTGTGAGTGACGAAATTCATGGCTGTACTGTAGTAAATAATTTATTTTTTTATTTTCTCATATCCATCCATTAATGTTCCATCATCCTGAGTATTAAACAGTAGTAGAATGCATAAAATACTTCTTTTCAATTACATTGATTTGGCCAGGAAGAAAAGTACTAATCCTTATCACTTATTACACACGCAAACGCTCAGGCATCAATTGTTTTCAATTCACTTCACCAACCAGAAAAACTTGACAACTTCCAAGTGTTTCCTCTCTTTCTCAGAAGCGGTTTGTCTTATATTTTCCTCATTGCTTACAAGTAATTTACAACAAACCCATCTTTTAGTTTTCCTTATAATTTAGCGCATTCTCATAACTCTCAAATCCGGCAAACATGATTAACTTTGAAGTGAAGCCTGCCTGTATCTTATTTCATTAATATCCACGCTATTGAATTTATTTTTATTGCAGTGCTCATTATAGGTCTACACCTGCATATCTATTGATGCTATCGAGTATCGACTGATGTTATAGTGATCTTTTTGCATAGTTCAAGATAAAAGTTCAACGTCTTTTTTCTATCTTGCTATGAATTATTAATAAGTTATGTGAATTTTGCTATATGAAAGATAAATTTGAAAGATTGATAATATGAAAGATTGATGGTATAATAAGCCTTGGAAATCACAAGAACCGTATTGGCGACAGTGTTTTTGTGACACGTTGCTATGACTTTTTAGGTGTAAATTTAAGAAGATTCATGTATCAAATAGAATACCATCCTATTCCTAGTCGATTGTTGATTTGATTTTTGGCACCTGTATTTTCTTGAATGCATATCTTCTTGAATGGTAGATGTATCGCCATCATGTACAGGCCTCTTCAGAAATATTATGAAGTATGAGAAGGATCTTCTGATAATGCAAAAACAATGCAAATTATAGTACGAGTAAAAAAATCAATGAGGAGGATCTAAGAGAAGATTTGACTGCAGTTCTAGTGGATGTTTTTTGTTAGATCCATTGTCTAGTTGTGAAATTACTGTAATGTTAACTGTAATGCCTACTGTCTTTGTTAACATTGATTGATTGATTGATTATTCAATATTCATTGGTTCCAATTCTGTGGTCAAGTTAAAATTATTGTGCTCTTGACTTGTATAAAAAAATGATTCTTCAATATTTTAATTTCTTTTTTCTATTGTTTTCAGATAAGGGAGCATTGCTCTGACATGATTCTGTCAAATGAACAGCTGAAGCAAGTGATGTGTAAACTGAACTGCTCCATCAATCAGGGTCTCTCTAAGAAAACACATCACGATGCCATCGTCAAATGCTTTGTCACATACGTGCAGGACCTTCCCACTGGAAAAGGTGATCTATCCAACGTAAAATAATAGTTATTTTCGAATTAATATCTTTTTTTGAAATTGCTATAAATGAGTGTAGCCTAATGGAAACTAAATAAATAATTCCAAATACTTTTCCAGATAATTTTGCTTTGTATGTAATCAGTAATAATAAAATTAATAGATCACAATATTGTTAGAACTGATTGAATAGCTACTTATACATACATATTCCTCATTTATTCTCAATTAATTACTCATCAACATCTTCAATTCTTCTCAGTTACAATTACTATGTCTCTAATTCTTATTCATTGAATAATTAATATAATTCTATTTCGCTCATCAACAGTCTAAATTCAAAGTGTTTAATTATTATTAATGGACCTTTAATTACTTGTTTGAAAAGTTCGGAAAAACCTCATTCGGCCTACATAAACTTCTACCAAATTTCCGAAGACAATAGTTGGGGCAAAGCAAAGCCTGTTTTTCATCTCCCAAATCATTTTAAGTTTATTAGATAAATGAAAATGATCTATCTTTCATTATTTTATCAATTTATTTTTCTTGCAGAGAAAGGAAAATTCTTGGCCCTGGATTTGGGAGGAACAAACTTCCGAGTATTGTTGGTAACGCTTGCACCAGGAGATTTTGATATGAAATCAAAAATTTATGCTGTTCCTGATTCCATCATGAAGGGAACTGGGGAAAAAGTAAGTTGTATTCATTTTTCAATTGAGTTATTTACAACTTGAAGTTTTTCTCACATCATAAGCTCAATCTTAAATATGACACTTGAATCATGAGCTAAATAACATTGAATATTAACATTTGAATCGCACTCTCAATTTGCAGATATTGAAGCTCTTGTTATTCTTCAAAATCAATTTCTTCAATTCATTAGCCTATTCTGTTCTTCATCCGAGATCGTTATCCTAAGCAATAAAACAAGTTCCAATTCATTGGTAGTGAATATATTTATTTCATTTTTATTGTAGTACCGATTGGTTGTTTCATAATTATGATATTTTTTCGAAATTTTATGTGCGTTCTGTAACTTCTATCTTTATCTTTCTCTGGCTTAAAATAATTTATACATTAAAAATAATTTTATTGTAGTGTTTTTTTTTTTAATTTTCAGGTTGATTCCGCTTTTCAAAAATGTTGTAACACTTTGCCTACATGTAATCAAAGATTATATTATTCAATATATGATTAAATAATACACTTTCAGTCATTTTTTGTAAGACTAGTTGTGGAAGACATACCACAGTCTAAAAATATTGTGTTAATTTAATTACACTGCGGTAATATTGAGTAGCTATCCTTATTGAATGAAAAATCTAGAAATCTCGAAACCACATAATTTATCAAATATCAAAATTATTGAGATAAGTTACTGGACATTTATCAAATTCTGGTGAGCTATTCATAATTGTAATAAATTGATCACTGTTGTGTCAAAAGGATTCAGATTGAAAATACAATATTTTCTACAGCTGTTCGATCACATAGCTGAGTGTCTGTCAGACTTTGTGACAGAGCAGGGTGTGAAAGACGTGAGCCTGCCTTTGGGATTCACGTTCAGTTTCCCGCTGTCGCAAGAAGGCCTGTCCAGGGGCATTCTCAAGACATGGACCAAGGGCTTTGATGCCAGCGGCGTTGTGGGGGAGAACGTCGTCGAACTTCTAGAACAAGCCATCGTCCGCAGAGGGGTGAGTTCATATTAAACGATAACTAACTTATCTCAGTATTCAATACTAAAGTAAACTTTTGAAACACATGCATTTGCTGCATATAAACTGTTGTTTAAAGAGCATTTCGAGTTTTTTGTACCTTTGAACTAATTAATACTCCCTAAGATTATACAATTGAAAACTTCTTCTCCAATAATAAACTAAAATGAAGTTTATCTCTTTATCCAATTTGACCTTTTCCCGGAATTCTCCCAATTAACTCTATGACATTTAATACATAACTTCTCAATTACCATATGATAGATTTGGACAACAATTTTTTCCATAAAATTGTGAATTTTGTAAGAGGACAATTTTTTATGTTCTTTCCACCAATAAAAACATTGGTTTATTAATATCATTAAGAGTTTCAAAGACCAGTCAATAAATACAAATAGTTAATAAACGCATTTTGCTAATAAATAGCAATGTTATAGATAATGATATTTGTGATATGAAAGTATAAAAAAGCTATAAAAATGGTTTGAAAACCTCTGCAACCTTCTGATAGAACAGTCTATTTATCATAATCGTATTTAAGAATACGGTCGAAGAATCGAGTTAATTAAATCAAAATAGGCCTACTGTAATTATTGTTTCATAAAATTGAATATTTTATTGAAAATGATAATTTCTGATCTTATGCTTGGGATATTGATAACTCCATCCTTAGGCTACTATTCTATATCTTATTTAGAAAGTGGAGAAATGATAAATTACACATTTATATTGCATTTTATCATGTTAAAAATGCTATATGTTGTCTTTGTTGGAGAAATAGATGAATTGTGACGCAGAAAAAACACTGTGATTAGGGAATAAGTCATTATATTCTTATTATTCCGGAAAGAGGAAAAAAACAAACTTTCAAAGATATCGTCTATCTTTCTATCAACTTGACTCTAACCGCACAAACATGTGGACATTCACTGGGAATTATTTGAATATTTTATCTCTCCCTCAAACTTATACTTTTCCCTTCAAAATTATAAATCATTTTTTTCTAGCTTAAAATCAGTAAGTTAATGAATTCATGATTAAAAAAAAAATATTTTGATTATCTCTCAGTTCTTTACATGAATTTATTTTACATTGTACGGAATCATGAACTTAGTGATCAATTCCTCGTTTCCTTGAATCCTCTATTCTGGATATTTTTCTTATCGTGAATCCAATTCAGGTTTGCCTTGCTTGAAGGAATCCTCTAAGGTGAACCGTCCATATTTTTTATTGTCTGAATTTTATGAAACTTCATTTCAGGATTTAAGTATTCAGGCTTGTGCCGTACTGAATGACGCAAGTAGTGCGTTAATATCATGCTCTTATGATAGACAAGATTGCAGAGCTAGTATGATTATTGGTAAGTTATGCCTTGGATGGGAAACTTCTTCAACAAAAGGGATTTTTCATTTTTGTGGCTGTTCAAGACGACTGTTTTAACAAGCTTCATAATGAATCGATTCCAAACATGAACTGAGAAATGAACATTTTCAAGACATTGCTACTGAATTTGTCAAGTGTTGTATTTTGACTTTACAGACAGTGCTAGATAATGTTTGGGTTTTCTATCATTCATAGCTGTGTAATTATTGCTTCATGCATATTTTCAAAAGTACTACTCTTCAATTCATTTTTTCAGTTATTCTATTTACTACCACTATTAATATATTCCAATATTACTGTTACTTACTCTAAAAATAACTGAGTTAATCCCATATCTCCCTATTTATAACTAATTACAACCCTTGTGATGTCCCTCAATCTTGTAAACTAATCCAAGCTCATTCATTTTCTCTCCATAACCTTTTTTCAATCTAAATAGGCCGAGTTGATATTTTTAAGAAATGAGAATTAATTCGAAGACAGTCGTAAATAGTAAGGTATTAATGATGATTAAGTCCAGTTCATCAATATTCATTATTCACTTGGATATTCTTGCTCAAATTCTGATTCTAGTGTAGAATAGAATGACATGATCCTAAATTATAAACTTTTATCAAATTTAGATGAATTGTTCAACAATATTATTATTGCACTGGATTTTTATTACATTGAAAAATCATTTTTTGTATTTCGCAATCTCGCTTGCCATAGAACGTTGTACATTCTCATATTTGCACAGAACCGGTATGCAATACAAGTCAAACGCCTCACAACTATATAGCGTAGGCTACTTCATCAGATTATTCAAACTCATAAATTAAAACCTCTGGCATTGTTGAGATTTTCCTTGTTCTCCGAATCCAAAAACTCTCGCTTATAAAAATAGTACTTTATACTTAGCATAATCTTCCCATTTGTAAATTGTATAAAAATTAATCTCAAATGATTCATTTAAAACTTCAATGATTAACACTCTGATTCAAATCCTAAGCTAATAAAATGAATGATGACATTTGAATAATAATTTGAATTTAATTTAAACCAATATATTCTTGAGCTTTAACCCAACTGAAATCGTTCAATATTCTTCGTGTTCAAAGATATTTATTTCTATTATTGTCCAGCTGTAATAAAATGTAAGTTCAGCTTCGTTCTGATATAATGCCACTTATTACTTGAAACTTCTCAAACAAAAGTGTTGATCGAATATGGTTGTGAACAAATGGAAATGATTTGCATTTTTAACAGCCAGAAATAATTTTTATTTGGTTTGGAACAAATAGATGCATATCTCAGCATTTACATAATAGTGCAGTATGGTATGAATTTTTGTAATGTTTGAATGGCACATCCTGGTTGTCCTAAATGAAATCACGTTTCCTGCTGATGAAAAGGACCAAGTTATCTTTATAGAAATTACAGCAACTTTAAAGGACTGAACTTTGGTTTCAGGACGTAAAAATCGAAGTAATTGCAGTATTAAATGACACAACAAGTACGCTTATGTCATGTGCTTATGATAAGCTTGATTGCAGGGCTAGCGTTATTATCGGTAAGTCACCGTAAGTCGAATAAGCGTTGTGAACGTTTTGCTGAATGGGACCGACAACTAAACGTGCTGGTAACCCTCGCTATTAACAATTTCATCATCCTCAGCCTGATTAATAAGTGCACAAAACAATCTCATCGAAACCATCATTCAATCATCCATGTTTTTCATTCATGCGAATCTATCCTGCCACCTGTTCGTTATGTAAATAAATTGAGATCGATATTGTCTACAACTAATTCTACGAATAAAAGCTAAAAATATAAATAAAATCTATTATAATGGACATAAATCTGAAGATTTTATATAAATAAATCTCAAGATTGTGAGAAAATATTCAACGTTGAACTATTTCTCAAGACATTGCAGTCAATTTCAATAGTAGAAAATAGTTTAAAGTGAAAAAATTATTTTTTACTAATACCTCGACTTTCACTGAGTGGTATCGAACAGATAAGATAAAAATATTCTCTATCTGCAATAGGTTATATACTTTAGAAATATACAGGGTTCCAACTCCAACTAGAGCTAGAAATTATCCTATTTCGTTCTTGAATATTATTCTACGAAATTGGTCATTCAATTTGTTGATCAACTCGAGGGTTTAGAATGTAATATTTTTTAAAGTCTATAAATCTCAAAACTTTCACTTGCATTGTGAACTTGGCTGGTGATTCACGAAGTAAGCTGTAAATGTGTGTGCTGAATTCATTATTGAATTACCGTATGAATAAATTGAAAAATAGAACACTTTCCATTCTATTCTATTTTATATTTAACATTGTAATTTACTAGAGTTACAAATTGCAGTATCAATAAATTAATGAAAACCTATAATACTTGACTTCTGCAATTCGTCAAAATAATTTTTCCATAAAATATTAAGAAAATTTAAGGTGACTTTCTGTTGGGTTATTTCATTTACTGAAAAACTGAAATTGAAAAAATCCAAATAACTATGGTTGGGATGATTGTTTTTCATCATGATATTTTTGACGAGTATGGAATGCGCAGGCGCAGTCAGCTAGTTTTTATTTCTAGCTGTAACTAAAAATAGTCTCAAGTCCATTGCCAAGGTCATCATAATAATTTGGAGGATCAAAACAACTTCATGCAAATCTTTTATTAGTTTTCCAAAGTAAATGAAGAGCTCCTAGAATTTTCTAGAATCAATTATTTCAATTAGATTATGATTATAAAAATCTACACGGAAATCGAGGTTCTTATTCATCCAATTCTTTTGATTCTGGTGAGCGAAAATCTGATGAGGATTTTTAACAATTTTTTTACAAATTCATTACAGTATTCATTTCATCTGAACTTAATTTGAAGTTAGCTGTGGATATAAAATAACCCATGATTATCAAGAGCTGTCTGTATCATTATAATGCATTTTATTGCAATTTAAAGATATTCTATGTTTTTACAGTTGGAAACCATTGTATTTTTTACAATTGAAACCAAATTATAATAACTTTTATTTTGCTCTGCTGTCAGACTTCCTGTCAATTTTAATATTAAACTTTGACAACCATCCGTCAATTCTTGAAGTTAGTTAACGATTGCTTCAGTTGTCAAGTAATAAAAAATCAATTTTGATTATTGTTCAATGCTATACTATGGATTTTATGCTTAGCAGTTCCATGTGATCGATTTTCATTATGAACTGTTCAAGAGTCACACATTGGGGAATCGTACAGTAGTCTTTAACCCATCATTTACAACTGTTAACACAGAAAAACTCATTGTGCATGTAACAAAAATTTGGCTTCTCAAGTCGAGAATATCTATATACTGTATTTGGATCATTAATCGCAATTTATTGAGTTACCTACAGAGTAGGTGGGATATAGAACAAGAGTATCATGGTATTTTTGTTATTAAAAATTCAGGGTTTTTAACACAAGAAAGAAGCGATTAGCAGTACCTTTTCGTTGTTCAGTAATTTATTGTTATAAAATAACATTAAATTTTCCATTCTCAACTTCTGTTACTAATCCTCCACTAGTTAGTACCGATTTATTTTCCTTTTTTCTCATATGCAACTTATTCCTATTCCCAAAACACTAAAATGTAACAAAACTCTCCAATCTTTTCAACATAGAAACTGTGTACCAGTTGTAAATTATTGGTTTTATACCCAAAGTTCGTGATATATTGTTTCATGTTGGGAAATGGGAAATCTATTTCAAGACTTCAAAAAAAAAGATAATAGTTTACTTCGAACTGCAAAGAATTACTATTACTTCTTAATAAGAGTAGCTTGAATACTAACATACTTGTGTAAAAGCAGTGATAATTCTTGATAAAAATCACACTTATATGAATATTCTCACAAGTATCTGCTCTAGATATGAATTTTCCTTTTCCTAAGGTAGGAATTATAGATTCACAAATATTCATGTTGGAAATTCAGCAATCTAATTCAAAATAAAACACGAGAAAACTATGTGTTAATTTTTTTAACAGAATTTGATTCAGCCCAGTATCAATATCATTATGCATTAATTTTCGTCAGTACAACAAATATCCTAGTGAATTATCTGCATAATGAAATATTTGCATAATGTGCATTCATGATGCATAATGTTGCACGCTGACGGCCTTATTGAATTTAGCACGCAAAATGCATGATTAAAATAATTTGAATGCATTAGGGACGCTGTAGTGACCAATCTGGAAAAGAGCCACAAAACTTGCAGCGAGATCTCTTGAGCTCTCAGTTAGATTCTGATTTGAGTGGATTCTAAGCCACTGTAGCCCATCTTGATGAGAATTTGCTTGATCGTTTGTTTTTATTAGGACGTCAATATCGAAGTGTTTGCCATCCTGAATGATACGACAGGAACACTGATGTCTTGCGCTTGGAAGGATCATGACTGCAAGATAGGAGTTATAGTTGGTATGTCACATTCCGAAAAAACTCACGTCTTTTTATACTTTTTATACTCTACCTCTCTATCTTATGAAACTATATCGACTGACAATTTCTATCAGGCAAACTCACCTGATTATTCAATCACTGTCTTGACACATTCTGTGCCAAATCTTATTCTTATAACTGCTTTGTAAATTGCATTGAATATTCCCTTCTAGATTTTTAATTCTTCATAGAACTAGGCTACTCAATTTATATTATTTCATTCATCAAGAAATTTTAACTTTAATTTTATGTTGACAATTATTGTCGAAAAGAATTTACTGTAGGTACTTCAATATTAAATATTACCTTTTGTAAACCTTCTCAATATTACCTCCCTGATAATAACTCACACTGTGAGACACTACGTTTTCGGGGTTTGTGAATTGATAATTTTAAAAGGATATCTCATCTGCGATCTTGTTACTAGAACTGTTCTGCTGGAACCATTTCTCAGCGTTTATTCAATATCATTTTCATCTTCATTTCATTCGCTTCTCCTTAGTATTTAATTGTATATGATGGGAATGGTGCATGGGAGCTTATTGAGTTATCATCAATCACTGGTAAAAAATAACAATCGGATGCGGCCTGGAAAGCTGGAGGATAATATTATTTATTTCAAATAATGTTATAAAATCAAACTGTTGAAATAGACAGAGCCTTTTAAAAGTAGATGTTGTTGATTTCTTGGAAACTTATTTGTGGCAAATTACTCAACCTTCATATAGCTAATTTTTAATTAAAGAAGAAGATAGATTCCTCGATGTAACATTTTTTAATAGGCTAATATTGTACCTACACGTGCCTCCTACTATTGAACATTTCAAATGCAATATTATTCATTGGATTCCAATGTAGTTCGAAAGAGATATTATGAATTTGAATAGGATTACTACAATGAATATTAGCCTACAGAATAACTGTAACTAATATATATGTTTTGTTTGGGTTTGTTCATTCAACATTTTTTGCAAAACTGATTTAATTGATCGCTTCATAATGATTGGTGTAGAGTATTTACTTTTTGGGGTTTGGTTCAACTAATATTTTTTGGTGTGAGTATAATCAAAATGAATTATTAACATTAAGAGTGGGTGGTAGTGGACAGCAAACTGCCGAACGGCAAAATCAAGCCCCATAAGAACAATGTAATTTTTATCAATCTCTTGGAGCAGATATTGCCTCTATTTATGGACAGAATTTCACGTTCTTTATGTCATTGGAAAGATTATTTGATTCTCCAGGGGCGTTACTTTTTACTTTTTCGATATTTAGTTTATTTTAATAATTATCGCATAATTAATTAACTAAAAAAGTATTGAACTGTAATTATTGAAAAGAACTAAAAATCGAAAAAGTAAAAAGTAACGCCCCTGGAGAATTAAATAATCTTTCCAATGACATAAAGAACGTGAAATTCTGTCCATAAATAGAGGCAATATCTGCTCCAAGAGATTGATAAAAATTACATTGTTCTTATGGGGCTTGATTTTGCCGTTCGGCAGTTTGCCGTCCACTACCACCCACTCTTAACAAATTATGCTATTGATATAATTGATAACATAATTACATGACAGGATTATTGTCCTGTTATCGATGCATTATGCAACAGGTATTTATATAAAAAATTGCTACAACTAGGTAATTTTAATTTATACTATTGTCATGATGTTGTGACTACTGAGCCATATTCAGCTACGCTGTGATAGAAGATTTTTAAGGCTATCCCTATGGAAAATATTTCTTGTCTGTGCTTATTGGAAGGCTGTGTTTTATTGATGATATGATAATTATCATAAGAATATAGCAGTTACCGTATGTGTTTGCTTGTGTCAGCTCATGCGTGGCTCATGCATTAAGATGATTGAGAATGCAAGCTGGAATATAATGTAAGATGAATGTAAGATTCACAAGAGAATCGTTTACGCACGATCACATCGAAGAAAGATTATATTTGCAAAAAGTTGAGTCTGGTTTTCAAAAGCATTAGAAATCAGATCTTCAACGTCTATTTCCCTGCATGGCTTTACAAATGTGAAAGATTTATCTGGCCTGTATAATAAAAGCTTGTCTTATAAAATATGATGGTAATAATATTTTACTCAAATCTCAAAGTGAGTACTTTTCTACCACATAAATAATTTGGATCTAGACTATTATGAGTAGTTCTGAACCTTTCATGTGCAATTTTTTGTCAATATTTTAGTGTGTTATTGGGACAAGTTCCCGAATCGTACTTTATATTTTTCTAAATAACCTAGTGTACATTTTTATTCGAAATATGCTGTAATGAAGATAAAGAGATTTAGTCTGAAACTAATAATCTGATAGTAATATCATCAATAATTGATGAGAAAATATCAATGGGATAGTTTATAGATATCAATTTACTGCTACATCTGTATAATTAGAATAGCAGTAAACGCCTTAAATAAATAAGTTGAAAACTTTTATTTTTCTTCTAATCAGAACAATAATATTCAATGTCATTTTTCAAGTTCTGTGTCACAACAATTGAATTATAATTATTATGTGTAGAAGACCATAATATTACCAATATAGTTGCAAAATTTTTAAATGGTGTTTGTGATGGAACATTTTCAGGTACGGGATGCAACGCCTGCTATGTTGAAAAAGTAGAGAATTGTGAAATGTATGAAGGCGATAAGTCGAAGCCAGAAATGATTGTGAACACGGAGTGGGGCGCATTCGGTGATGGCGGAGAGCTGAAATTCATCAGGACAGAATACGATTGTGAAGTGGATAAGAACTCGATAAATCCCGGTCGTCAGTTGTAAGTCGATTCACAAAAAATTAATAGTATTTACACTTTTTACATGATCAAATCTGCAAGTCAATAAATATCAGTTTGATCTAGAATATTTTCAATACCCAATTAGTTTGGGGTTATTTCACAATTTAATCAGTTCAGTTGGAAAATCGTTCAATAGCATTTTTACTATTGAATTTGAACTCGAGTTACTATTTATTATGACTATTTTACTAAATATTTATGACTAATATCCAGGTCCATGTCTATAGGTCTTTGCCTTCAGGATATACAACAGCTCAACATTAGCCTAGAAGTATAAATAGTTGAGAAGGAATATCAGGCAAATAATCGTAACAAATATTCAAAAATAACAAAGTCCGTTAAGAGAATTCTTGATTAATGAAAGAAATATGAGCCATTGTCAATTCCACTTTCATTTTGTAGAACTAAAATAAGTGGAATTGAATAATGGTATGTCACAAGTCTCTTACATTATGAAAAGGTTCCATAACATCAATATTCACTCAACATTCTTGATTAGGCCATCCAGTGCACTCCTTTCTAGATGTAATGCTATTGAAATTCAGGTGGAAATTTAATGTTGCCTATTAATATGGTAGGCGTGATATTATTAACATGTATTATTTTAATGGGATTGAAGAGTGCGAGTGCGGGAAGCATAGATATTTGAAATTAATTCAAGTTTGAACGAAATTTTAAATAAATTTTTCACAATTGCAAAAAAAATGTAAATATGCATTTGTAAGGGGGGTTAGTGTGATATGATGGACTTAATAAATAATATTACATAATAATGGTGGCTAATAAATATATATTTCAATAATAATACAAGACATTCATTTAGACATATAAAAATATTTGATTATTTTAGGGAACGTTTTAAAATGTAATTAATTATAATATTATTTTAGGGGTACTCGCTTGGCTGCTCAGGAACATTTTGTGGATTTATAGGATACATTGACTCACCTTGTTCTCCATTGTTGATAACACTTTTCCGCGACTTTAATAATTAAGTTGAAATACAAAATAACTTTCCGATGAAGGTACGACTCTTTCGAGTTGTTCCCTTGACACACAGAGTTATCCTACCCGGACTGTGGTAGCCTGTGATATCAAGAAATACAACTGTCCAGAAAGTAACCTAAATCAGACATGGGGACGTTACTGTGTCTCTCAGAACGGAATCACTAACTAACAAGACAAGAACTAGGAACAGAAGCTCGAACTACCAAAAATTTGGAGTATTTAAATGGATGAGTCTAAAGCTAGAACGTGTGCCCTCATGGTCACTCCACGTTCATGCCCTTGGTGAGCCAATGTTTACATAATAGGATATATCATGTTTACCATCATCCGAACGTTTGTTATTGAATACAAAATAACAGTCAGTCTGAATTCTTTCAATAATTGAATTTTGATGGAATATATTATTTTTAAACTCAAGTGATGTGTATTAATCACACATTATGGTCTGTCTATTTGTTTACTTTGAAAAAATATTGAAAACAAATTGTCTCACATAACTTATTCATACACAAATGTATGAGATTATGTTTCCTGTACAATTATATTATATAGTTTTTATTTTTTATTACCTTTTCATATCGAATTACAACCTTTAACATTACTGTATTTACAAGTGAATCTGCTTATTAAAAATCCGCCTCATTGTTCTTATCAATAATCTGATTGTTTACAGATTCGAGAAAATGATATCAGGCATGTACATGGGTGAGCTGGTCAGACAGATGTTGGTGAAATTCACGAAAGACAAACTGTTGTTCTGCGGGAAGGGATCAGACTCACTGTTCAAGAAGTACGCGTTTGAGACACGTTACGTGTCTGAGATCGAGGCAGACCCAGCCGGTGTTTATGACAAGTGCAGGTGAATAATTATTGATCATTACAATATGAGATTTTTTGCCTGGATAGTATATAAATTATTTGTTCGTATTAACGACATGAATGACTTGAAGAATTCGATTCTTCCAATAAGATTTAATATAGTAGGCTGTTTATTATGATGTATTACGCTCAATAAGTCCTTGAATTGTTGTTGTTCCAAGTGCTACAATGTTCAATTTATGTTGAAATTCGAATATGTTTTGTTGAGGCGTCTTTTTCTAATTTTACAAAGTATTACAGTACTGTATTCACAAACGCATCTGCTTGTAAAAATCTTGAATACGCATTTTGTAGGCTATATATTATTATAACTTGGTTGTATTAGTACAGTTGATTTGGAATTTTATTATGTACTGTATAAGTGTAACAGGCTACTCAAAGATGAATTTTTGAGTAAATGTCCAATCAAATAAAACTTTATATTGTTTATCAATAACAAATTAATCTAAAAAATAAAACTTTCAGCTAAAGCAATCCTTTGCACTGGTAAAATTTAAGAGATGGCAAACATATGCTACTATTGAAAAATGATAGAACAAGATTAATTTAAAACGTTATACCTCAATTCTACTGGATATTATCCATTTAATAATTATTCATTTAAAATGTGTATAAGATTTTCTATTAATTTTGTTAGTAAATGAGAACATGAATGTGTTTGTGTGTAGATCGATTTTGCGCGACGACCTGGGTCTTGAGCACACGAGCGAACAGGACGCGGTGAACGTGCGCTTCATCTGCGAGTGCGTGAGTCGGCGCGCTGCCGACCTGTGCTCGGCCGGACTGGCGACGCTGATCGACAAGATGCCGCACTATCCGACCGTCACCATCGGCGTCGACGGCAGCGTCTACCGCTACCACCCGCACTTCCACAACCTCATGATCGCCAAGATCAGGCAGCTGTGCAGGCCTGACTGCGATGTCAGTATTATTTATGTATTTATTGACATATTATGATTACACAAATTATAATATAATTATTATGAACTCGGATAGAAAAAAGGCTGAGCCTGTGCTATTTCTTCCTAGAATTTGTTGTATGATTAGTCCAAAACAAGGTTATGTGGTTTCACCCACGTCACACATTAATTTCTGGCCCTGGAAAAATATTATGAGAATTTTGAATTCATTATATCATATGACAGACTGTTAGCTTGGGTTATTGCTCGTCCACACCAGGTCGGTTTTGAGTCAAGTCGGCTTGATCAAGCCGTAGTAGAGAGACTGTTGGAAGAGTCAAAATAGCAATAATCAAAAATTCTATAATTGAAATGAACTTACAAAAAAGGAACCACCTATTCTTGAAATGGAAATCAGTATTTTATCAATATTTAGTTTCATTATATCTATACTAGATATGATTTTTTGTCCAATTTTGAATGGAACTACTTTCTACTTTCTATATTAGCAGCCTCTCTATCTACTCAATGTAGCTGTTTAATAAAGATGCAAACTCTGACGTCAGGGCTGATATGATAGCCCAGTAAAATAATGGTAGTTTTGTCAGACAAATGGTGCGACAGTTTTTTTCCGGTTGTTTTATATTATGACTGTATTCCAGTGCGCTGAATCCGAAATTGAAGTTTTCTGCCGTCCTAGGGTACAGCTTCACCCTTAAAAAATGAAAAAACCCCTTAAATTTCGGTAATTTTTTGTTTCTGATTTTTCAATTGATATTGTTCATTTATGGAAAAAATATTCACTTATAGATTATAGTCAATAAAATTACTTGGAAAATTTGAGGTCACACGTTGGATTTTGATCTATTCTTTTAGAGCTGATACGTACCAAAAAGGGGTAGATTAATTCAGTCTTTGAAAATTGAAGTCAAAACCTTTGGATTTCACAACAAGTAGGCTTACTTGGAATTTAGGCTAAATTAATGTGCTCTTGTGAAAACTCATGTATAATAGGAATGTATGATCAATTTTGTATAAATAGCATTTTCAATTTCATAAATTGGAGGACGGGGAGGGGGTTACCGGTAGGAAAATAGCCACGGGAAAAATAAATGAATAATAATAAATTTTTATTCCTCAGTAAGCAAACTAGTACAAAGAAAACATTAAACCTCCACGAAATGTATACAATTAGGTACTCTAAAAACTATAGTTTAGATATGATTTCCAAATTTACTGAGAATAAGAGGCACTCCCGAGAAAATTCTATGTGGGAGATGCCATCAAAGTTCAAAATTTTAAAATTATTTCTCTTGCAATAAATAAGTAAAATTATAGAAAATTCACCACTACACGGTAAGGACGACTCCTCAGACACTGATCCATGTGGAAGACCAAAGGAGTAAGTAAATCTCCGTAACAGGCAAGGCAAGAGTATTGAAGACTTGAGGAGGAAGCGTCATTTTGGCAGCAAATTTTGGCTCCACAGTTCATTTTGAAGAGAGCAAAAGTTAGCCTATAATATGAATGTTCAGCTAGGTACTTGAAATCTAAAATTATATTTGCCATTAGTCCTATATTATTCACTACTCCCGTGCTAAGAATCATTGTATGTAGGCTAAGTTACTACTAAATTTCTACCACAAGTACCGTATTCATTCTTGTATAGTTCATTTCTCAAAAATGCTGGCTCACTATAATGGATTCCTTCAAGCTTAAGAGAGCATTCAGGGTGCTTCCTTATCTCATCTGGTTATGGGTGCCTTTAAATGATCTTGAAAAATGTTGAATACTTTCAATATAGCCTACATTATCTTGATAAGATGTAATATTATACATAAATTGTTGAAAAATTAAGAATGTTGTATATAAATTGGCAGTAGTGTTAATTGAATTAGCTATCAAGTTATGAATTGGAAAATCAGTGTCTTTCTAATGGTATCATTTATAGCGACTTACATTCATTGTTGAGTAGATCAATAAAGAACTTGTATATGTATATAACTTACTTCAAAAACACCCAGTAGCTTCTCTTTATATTTGCGAGAATGGCGATGAAGAAGGAAATAATAATATCTTTGCTTCTCGTTATCACTATATAGTTAGTTGACTGAATGAATTGTATTCTGATTATGCTTAGTTTGAGGAATGATGAATACAGTTACATATCGTAATAATACATACCCATATCCAATCAAATTCCAATTAAATTTTATTGTCATTTTTCAAAAAAATTTATATATTATTCATAAAACATCATTTTATGCACTCCATAAGACTTGCAGAATATAGCTCAGAATAAACTTAATTCTATAAAATAATCATTAATAGCCAAAATTAAATGTGACAACTTGATTTTGTAGTTTGAATTCATTCATGACATAATAGCTAGCATGGATGATAATAATAATAATACTATAAATACCATAGATATAAATAAATGTTATAATGTCATAATGAATGTCATTTATATTTATATAAATGACATAATATATAAATACCAACAAAATTGAATTTGTGGAGAAAAAAGGTGCAAAGGGAAAAAACTCTGGTCCGAGGTCTGATAAGCAAGAGGACAACTCCCCAGTCTATTGACTGCGGCGAAGACCTAAAAAAACTGAAACTGAAAGGACCCAAGTTCGATCCTTGACCAGGGAACAATATTTTCGAACGCAGCACAATCACTTAGATACGGCACCCCGTCTATTAAAGGAGACGTAAAGCCGTCGGTCTTGACTGCTTAGAAACCAGTCGCCATCTCCCATTAGCCCCGCACAGGCCTAGGAGCCTATGCGAGCATCAGTCCCAGAAAAAAAGACTATATAACTGATAAAAGAGGAAATGAAAAGAAAATTAAGGAATCAAGTTTTATATTTATACAATAAGTGTTTTATCAAAAATTTAACATAATGGAAGCGATAATGATATTGAACTGTATGACCTTTAATGGCACATTGTAATTAGTAAATCGCTCATGTATCAAAAACAAAATATTTTCTCTTCAATTTAACCACATCTTGTCAATTTCACTTGAATTTCATAGTTACCCGGTATGCGTGCAATCAGATAAATTGTGATTGTCAAATAGTTATGCAATCTGACTATAATATATCTTGGTGTATTACTAGATGAGAAACTTGAAAAAACATAGAGAGAAGTAGAGAAAAGAAAGAATAAAATGAGAGAAGGAAGAGAAAGCACAGGATAAAGAGGGTAAATGAGATAAGAGATAGAGATAATATTAAAATGAGAAAAGAGATAGTAAAAAGTGGATTGAAAAGTGAATGAGGCAGTGAAATGATTGAAAAGAATGAGAGAGAAGGATAAAGAGAATAAAACGAGAGAGGAGAGGTTAAAGAGAGCGAAAGAGAGAGTAAAATGAGAGAAGGTGAATAGAATAACTTCATCCATGTACATTAAGGGCCGGTTTCTCCAAATACGTTTAACTGAAATTTTAGTTTAAACTATCAGCTGTCAGTGTATGGTCACTTTTATTAACTTGTGTTTCAATTGAGCCAGCTGATAGTTTAATCCAAAATTCAGATTAACTTTTTTGGAGAAACCGGCCCTTATTATAGATAATAAAATATGACTACTTCGTTACAGCCTTGAAACGGCGAAGTTAGGACCAAGTCCTGCCTTACACTTGACCAACAGGATAAAGAGACTGATATGAATAATTAATCTAATTTAATGAAAGCGAAATGGCACTCATTTATAGAGTCTGATAATCAGTGTAGTAATTTCTCGCTATTTACTGTAGTCCAAGGAAGAAAGAAATTCTGACTAGATGGAGAAATGACTCCAGCTTGGTCAATATTCGTTCAAAAAGTAAAATTTTGGTCTTAAATTGGAGATCAGGATGTTTCCTACAATTCGAGATCAAATCTATGATTTTTAACCGATATTGTCCAAGCTGAAGTTATTTTCCCATCTTGCCGAAATGCCTTCTTTGCTTGGAGAGACTTTACATCTCTATCAGCAATAATACTATAGAATAATGATGTAGCCTAGTATAGTCTGTCCAAGCAAAGAAGACCCTCTGGCAAGATGAGAAAATGACTTCAGCTCGGTCAATATTGTTTCAAAAATCATCAATCTAATTTCGAATTGTAGAAAACATTCTAATCTACAATTTGAGACCAAATTTATAATTTTTGAATCAATATTGACCAAGCTGGAATTCTTTTCCCAACTTTCCAGAAAGTCTTCTTTTCATCCTCAAGCAATTATCAACCAATCACATGCCACACTTGAAGTCTTTCTAAGCCGGGAAATTTAAAATTAATGAAATCGCCCGAATGGTTTTTCAGATCTGGGGGGGGGGGGGTGTATTAGCCATGGAAAAATTCTACTAAGAACAGGAACATTCCTCTCCAAATAAGTGTCCTCCCCATAAAAATTCAAGTCAATCTGACAACAAACAAAAAAGTTATTCATATTTCTCGGATTTTATGTTTTTATACAATGAAAACTTAAGAAGTTCCGTGTGATGTACTTAGATAATGAACTAAATTTGGACTGCTCATTTTATTTTTCATTATCAAACTGATAACTGATTATTGAACGAGCGATAGCGAGTTCTTTTTTTTACTCAAGGCCAGAGTCGTTGTCCGTCTGTTCGTTTGTTTGTTTGTTGGTTTGTTTGTATGTTCGACAATAACTTTCGAACGCCTCAATTAATCAAATTCAAATTCAGAACATATATTCTTCATACTTCTATACAGGTCAAGTTCGTTGGACAATGAAATCGACCGACTCCTTCATCCTTTTTCAGGCAAAAAAAGGATAAGCTCTCAGCAACAATATATCTATATATACCCCGGCATGTATTAAATTTTAACACAATAATCACGGCTGGAAAATGTCATAAGGAACTTGAATAATTTTTTTTTTTTGAAAATCCATCTGATTACAGTGGAACAGCTAATTGAATATTAGCGGCAAATTTGAAAATATTATCATGAGAAATAATAATGTGTTCAAATCAATAAATTTTTCCATGTGAAGTCATATGTTAATATTGATTTCAAAGTTTAAACATGTGATAGGAGTCTATTTATTTGAACAGCTGCCAAAAGGCGGCAAATTTAAATTATTTTACCATTGGTTATTTTTCAAGTATTATTTTTCAAGGAAGTTAGTTGTTCAATTTGATTTCCATGCTTTAATAAGTAAGACTGATAAATAAGTCAACCGTGCTTTTGTACGGGATTTGAAGAATGCTAGGAGATCTCTAATAATTTATACGATTTATCTGAACTATCAAAAAATTCCATTCTTGAACGAATCTCTACAATGCTTGTTTTCAATTTGATACACTAAATAATTTACAAATTCTGTTGAGTTTAGAACAAGAGGCGATCAATATGACTCTACAGAGTGTTCCAATAAGAACTAACTCAACTACTAACACGGTGTTCTTGGAGCTGAAAGAAAACAGAACATATCATTGGCTAAACACCGAATTCTCCTTAGCTTTCCTCTAATCCGCCCTTCTATTATTTGAAGACTTTTCATCATACCTAGATAATGGATAGGACACGAAGTTTTAATAGTATTTATGGTTTTCAGAAAAAATAAGGGAAAGTTATTACATCCATATTTGTAAATTTGTTAGAATTGTTCACTGAACTATGTTCAGTTCTTCACAGATCTACTCTGAATTCTTGCAGTCAAGTCGTCTTGAACAAGTAGGCCTACGTTTTTATTGGTGCTTTAGCGGCAGAAGAGTTGCGGGTAATGATGTATCAAAATATGATCAAAGAATTGATCAAAATATACCGTACATAGCTATATCCTCACAAAAAGGAATCATACATCAGTATTCAATAAATCTAGGTATCGCATTAGTATGATTTGTGGTTCATATTTTTAAATGATTAGTGCCATAAGTTGACTTTGAGTGTTCGCACGCGAGTTCTTCAGCCCATTGGGCTTACTAGTTTATTGATATTTTCACATTTCTGAACGCAGCATTGGGTTTATGAAGAGTTCCTTAAACATATATCAATACAGATAGGTTTTTTAATCGTACAGATCTTCACTAATTAACAATTTCATTTTATATAAGCGTATATTCTTGACAATGATATACGCTTTCACGATGTATAATTTGAATACTTCCAATCCCATAATATCTTAATGGATTCGTAAATATTTCTTTGTTTTGAAATTTGCCTCATTTGAAGACTTCAACTCCAGAACTTAACCCACTCAGCCACGGCCACCTTCAAGACTGTTAACATTAAAATTGTATTAACATTTCAATACAAAAAAATATGGTAAATAAAGTCACATATCGAAAGCCAAATTTAAAGTTTTTTTGTTCATTAGATTTTTAGTTTCATGAATACAATAATTCAGCTTCTGAATAATTAGCAATACAAATTTCAAATATTGCTGTAAATCATAAAAGTATTAATATTAATTAATCAAACTGTCACTTCCATAAATTAAACAATATTGAATCTCGAATTTCTAATAGCAGTAGCCTAATTTAATAGATTAAACAAAGATAATAAGATTGAATAAGTTAAAAGATACCGGTAAATTATACAGAATATTACATTATAAATAAGTACAACATATATATATATATATATATATATATATATATATATATATATATATATATATATATATTAAAAAAATAAGAGATATCCGTATAATGAAAACCAAGTTATTATCATTTGCAACCTAATTCAAAGATCGCGCCGCGCCGCCTTGGTTTTATTTGAAATTTGTTCGATGACCACTTTGACGCCGTCTAGTTATAGTTAATTCCTTGTCAACGCATATAGTGGATTCATCACCTGGTACGAATTCAGTACGCCAACTGTACTAATCTAGGCACTGTATTAATCGAGACGCAGGGCTTCGATTAGTCCAGTGCCACGATTAGTCCAGTCCTGTACTAATCGAGGCACTCGCTCATCTAATTGAAGAACTGGACTAATCGAGTCACTGTATTAATCGAACCCATGCGCCTCGATTTGTCCAGGTGGCTCGATTAGTCCAGTTTTTCAGTTTCTTAATGTAGGATAGGGACTGGATTAATCGAGCACTGGACTAATTGAGTAATCCCCGTTTTGTCTATTATTTATAATATAGGTGATCAATCTTTGTGTGATATACATTATACAACCAAGGATCGCTATCCTTAACTTCTGAGAAATGATCCTTATTTTATTTTCATTTTGTTAATCAATACCAAAAGCTAGATGCTATAGCATCTAGCCAAGTCTGCCAGTCTGTCCAAGCAAAGAATACATTTTTGCAAGATGGGAGAATGACTCGAGCTCGGTCAATAATTGTTCAAAAATTATAAATTTGGTCTCAGAAATTCTGATCTACAATTTGAGACTAATTTTTGAAATTTTTGAACCAATATTTACCGAGCTGGAATCATTCTCCTATCTTGTCATAATGTCTTCTTTGCTAAGACAGACTACAGATATGCCATTATTATTAAGACAATTTGCAATGTCAATGTTTTGTGCTCGCCGATTCAATATTCTAGCTTCCAAGTTGATCGATTGGAAAGTGGTAATAATGTGTAATTTGTTGTGTTGCAGTTCAAGCTGATGCTGTCGCAGGACGGAAGTGGCCGTGGCGCCGCCCTCGTGGCCGCAGTCATCAGCAAATCAGGTACCCGCAGCCTAAAAAATCCCGTCGCTTAATCATCGCCTATAGATAAGAGCTTTAGTTTCTATATTTATTCTACTTATGTCATCAATGTAAATATAGCGATTTGTTTTATTGTTTTGTAGTGTACCGTCTAAGTTATGACGTTGTACAATATGCACAACGCCTTAACTGTCGATTTTCACTGTTTTATATCATCAGAAAAATTCACCATTTAAAAAAAAATCGGCGATTACGCGCGTGGTTAAATTGTCACAATTCAATGTTTTTCAACTTGGAGTAGGCCTATTTGAATTTTGAATCTGAACATTCGCCTGTTTGTATGAAAATGTTGTCTTATTTACGCATTTTGAGTTTCTATTGAGATTACCTGGAGTCAATTATACAAGATAATTCTTGAAAAAGCGAAATGGAGTAGTTCATGGTTGTCATATTTACTACTTATAAAGGATAACAATATCCCATGAACGCCTTCTTTTTTTAAACTTTCCGGTACAATCTTGCCCTCGAAATATTCTATGAACTGTTCGAGACAGTTCTGTACTTTACATACTTTATTCATTTCACACAATATATTATGAAATGAATTTTTAAAAAAACTCTTTCTTGAATGGAAATCAATGGTTATTTGTGTTACCTTATTTGGATATTACTTCTTCTTATCTCGGAAATGTGTCCAAGTTTTTAAAAATGTATGAATTTTAAGTTATTGTGGGAATTTGTTTGAATATTATTTATTGAGTTCTGTAAATTCATTGCTGTATAACTATAAATTTTTCATGCTGTATTATTGATTTTATCTGTAAATTTTGTTTTTGGCAGTGTCTTCTTAACTAGATGTAGTATGATTGAATATCATTGTTGATGTAGTAAATTAATGTAGGAATTTGACATTTCATGTGCTGAACTTGCCAAGGAGCATAAATTAATATTTCGTTAAAACTTAAACAAGTAATTGTGGAATAATTTAATCAAGATTTTTTCACGATTTTTCACCAATGATAAAGTAACTTACATTGAAGGAGAGAATATATTTAGAGGCAAGTTCCATTTCAATTTGTAAGAATACATAATGCCTTTGATATTCCATTGGTGTGGTTATTTGATGTAATCAGTTGAAGTATAGACGGATCGATGGTTCAAAATATCAAGAATATCGGTTTTAACAACTGTAGGTATTGTAGTACGGTGCAATTGTTCGAAAAAAAGACCGAACCTCAACATCCAAAGAGAAAGGACGATTCCTACGCCAACTTGTTCTATACAACCCCTTTATTGTTTGGTAAAAAGTTACACCCTTATGAGCGTCGGGTTTTTGGGGGTGGGGGGGGGGTGAAAGGTGCAAAATTTCAGTTTTTCGTGAATTGTAACCGTGCCGAACCAAGCGTCGGACGAAAAAATTCCATACATGTTTTTTTTCTAGAGAACAAAATTTGGAAGAGATTGAAACCAATCACAACCCTGTATCATCAACCGTTTCCAAGTTACAATTTTTTCACAGGAATTATTCCGTTACTTTAAAAGTTTGTAACTTGATTGGAAACACTTGCATCCGTATTTCAAAATCCCTCTCAGCGAATGGGGATGTAAGGGTTTTTTAAAATCGCTGTAGCACATGAACCACTGAACATAGAAGTGTGAATTTGGTCTCAAATTAAAGAGAAATGAATTTCGCCGAGAGGGATTTTGAAATACGGATGCAAGTGTTTCCAATTCAAAGTTACAAACTTTTAAAGTAACGGAATAATTCCTGTGAAAAAATATGGAGTTTTCAAAAAATTGTAACTTGGAAACGGTTGATGATACAGGGTTGTGATTGGTTTCAATCTCTTCCAAATTTTGTTCTCTAGAAAAAACATGGATGGAATTTTTTCGTCCGACGCCTGGTTCGGCTATAATTCACGAAAAACTGAAATCTTGCACCTTTCACCCCCTCCACCAAAAACCCGACGCTCATAAGGGTGTAACATTTTACCAAACAATAAAGGGGTTGTATAGAACAAGTTGGCGTAGGAATCGTCCTTTCTCTTTGGATGTTGAGGTTCGAGTCTAATTGCACCATACTATTGAAAAAGTTGTAAATCTTAAACCCAAAATATAGTTTGTTGTAATAACTGTTATCAGTGGTTTTTTTACGAATTGTCAATTCCATTATGTACTTAATATTATTTGAAATTCGTTTGATAAAAATGAATTTTGTTACCCTTTTTTATAGAATAGCAAATTACAGCAGTTTTTGAAAAACATTACTGTTAATCGATGATAATATTATTTAGGGAAAATTTTACAGCATTGAAATGAAAACAATAGTAGCCTACTTTGCTGATACTTAATGGCCGAAGTTAGTTTGAACAATCGATTTGAGATACGTTAATAACATAATTAGTGAAATTCATATTCAAGATTTGTGAGGATATTTCACTGCCTAATAAAATATCAGTACAGGCTATTTCCATTTGATTATGAACCTATCGTGATCTTTAGATAGTAATATGGTATGTTTATATACATCAAATATTTTAATATTATATTATAGAATAGTTAGGCTATTAAATATTGATATGATTATAGAGTATACTGTATGATAATTTTTAGATAATATATTTTTACCTAGCATAATGCTAAATAGTTTTGTACAGAGAGAATAACTATTTTTTTAGAAAGTTCATTGTTACTACTTTTATATATATTGAAACTCTTTGCCTCAAGAAACCGATCACTATGAATACGATTTAAATGTTTATTACTCAACTGCTTGTTTTAATGTAAAGTAGCTAAATCATGAAGTAATTAATTACAGAATAATACAGTTCTCCCTTATGATATTATAATGTTGTTAGAAACCATATTTGGTATTTGATTGTTTATTTAATGAGCTGTTGTGTTGCGAAATTCGTTCAATTTTATAATTTATGAACATTGAATAAAATGGCTTATAAGACTACAAGGTTTTCTTATGTTTACTTCCCTATAACTTAATCTTCGGTATAACAGAAACATGATCTCATTGAGGTTGAGACGAATAAAAAGCTCATTGATCTAAGCTCATGGTCTTATTAATCCTTCTCAACTTCTTTCCTTGATCAATTTCCATGTTCCCTCAATCAACTCTATGAACTGTCCCACCTCTGATATTTTCAGAAGTAGAACTGTCAATGGCTTAAATTCTCCTCTGTTCAGACCTCTCAGATTATATACTATGCTAAATGGAGTAATTCATTTGTTTGGGTTGGACAGTGCTTCCAGGGAGGATTTGAAGGAGCGTTATGCTGATTGATTGTCTCCAATTCGTCTATTATGTATTATTAATAGTCACTGGTAATTTTCTCGGATCATTTTCCCTTTCGTATAAGGCTATTGATATTATCTCGGATTGCCAGTTGTTTTTCTTATTTCTTTTATTGCTGTTGAGAGTTTTTTTTTTCATTTCAATTCTTCATTAATAATTTCAATGAATTCATTATGATCATTCATTAATTAGCAATTTCCATCTAATTTGTGAGTGCTAACAAAATTATGTAACTTTTTCTAATTAACTCTCATTTTTTATGTGTATAATTCAGATTTCATGTTATGAGGGAAATATTAGGATTGATTCCTGGTGTCCTCAAAACTTTGCAAATAAGGGCTTGCGTATGTAAATATGGAATAAATAACAAGATGCAAAAGCGGTTATTATGAATCAGTTGAGAATTATAGAATTAAATGAGAATGAGCTTATTCATTTATGTTGTTAACATAAACCTCCTATACAATGCTGATCAATAAAATTCCAAAAATAGTGATGATGTTTTGGTAGGCCTGATAGCAAATTTAAATTCAATAATATTAATGAAAATTGTCAATGTTATAGAAAACAGAAACAGTAACGAAGATTCATCATGTTCCTGCGTTTGCCCCCCAGTGCGTGATCGCTGTTGAAAATATTGTACTAGGCTCATATTACTGGAATAAACTACGCAGCCGCATTGAGACAACTCTATAAGAAGAATATTACAAGGAAAATACTTCCAGAATTATATTTGATATTAAAATAAAATTTTCCAGCAATACAAATGTGAAAAATTATGTAGAAAACCTGGGCGTTATTTTATATTCTTCTTTCAAGGAAGTTTATTTTATAATACAAAAATCCAATCGAAATGAGCAAAAAAGCATACGACCTGAATCGCGTGATTTTACGGCGATCAAATTCCATTGGATTTTTGTATACTATCTGCCCAGTTTCATTCTATTGTTATTATTAGTTCAATTCTCTATTGTATAATTTTATTAAACGTAGCTGATTTCTATCAAATAATATTAGTCTCAGTCGAGCGTTCGTAGCGAAAGGTTCGTTTATCGATTTGTCCTTATCTAGTTTCGTGTTCTTGAATCAAGTTACAACCGTAATACAATGTTCTAAAGCATTTTTTCTGAAATTTCTGTGTATAACCTGTGAATTAGATTTTTTTGGCAGTATAGAACTGGATTTCTTTCACTTTAATTGAACTTTTGATATTTATTTGTTGTTTTTGGTGATATTCAATATGAGTTGTCTGGAGTGCATGCAACAGATTAATCGTTCATCGAAATCGAAAATAAGTTGCAACAATTGTAGGAGCATTTTCCATCCTACATGTGTGGGGCTTACCGACAATGAACTTGAACTATATCAGGGAGCCGGCAATATTTGGACGTGTAAAAATTGTACAAGTGCACTTCGTCTCCAACGAGCCAATTCGGACTCTACTCCAGTGAAATTAAACAAAAACTCAGAAACAAGTAATAGTGCTCCGGTGACAATTGAACAATTGAATGGTATATTAATACAGATTAAAGACGAGTTGCTCGAAAAATTAGGTGCTGAAATAGCCGCGTGTAGGAAAACTCTAGAAGAGAATGCCGAAGAAATCGCGAAGCAGAAAGCATCAATAACCTCGTTAACAGAAGAAAACAAGCTACTAAAAATCAAACTTAAGGAGTTGGAGCAAAAACAGGATGATCAGGAGCAATACGGACGTAGAAATACCGTTGAAATATTCGGTGTTCCCGAGATGCATGACGAGGTCGTGCAGAGCCGAATACTGGAGATAGGGAAGGCGCTGAATGTGAAACTGGACCACACGTCGATCGATGCGTGTCATCGCCTCCCTAGAAGGAAGGACAACACCGCGCCCGGAATTATAGTTCGCTTTGTCCAACGTGGGGATAAGGATGCCCTTCTCAAAAACAGGAAAGAACGTAAAGACTTTTCAACTCAAAACATCAACTTGCAGGGAAATAGTCCTATCTACATCAATCAGTCCCTAACGGCGGACAGACGTAGTCTGTTCGGTCGAGTCAAGATGGTGCAAAAGGAGAGAGGTTTCCGTCACGTGTGGATCGACCGTGTGGGCCGTATTAAAGTCAGATGGGAGGACGGTGGAGCAATTCATACAGTCAAATCTGACGAGGACCTCCAGAATCTTATAAATGAGAAAAAGGATGATGTAAGGCTGAAGGATAGCTCTCATTAAGCATATGTAAATGAATCTGTAAGTTAATGCCATCAACTATTTTTTATCTAATGTTTTTTCTCCAAGACAAGTGTTAATTGCATAGTTAAATGTCGTATGAGGAGGAGTATTGAACTGATAGAATGTTACCTTCAATCTCACTACCATAGATTATAGTTTACGAAAGAGGAAAATATGAGTTCGAGATATGGGAGCTGTAAATATTATTTTATATTAGTAACTTATTCTATTCCCATTACATTGAATCGTTTCGAATCAGATAAAACAAACTACCGCCCAATAAGCTTACTGAGTGTTTTCTCTAAGAACATGGAAAAATTGATAAAATGCCGCCTCGTCAAGTACTTGGATATCCATAAAATAATTCATAGAAATCAATTTGGATTTAAAGAAGGAAAAAGTACAGAAGATATAATAGTAAGGTTAATAAATATGATATATAATAATTTTAACAATAAAAAAAGACCTTGGCTGTATTTATAGATCTGAGCTCGGCTTTTGATACCATACCCCATCACAGATTACCTACTTGAGAAGCTGCAAAACTTGGGTATACGAGGCATCCCCCTAAAATTATTTACAAATTACTTGAAGGACCGCTCTCAGCACCTGAAGCATTCAGCACTGAATGGTAAAACAAGCACTGTAAACCTATCAAAATACGGATTGCCACAGGGGACACTTTTATCTCCTTTACTATTTCTGATCTATATAGATGATATGCTTAAAATGGAAATTGATAACTGTGATATTTTGTCCTAAGCAGATGACACTACTCTCGTTTTCACCGCTAATTCATGAGATAACATGAAGTTCATCTGTGAAAGTGGTCTAATTAAAATTAAAAACTATCTGGATAAGCACATTTTAACCTTAAATTCTAAAAAAGTAATTATCTAGCATTCTCACCCAATAAGTCGGGTCTCCCTGGCAGTTTCAGTGAATTGAAAATTCATTCCTGCTGTTTGTCGGCGAGAAATGCCAATGTCATCTGTGACTGCCCCATGATAAAAGGTGTAAAAAATACAAAGTTTCTAGGGATTGTTCTTGAACAACACTTGAGGTGGGATGCTCATATCAATAATTTGTGTCGAAGGCTGAGATTCTTAATTTATAAATTCTACAACATTGGCATGTTAAGAAATAGGGACATTGCTCGACTGGTCTATTTTGCCATGGTCAGTCTGTTCTACAGTATGGAATCATTGCCTGGGGTGGAGCAAGAAACATTCACTTCAATAAACTGTTTGTAACCCATAAATTTCTGATTGAAGCTATCACATCCAAGCCAGACTGTACCCCAGTAACGAGCTCTTTAGCGATTTCGAAGTTTTGACGGTAAGACAGTTATACACAAAAAGCCTCATACAGTATTATTATAAAAAATAAGACCCATTTGTTTCACCTGCGACACTCTTGGTATGATCTAAGACCATCCACTGTAACATATAATGTCGACCGTACTGTTCTTGATGTATGCTGTAGACAATTCATATTTGTAGCAAATAAATTGATCAATTTTCTTCCCAATGAGGTACTGTTTACTGCAGAAAATTATAATATGAGCAAGAATGTAGAAAAGCACATCTTAAAGTATAAACTCGCTGATGAACTATTTCTATGATATCACTCTTCTTCTGCTGGCATTCCGGTACGATGCTTGACAATTTTTTCCTTTCTTTTTTCTGATCTTCTTGCAAGACTTGTAAATATACTAGTCTTTTCAAATTTTCTGTTCATCATAGCCTGCTACTTTAATAAATTAGAAAAAATACATTTCATTAACATGTAATTTATTTTCTTCTTTTGTCTTCTAGACACTAGACAAGGATGTCCACTAGACAAGGATGACTATGACATAGAACTGCAGACAATAAAACAAATTGCCAAAAATAACGGATACTCTCAGACATTCATTGACAAAATCCATCAAAAAATCAAACAGAAAACTGACAGACTGACCAACAAGGACACTGACAAAAAATTCATCTCATTGACATATCATTCCAATCAATCACTCAAAATCGCCAACATTTTCAAAAGACATAATTACCAGGTTGCCTTCAAAACTGAACACCACACTCATAGACAGCTCATTCACCACCCACCATCAGACATCTACAAACAATCAGGAGTATACAGAGTTAAGTGCAATGACTGTCCATGCTTTTATATAGGGCGGACAGGCAGATCATTCACAACTAGATTCAATGAACACATACGTGCAATATCCCACTCTCACACCCAATCCCACTATGCAGACCACCTTCTTGACACCAACCACACATACACTGATATCAAAAACAATCTGGACATACTGCACATCATGAAAAAAGGACATAGACTCAACACAATAGAAGAATACGAAATCTACAAACACAACAAAACACAGCCCAGCAACATACTAAATAACCAACTCCAATACCAATCCCACACCCTATTTGATATTATCATTTAAATTTTAGTTTGAATCTTCCCGCCCAAAAGCCTTCCCCAGACCCTGTCGTACCTCTCCTAACCCCCTTCCACAAACCAACTCTTGTCCCCACCTTCCCCCACCACCCACTATCCACATATCCCAAATTCTCAGACCTGCAAGACCTCAGTATCTAGTTACTCCTTGTATGCTGAAGATGTGGATCAGTGCCACGAAACGCGTCCAACAAGCATAAAAATTGTGAGTTCTGTTGTCAAAGTGAAAGTCACTAGTATCTACTAAGTTTTTAAGCTTACTATGTAATTTATACTGGAAAGCATAATTATGCAGTATTTTTCTTCTATTTTCTTCTTTTTTATTCTATATTCTTCCCCCTTTCAATATTATTATTAATAATTTTTCATCAAACTTTATTAAATATTTCAATTTATTTCCCTTCAGTTTAGTTGCAGCTTTTCTACTTTTCGTATCTTATATAAATATACGACTCATATCTGCGCACAGGTTTTTTATACCTATGCAGATATTATATCCCTTCAAATCATATCCCTTCAAAATATTATTGACATTATCATTTTCATAAGTCAAATTTCTTTGAATTGAGATCTTTTCATAATGCCTTTTTCAGATTATAAAGCAAAGCAGTATTTGAGTAGCCTACTCATCAATCATTGATCATACTTCTTGTTTTAAAGTATAACAAACTTTTAAATTTTGCAAAATTACGTTCTGGTCATATGAAAATGTTCAACAGCTATAAGTAAAATTTTGTTTTACCCGCATAACTCGACTTTAGCCATAGCTTCCTTTAATAGGAAGCTATGTTGAAGGAAGCAAATGCTTCAGCTTGACTTGAGTTCTACACTTGAAAAAATATTTTGAAATTATTGCGCATTAGTGAAACAAAATATATTAAATTTATTTTCAATCTTGCAATGAACATTTTTTTTTAATTACAAAGAATAGTCATCTGGGTGGTATAGCTCACTCAACAATCGATAGACGTACGATGGTGCGTGTCCGCCACTGCAACAAAACAAATCGATTAAATACAATATTACAAAGAGACGGTTACAGTTTATTCATACGAATAGGAACTCTATTTATATTTTTTTATTCATTCCTAGATTCAGTGCTTCACAATCAAAGATTCAACAGCAACTGCAGTAGGCTACTCGGATCCAAATATAGCTTTTTTTATCATGGATCATAAAATACGACCAACTTTTGACTAATCACTAAATATAGTCAACTATTTTACTGTCATTTTTCGACCAAATAGATTCAATTGTATTTATATATATTCATATATTCAATTGTATCACGAATATAACTTATAAATTATCAAAACACATCCTATATAAGGCAAGGAACACACATTTTCATCTGGATTCCAAACACCATAGATATATAATTGACTGATAAGGTGACCCAATAATGATCGTGAGATGTCAACAGAAATGCGCAAAATATGAGAGAATACATAATAAAAATGTAGCGTATTGAGCATACATACATAAAATAACTGTGTTGTGCATTGATTTCTCAAAAATTCACAAATAGAAATACACTCAGATGAAAACTTCAAAATAAAAATGATTTGGTCAACTTATTGCATTTTAGTTGATTAAAAGATTACCGTCCAGTAGCCAAAAAAACTTTGTATCTAACTGCATGAAAGCGACATTTAATAGAACCAATTGTTCCTTATTCTTTCCATATGAATGGATTCCTCATGAGGTCCTTACAATGATGTCATTTTGATAAGGTTCAAATCAATTGTTTTCGCGTGCAAATCAAACATTAGATATGCTGAGAGTTCTCTTGTTTTAACAAGTTTATAAAAATTTATTACAGTAAACATTTTCAATGGCAAATTATTAATTTCATCATAATTTCTAGTTTTTCATCTGAAAACTGGAACACTAAAAAGTTTTCCTTCAGAAATGAGGACGGAAAGAAAATGCTAACGAGTCTTAGGCCTAGACCTAGCTGAATGACGAAAAATTGCTCCGCCACGATTAAACAAATGAGTAGGCATGAGAGTGTTCTACCTTAAATCAGCTAGGTAGACTCTCCCACGCCGATTCATAATAATTATGTTGAATTATCGCACGTCGGAGCAATTTTTGTCGCTCTACTAGGCCGAGACAATAATAGTCGTTATTAGACAATAATAGTTCTATGTTATCTGGAATGAAAAGTAGCTCAAGTCTAATATTTTTAAATTTTCATTTAATTTCATTCGAAAAAGCTATTATAGTCTGATACCGGCCTCAGTTATCTTATCATCTGTCATCTAACAATGAACTACGTTTCTAGATGAACTCAACAGTGTTATTTTTTTCAAAGAATGTATGATATCTATGAATGAGCTATCAGGCAGGCCTAAATGAATATCAAAAGTGAATAGAAAAATACAGGCAAAAGTTTCAATCGACTTACGTATTTGATATGAACAATGTAACAAGTTCTGGTGGAACGTAATCGAACACTGGATT